>CM068368.1:600821557-601353186 GCA_034769895.1 Magicicada septendecula | reverse complement strand
TAGTCTCTTTACAAATTGGCACATAACAACGTGGAACTTATTTAAACACGTACTCAACACATTCTATATATTTCATTTTGTTACAAATTGCCGCCTGCAACGTGGGGCTTAAACGAAAACGAGGACGTCCATTAGTCTCTTGCTTTACAAATTGACGCTCGCAACGTGAGGCATCATCGTCGCATCTTAACACCTAAAAGTCTCTCTTTCTATACAATATATATATATATATATATATATAACCTGGGAACTTCGCAGGTGAAGAAATTAATTTCTATTTTTCATCTGTAACGACATGCGTGTATAATTTTAATTTATTTCACTATACACCTCTGAACCTATGTGTAATTATTTTGTAAACTGCGTTACCTATGGAGGAACTGTTGCAGCAAACGTTAACACTAGAACGATTATATTATTATTATTCAGTGATATATACATACAATTTACTTATTAAACACTTCAAGGATTGGATTTCTACTTGTCATTTGTAACGATATACATACAATTACATTAAACCTGCACAATGGACGCAGAGAGAGAGAGAGAGAGAGAGAGTGGACACACATGTAAGTAGCTCGATACTCAGTGACAACAACACACACACACACACACACACACATACACACAGTTAATATTTGTCAAATATATAACAACGAGTGAGAGAGAGAGAGAGAGAGAGAGAGGAGGGGTCATCGACCGTGATGGAAAAGCTTTACCTCACTGCTTAAAGCTTTAAGAAGTTAGTGATACTGAAAGTATTTTCGTTTGTTTCTTCCCTATCTTCCCTAGATGCGGTCAACACGATTAAAAGTAAAATTTTAATAACAAAGTTTTTCACTGTACTTTAACAAGGATGGTAATATATTTTTTTTTTTCTAGTGCTTAATCTTTTAAACTAAAAAACGTACAATCTTTATTACTTTTACAAGTATAGCTTGAACGTAACACATACACACAGGCGTTAGGTTGAATGCAGCCTCAGGTTCTTGTAGTCTATCGTTTATCTTATAAATGTAATGTATATGTCTCCACATCCTCTTTTGACCTTGTATGATTTTAATAAAAACATATCGGATTTAAATAATAATTTCGTGCTTGCAATATACAATCCATGTACACAAACTTAAAATATAGTTTACTGACCATTGTAATACAAGAAGTCATTGACACGACTTTACACTGGTTTAGCATAGCTACTTACATTCAAATGTGAGAGAGAGGGAGAGAGAGAGCGAGAGAGAGAGAGACTGCAATGTGTCAGTGTAAAGTCGTGTCAATGACCTCTTGTATTACAATGGTTTAGCATAGTTACTTACTGAAGGCTTGCACGCTTAAAATTCAGCTATACCTAAAATATATCTTCAATTAGAATTGTAATATAAAAAGTACAGTAAGAATATATTTTCAGAAATTGTAATTTGATCACACACACACACACACACACACACATCATACATACATGTATTAAATTCAATAAATAATGTGCTTGATAATGTTTTAATGCAAATAATTTTTATGTTTAAATAAAATCTGTACATACAATAAAACCTAAAATATATCTGTAGCCTATACATCAGACTGCATGTATCTGTCATTAGCAATCTAACGTTACGACGACAGCATAACGATAATGAAAGCCATACATTATCGTTTGCTAACGTTTGTATTTTGTCTAAGCTATGTTAACTTCACACACACACACACACACACACACACACACACACACACACACACACACACACACACACACACATCATTAGCAATCTAACGCGTTACGACGACAGCATAACGATAATGAAAGCCATACATTATCGTTTGCTAACGTTTGTATTTTGTCTAAGCTATGTTAACTTCACACACACACACACACACACACACACACACACACACACACACACCATTAGCAATCTAACGTTACGACGAAGACATGTTAAATATCAAATTCAGTCTACTTACGTTTCACTTTAGGTTAAAAAATGCAAACACACACACACACACACACACACACACACACACGTGTATGTGTTATTATTTAAATAACATACACACGTGTTAGGCTACAGCCTAACACGTGTGTGTGTGTGTGTGTGTGTGTGTTTGTTTTCATTTTAACCTAACACACAACGTGTAACAAACCTAATTGGACCTATCACTCCCGTTGCGTCATGTACTGATGACCTAAACACTACACGTGTGTATGTTATTTAACCTAACATGAACGTGAATGGACTGCATTTTAACCTAACACACAACGTGTAACAAACCTAATTGGACCTATCACTCCCGTTGCGTCATGTACTGATGACCCAAACACTACACGTGTGTATGTTATTTAACCTAACATGAACGTGAATGGACTGCATTTTAACCTAACACACAACGTGTAACAAACCTAATTGGACCTATCACTCCCGTTGCGTCATGTACTGATGACCTAAACACTACACGTGTGTATGTTATTTAACCTAACATGAATGGACTGCATTTTTAACCTAACACACAACGTGTAACAAACCTAATTGGACCTATCACTCCCGTTGCGTCATGTACTGATGACCTAAACACTACACGTGTGTATGTTATTTAAATAATAATTTAAATAACATACACGTGTGTGTGTGTGTTTGCATTTTAACCTAACGTGAAACGTAAGTAGACTGAATTTGATATTTAACATGTCGTCATCGTAACGTTAGATTGCTAATGATGTGTGTGTGTGTGTGTGTGTGTGTGTGTGTGTGTGTGTGTGTGTGTGTGTGTGTGTGTGTGTGTGAAGTTAACATAGCTTAGACAAAATACAAACGTTAGCAAACGATAATGTATGGCTTTCATTATCGTTATGCTGTCGTCGTAACGCGTTAGATTGCTAATGATGTGTGTGTGTGTGTGTGTGTGTGTGAAGTTAACATAGCTTAGACAAAATACAAACGTTAGCAAACGATAATGTATGGCTTTCATTATCGTTTATGCTGTCGTCGTAACGTTAGATTGCTAATGACAGATACATGCAGTCTGATGTATAGGCTACCGATATATTTTAGGTTTTATTGTATGTACAGATTTTATTTAAACATAAAAATTATTTGCATTAAAACATTATCAAGCACATTATCTATTGAATTTAATACATGTGTGTATGGTGTGTGTGTGTGTGTGTGTGATAAAATTACAATTTCTGAAAATATATTCTTACTGTACTTTTTATATTACACTTCTAATTAAAGATATATTTTAGGTATAGCTGAATTTTAAGCGTGCAAGCCTTCAGTAAGTAACTATGCTAAACCATTGTAATACAAGAGGTCATTGACACGACTTTACACTGACACATTGCAGTCTCTCTCTCTCTCTCTCTCTCTCTCTCTCTCTCTCTTCTCTCTCTCTCTCTCTCTCTCTCTCTCTCCCTCTCTCTCACATTTGAATGTAAGTAGCTATGCTAAACCAGTGTAAAGTCGTGTCAATGACTTCTTGTATTACAATTGTCAGTAAACTATATTTTAAGTTTGTGTACATGGATTGTATATTGCAAGCACAAAATTATTATTTAAATCCGATATCTGTTTTTATTAAAATCATACAAGGTCAAAAGAGGATGTGGAGACATATACATTACATTTATAAGATAAACGATAGACTACAAGAACCTGAGGCTGCATTCAACATAACGCCTGTGTGTATGTGTTACGTTCAAGCTATACTTGTAAAAGTAATAAAGATTGTACGTTTTTTAGTTTAAAAGATTAGGCACTAGAAAAAAAAAATATATTACCATCCTTGTTAAAGTACAGTGAAAACTTTGTTATTAAAATTTTACTTTTAATCGTGTTGACCGCATCTAGGGAAGAAACAAACGAAAATACTTTCAGTATCGCTAACTTCTTAAAGCTTTAAGCAGTGAGGTAAAGCTTTTCCATCACGGTCGATGACCCCTCCTCTCTCTCTCTCTCTCTCTCTCTCTCTCTCTCTCTCTCTCTCTCTCTCTCTCTCTCTCTCTCTCTCTGCGTCCATTGTGCAGGTTTAATGTAATTGTATGTATATCGTTACAAATGACAAGTAGAAATCCAATCCTTGAAGTGTTTAATAAGTAAATTGTATGTATATATCACTGAATAATAATAATATAATCGTTCTAGTGTTAACGTTTGCTGCAACAGTTCCTCCATAGGTAACGCAGTTTACAAAATAATTACACATAGGTTCAGAGGTGTATAGTGAAATAAATTAAAATTATACACGCATGTCGTTACAGATGAAAAATAGAAATTAATTTCTTCACCTGCGAAGTTCCCAGGTTATATATATATATAGTGCAAGCGTCGATGTGTGTATTCGATTGTTTTCATAATTTTGACTAATGCACGAAAATACTTTCAGTATCGCTAACTTCTGAAAGTTTCCACTGCGGACAATGACTTACATCGACTTTCAAAACAAACACGCTAAGCTACCCCTACCCTACCGTTGTAAGATACAACAATATATATACGTGAAGAATGCAATTAGCCTTCATACCTCATTGTGAAATCGATAATTGCGTGCATCAACATTTAAGAGGTGAGTAAACAGATTTGAATACGTTACGTAGCGAACATTGTTATTGAAATTACAGCACTTCTAATCAACATAGTTGTTGGAAATATTTAAACATTATCAAGTGCATTATTTATTGAATTTAATACATGACTCGTTCAAATAAGTAAAAACGTCGCTAAGTGTGCACGTGTGTGTATGTTTGTACGGATTTATTCTCAGTTGTATGTGCACGCGCAAATAATTCAAATGCACATACATAGATGACTGAAAAAGAGATGATTTACATAATAAATGTATGCTTAGACCAATAGATTCTGCGTCGTGCCTTCAGGGTTATCAAATTTCCAAAAACTTTCAACTGTTTGACCATTAGCTAAACATAGTGGAAAACTATAACTAACTGAATACAGACGGGATGTCTGATGTTTCGTTCGCAATCAAAGAAACATACTGTGCAGTTTTTATTTCTGAAAGTGAACATAATTTTATTGTATGTACAGATTTTATTTAAACGGAAAATTATTATTATTTATTGAATTTAATACATGACTTGTTCAAATAAGTAAAAACGTCGCTAAGTGTGCGCGTGTGTGTATGTTTGTACGGATTTATTCTCAGTTGTATGTGCATGTGCAAATAATTCAAATGCACATACATAGATGACTGAAAAAGAGATGATTTACATAATAAATGTACGCTTAGACCAATAGATTCCGCGTCGTGCCTTCAGGGTTATCAAATTTCCAAAAACTTTCAACTGGTTGATCATTAGCTAAAACATAGTGGAAAACTATAACTAACTGAAATACAGACGGGAATGTCTGATGTTTCGTCCGCAATCAAAGAAACATACTGTACAGTTTTTATTTCTTAAGTGAACATAATTTTATTGTATGTACAGATTTTATTTAAACGGAAAATTATTCACTTTAAAACATTATCAAGTGCATTACTTATTGAATTTAATACATGACTTGTTCAAATAAGTAAAAACATCGCTAAGTGTGTGCGTGTGTGTATGTTTGTACGGATTTATTCTCAGTTGTATGTGACGGTACAGTTATTCTTACACAATTAGATTTGAAAGCCTTATGTATATATAGCACATAATATATATATAGTACTGAAGCAGGTACTGTTATTATAGGAACAAGAAGATGATGAATACTTCTCAGAACATTGAACCTGTAGCCAAACATACCGCCAGTAAACGAGAGGGAGACGAGCAGAAGGTTAACAACAACAACAAGAACATTGAATTTAAATGGTTAACTGTAACCAAACAGGCTGCTAGTACACATGAGCAGAAGACTAACTGCAAAAATTTCAAGAAATTCCGTAAAGTATGTCTTTTCTCTTATTTGTCAATCGTAAGCAATTATACGGTATTTTAAATTAATAAAACAGTAATATTTATATCATTAATACTGAAACATAATTTTATTGTATGTACAGATTTTATTTAAACGTAAAATTGTTCACATTAAAACATTAACAAGTGCATTTAATACAGGACTTGTTCAAATAAGTAGAAACATCGTTGTGTATGTATGTGTGTGTGTGTGTGTGTGTGTGTGTTTGTGCGGATTTATTCTCAGTTGTATGGAGCGGTACAGTTATTTTTTTACATAATTAGAGCGCGGTACAAATTGGTTGAAATGACAAACACGTTGAAAGCCTTTTGTATATATAGCACATAATGTATATGACTACTTTTACAACTGCTATGTAGAGAGAAAATTTATTCAGACACATGTTTCGTCCAGCCACAACAGATTTTCTCAACGAATATATATATGTTTCCTTTAATTGAAACAATTACAGCAAAATGTTTACTAGTGTAAGAAAATTAATTATTGTTTGTAGCTGTTTAAACACAAACAACTTTTGTTGTTGATGACGTGATTTTCTTCACCAAAAGTATGACTTTGTACTGTTTTGAGCTCTGGTAAATTTATCTTTAGGAGGACGTTGTTCTCTGGTAATGTTTATTTGATCACATAATTGTTTTCTGCCAACAAACCAACTAGGTGATTGTAGATTTATTCTGTACTCAGTTTCCAAAATGTATCAATGAAAATACTAGGAGACTAAAATATATTGAGTACCAAATCGAAACTGAACGATTGTATCAGTAGTTAGAGAACAATTCTGTAATTTACAAATGTAATTTCTCATAACAAAATACTGCATTCCATTTCATTTTATATCCAAACTATTATCTGAAACAGAACGTTATACAGATTGTAACGTTTAAATTTGAATGTTACATTTGAATAAAAGAATTGTAAAGTATGTCTTTTCTCTTACGTTGTTCTCTGGTAATGTTTCTGATCAAAGCAACTGTTATCTGTAGAAAAGAAGGAAAAAAAGGTTATCCTCCAAGACAGATTAGTTAAAATTACGCGTATTAAATAGATAAACCATACCTAAAATGCGTAAACAATTTTTATAAACATCACATGCAGTCGACCCCATCACAACAATATTAATGATTACAGCGTTACATTTTACTAACAAAGACGCGTCTATTCATACTAAATGTGTGTGTGTGTGTGTGTGTGTGTGTGTGTGTGTGTGTGTGTGTGTGTGAGAGAGAGAGAGAGAGGGGGGGGAGAGAGAGAGTTGATCCAGGTCTCATTCTTGTTATAGTCTTAAAAACAAAAAAGGTTGTCGAACCAACATCATTTTTATTTGAAAATAGTTTCATTGTAAATATCACTTATTATTATTGCTACTACAATTTATATGTCGATAAATAGACACTGTACGTACATAAAATGTAAGCCATCAATTATTAAAATAATACTTTATGAAAAACTAAGGTAAACTCTAATATGCATGATTATTCCTGTTTCATATATTAAAATATAACTTTTGTATAAACATTATTCGTAATGACCGAGGCGTGGCCTTTATTGTGTGAAGATATTTGGGTAGAGCAAACACGTTTACGCAATATCAAGTGGTCAGAATTGATGGTGAATAAAAAAATATCCCATCGTGGTCTTAACAAATGTAGACACAAAATATGGGAACTTCGTGCTCGCTAAAGTGTTTGTACGTGTGTGTGTGTGTGTGTGAGAGAGAGAGAGAGAGAGAGAGAGAGAGAGAGAGAGAGAGAGAGAGAGAGAGAGACCGCAATGTGTTTGTACGTGTGTGATAAAACACTGAGAATGTCTTTGTTTCAGACAAGTATGTCTCCCGTTGACTGTTTTGAACGTTACGCCTCAGATTGGTTAGAAAGGCGAGCGACTGAGGTGGTACGTAACAGGGAGCTATTACAACAACATCGCACCGATTGCCAGTCTCATACTGAAACAGAAATTAAAAAAAATAAAGACTTAGCAAATATTTACACGAGGTTTATTAACGATCATGCTGGGGGGGGGGGGTGAATTATGGTAGATTTATAGAGGATTGGGTGGATGAATATTATGTGCCATTGTTTGATAATATGTAATATTTTTTTTTTTTTGTAAATATACATTTCATATATTCTGTATTTTTGTTTTATATACTTTTTATTTTGAAACATTTGAACCCTTTGAAGTTCACATAATTACTGTCAGCGCGTATGCAGATATGAAGAAGGACCTACACGTTTTTGACACATCGGATTACCCTACGTCTCATCCTTGCAAACTTTCTAATGACGAAATATTATTATTTCATTGTTTACGATATATATATTTAATTAATGCAAAAATGAATTTTTAAAATTACAATGGTCTGTAAGGCATATTTAAGTTTGTGTACTGTGACAACGTAATCGCTTTGAATAAGGGAATTCTTGTCAACGTTTGCAGCGAGAGAGAGACATACACGCACAGGTAATTACATTATAAACTAGGAATTGCTGTGTGTGTGTGTGTGTGTGTGTGTGTGTGTGTGTGTGTGCAAAAGCTCGTGTGTGTGTCCGTTTTTAGAGTAATTACTGTCAGCGGTGCTAATGCTTGACAGGTGTCAAATTAGAAAGTAGAGCGCCTGATTTAGACAACGTACACAAGGTTAATTACCTCTGGTTTAAGTTATCGAATAATAACTATATCTAATTCTGTATCGTTGTGTGTGTGTGTGTGTGTGTGCATACACACTGAATATAACTTTTTAATGATGAAATATTATTATTTCATTGTTTACGATATATATATATTTAATTAATGCAAAAATGAATTTTTAAAATTACAATAGTCTGTAAGGCATATTTAAGTTTGTGTACTGTGAGAACGTAATCGCTTTGAATAAGGGAATTCTTGTCAACGTTTGCAGCGAGAGAGAGACATACACAATGTGTGTGTGTGAGCAGCACGTACATCGTCCGATAGCGATTTGTATGTGTACACAAAACTTTTGAAAATACCTTATTTCAAGGAGATTTTTTTACGCGAAAGAGAGACATACACGCACAGGTAATTACATTATAAACTAGGAATTGCTTCCGACGTCTGCGAGCGAGAGAGAGAGAGAGAGAGAGAGGGCGTTAATATTTGTCGAATAAATATAAACTTTCTAATTTCATATACATGCGCGCGGTACTGACCACAGAGAGAGAGAGAGAGAGAGAGAGACATACACAACAAGTGTGAGAGAGAGAGAGAGAGAGAGCTAAAATTATTTACTCAATGTACACAGTGAGAGAGAGAGAGAAAGAGAGAGAGAGAGAGGGAGAGGAGAAAACGGCTTGAACATAACGTTTGACAACAAGAGAGATAGTTTACTTACATTCAAATGTGAAAGAGAGTAACAATTATGATCATATAGTTTGAATTTCCCACTACAGAAGAGAAAAAAATGTTGGTAGATCTGCTCTATACACACACAATAATGCAAGATTGGTAACCCTGATCATATACTTTAATATACACTATAATACACATATCAAGTTTGAACCCATGCATAGGTTGGTAAACCTGATCATATAGATTTAATATACATTATAACACACACACACAACAAATTTGAACTCATGCAAAGGTTGGTAACCCTGATCTTGTATTTTTAATATACACTATAATGCATCAAGTTGGAACCCCCACCCACCACCCACCCCTGATATGCAAATCAGCTTTATTTAAAAATTGGTAACCCTGATCATATATTTTAATATACACTATAATACACATATCAAGTTTGAACCCATGCATAGGTTGGTAAACCTGATCATATAGATTTAATATACATTATAACACACAACAAATTTGAACTCATGCAAGGTTGATAACCCTGATCATATATTTAATATATACACTATAATGCATCAAGTCGGAACCCCCCACCCACCCACCACCTTTGGGATGCTGCGGGTCCAGAGGATAGAAAGTGAAAGTGATTTAGGCTCGCGAAAGGCGGCATATATTCGCGGATATGCAAATCAATTTAATTAAAAAAATAAAAAATTATATTCGCGGATGCTGTGGTCCAGATACGCGAAAAAGTCGCGGGCTGTGGTCCATTTGGGATGCTGCGGGTCCAGATGATAGAAAGTGAAAGTGATTTAGGCTCGCGAAAGGCGGCATATATTCACGGATATGCAAATCAATTTAATTAAAAAAATATCAAATTAAAAAAAAAATAAAAAAATGTATTCGCGGTCCTTTGGGATGCTGTGGTCCAGCGGTGGTGGGGAGAGCGTGGGAAAAAATCTTGGACTGTGGGAACGGCGGCATCTCTTTGATCTAGACCGTGGGAAAGGCGGCATTCCTTTGTGAGTCAGGATCCTCATTTTCCCTCTACTCTCGTGCTATTGAAACCGACGACCAACACGCTTATCGTCTTGCTAAAGATCGAGAACGCAAATCGCAAGCTCGTGCTATTGAAACTAAAGACCAACGCGCTTATCGTCTTGCTAAAGATCGAGAATACACTTCTCAAGCTCGTGCGATGGAAAATGACGATCAACGCGCTTCTCGACGCGAAAGAGATAGAGTATACACCTCTCAAGCACGACTCTATGAGACAGAACAAAAGCGTAAGGATATACAGCAATGTCGCCGCGATGCTTGTGTTCAGCGTGCTGCTGATGCGCAAGAGTTCCATAAGGAAATCAATAACTTCTGCGATAGGACATGTGATATCTGCACAAAGCAGTGTTACGCTAATCAAGTGGTAAAATATCATATGATTGCTGCCAAATCATATCTACCTCCGGAACTCACGAACAAAAATGTATTGGAAGTTTGCCATCGATGTCATTGTCATTTGAAAAACAATCGCAAGACTAAACATCCATCAAAGGCGTACTGGAATAATATGGAGCCCGGTGACATTCCAAGTGAAATTAAAGTTCTCACTCAGTTTGAGCAAAAACTCTTGTCTCGCATGATACCTTACGTTAAAATAGTCAAATTCGACGGCAGTTATGCCCAATACGGATTCAAAGGACAGGCCACGCTGTTCGCACTTGACATTTTCGAGGTAAGCGAGAAGCTGCCTTCTATGTTGCCTCGCGACAGTGATAATGCGGGAATGGTTGTAGTCACAGAGACTCTCGAAAATTTAAATATCTCGTGAATACACAATTTCACGTGAACGGGTGTATGCTGCACTTAGCTGGCTCTTGGCAAACAATCCGCTTTATAAGGACGTGACAATCAATGAATTTGCAAGACTCGACCGACAAGACATGATTCACGTTGTTCCAGCTGAGCCACAACAGAAGCAAGCTTATTGTAATGAGGCTCATAGCAACGATAATTTTGCCAATGATGATCAGTTGCAAAGTGCATATATGCCAATTTGTGACGCTTCAAGGATTTTTCGCGCTTCCTGGCATCAGGGTCGGAGTGACATTTTCAATTCCAGTTATGCTGGTTCACAGTGCTTTGCTATGGTCACAGCAAATATTATTAGAGCCACCATTCTTCCTCCTGGTCGTTGGACCACTAATACCTTGAACCAGAATATGATTGAAGCGGATGGTTTTTGTGCGCTAATTCACTTTGAGACTGAAACAAGAGGTGGGGAGGCGTTTCCAATACCTCCTGATGGCTACCTGCAACTACGCAATCTGGACGTAGTCAAGAACGATATTCTAATGTTTGACAATTCGTTCGAGCTCGTTTATGATGACAACTGGCTATGCCAGGGCAGCTTGATGGATCGCATGAATGATGGACTCATCGGCCGAACTTTGCAAAATGCTATTAGTCATTTGTTTGCAGAACATCAAGCTGGCGTTCTTGTTGTTGCGTCAAAGTCATTAGGCCTCATGCACTTCAATGACAAGTATTACTTTACCGACTCGCATGCTTGCGGCATCAAAGGTGCAAGCGCACGATGTGGTGACAGTAAAGCATGCATCATTGAATGCGACACGATTGAGGATTTGTTCGCATTTGTCGACGCACCGTTCACTCGAAAAATGAACCTTTTGTGATTTACTTCATCGACGTGCGTTTAAAGGGCGTTGTCGTTCAGATGGATGAATGTTTGCGACAACATCAGCATGATATACCACAAGCAACTCATGATGATCCCGTGGTTGATGTGCATCCTATGGTTGATACACATCCCACACCCGAAAAGCATATTCATGTTCAGACATCAGTCATGGCTCCTATCGATGTCGCTCAGCCAGATGTTGACGAAGTATTAGATGATGCATTTGTTGATGGCGAAAATTTAAACGAAATTAAACGTAAGACTAAGGAGAATATTGTTAACATAAATCACGAATTAAGAGCAGAAGAGTATTCGTGGTGGATGCTTTTCCGTATGGAAACAATGGTTTGAAGGAGAACCGTGAAGTGATTATTACGCCATTAGATTACTTTCAATCAAGAATCCTTGGTCGCGATATACGGTTCCAGCGCAATGACTATCTCTTCTATGCGCTTTCGATGAACGAATATCTCAAAATTCAGTCCACTATTTCTGCTTGCTGCAAGAAGGTAAGAGGACAAGAGGGAGCTGTCGAAGATCTTCACCTCTACATGCGAAACTTAGGTGGGTCTGCAGCATACTGGCGAATGGCGCATAACGAATCGATAGCGCAAATTCGTTGCCTTGGACCACCAACTTGGTTCTTAACATTGAGCTGCAATTACATCAACTGGCCAGACATGCGAAGAGCTCTCTTGACTGCTGACAAACGATCGAATGAGGACCCAACAAATATCAGTGTTGATGAATCGCAGCGTCTTATTGAACAATACCCGGTTGTAGTCAGCCGTCATTTCATGAGGAGATTTAATACCTTCATGAAATATATTAATAACAACGCAAAGATTTTAGGTGGCAAAGTTAGAGATTACTGGTGGCGTGTGGAATTTCAAAATCGAGGCAGTCCGCACATCCACATGGTTGTTTGGATTGAGAATGCACCTTCATTCGAGACCGAAGAAGGAATTGAACTAATCGATGCAGTAATCTCATGCCGACTCCCATCTGAATCTGAAGATCCTGATATGCACAATTTGGTTAAGCGCAATCAAACGCATCACCACACTCATACATGTTACAAAAACAACTCTCAAACATGTCGCTTCGCCTTTCCGCGTAAGCCGTGTCAGCACACTCGCATTGTTGCTCAAACTTCAGACGAGTTCATAAGAAATGGCGGACGGTTGTGCATTCTGAAGCGACGAACTGAGGAAAAATTGATAAATAACTACTGCTCCGCGATCCTTCAATTGTGGGATGGCAACATTGACATTCAGCCATGTGGAACGAACGAGGCAATCGCCCATTACGTTGCGAAATATATCGCAAAGTCTGAGCCCGTAAACTTGAATCAGGGTATTGCAGAGGCGATCAGACAAATTCGTCAAGAAGATTCAAATGTTGCTCGCAAGTTGTTTAAAATATGGATGAGAATTATGAAGGAGCGTCAAATTTCTGCATGCGAATGTGTATTCCGGTTGTGTCACCTTCCATTCCGCGGAAGTTCGAGAAAGTGCGTATTCTTGAACACGCGTAAGCCTGAACAACGATATCACGATCACGTCCTGAAGTTTGACGGCAATCAGGCAACGGGAGTGTGCTCCAACATCTTTGAGCGATACGAGAAGCGCCCTACAAATCATTCAGAATACAACTTCAAGGATATGAGTTTGGTTGAGTTTGCAATGCAATTTGAGCCATACTACACCAACAAAGGCGACACTGAAGAAAGCCTTGATGAAGACGATGCGGAACAGTCACAACAAAGGTGAAAGCTCATTACTCTCACAGACAAATCAAAAATGGTTGTACGAACTTTCCCAGCGGTCGTACGAGTGCCATTCTTCATGATGCACATGGATCCCGAGAACTACTTCTATAGCCTTCTTCTTCAATATCAGCCTTACGAATCTGAGAGTGCTCTGCGCGGAGAGTTTGATAATGCGCGAGACGCATTCCTTGCCCGTGAACAAGAATTGAAGGAGAAGAGCAAACACATGGAGGCTTTCCACAAAATAGATCGCTAACTTGAGCTCGCTTTCAACCAAGCTCATGCATTCGATATTCTGCAGCGATCCCAAGAGTTGTTGAAGAAGAGCTCGAGGAAGAAATTCCCGACCAAGGTATGACTGATGAACAATTCCAATTGGCTTGTGCTGCGATGAACATCAAGCAGCGAGAGCTCTTCTCTACAGTCACTCGCAGCATTCAGGAGCAGCTGAGCGGAAGCAAACAACGACTCAGGCTGTTTGTGACTGGCAGAGCTGGAGTTGGCAAGACCTTCACTTTTAATGCACTGAAAAATCAAGTCAATCGCTGCTTCGGCAAAAATGCAGTGAAAGTTGCAGCTTTAACGGGTGTAGCTGCGAGACTAGTCGGTGGATCAACTCTACATACTATGCTCAAGTTACCGGTTCAAAAGGATGGCTTCATTGTCTCCAACATGCCGATGATGACGGAAATTATTTAAAGATTATGCGAAAGCAGTGGAAGGATATTGAATAAATCTTCATTGATGAAATTTCGATGGTCCCTTACGAGATGCTTTGCATGATCGACTCGCGATTAAGACAGCTCAAGAATAAGGATGATGAAGCATTTGGAGGTCTCAACATCATGCTGTTTGGTGACTTGATGCAGCTTCCACCCGTTAAAGGAGCGCAGGTTTTTGAACAACCAGTACGATTCTTGCCAGCACCACACCTCTGGTGCTACTTCAGATTGGTTGAGCTTACCGAGAATATGCGCCAGCAGGGTGACACGTGTTTTTCCGATCTGCTCAATGCTCTTCGAATTGGTGAGCTCAAGGGTCCCCACTTTGACTTGCTGCTGTCGAAGACATTGGTGGATGCAACAGGCGATTCGCATCTGTTCATTGAGAGCGCAAGTAGATGCCCACAATAATGCTGCTCTTGAGTACTACCGATCACAGGGAGAGAGAATATACAAAATTAAGGCGCAAGATCATGTAGCCGATGCTACGCGCAATGTCGAAAATATCAACTAGGACAATATCATCCCAGCCGACATCAACAAGACTGGGGGCTTGCCCAAGGATTTGGAGATATTTATCGGTGCAAAAGTAATGTTACGATCCAACATCAATGTCGAGAAGGGTCTTGTGAATGGTTTTATGGTTTAAGATCTCTACACACTAACATAATACAATATAGTAAACACTCACAATGAACATAAACTCCGTTACCTAAAAATAAACATCTCAGTTGCATCTGAATAAAATTTCCAAACATTCCAAAACTTTAATTTCAATTGAACCTGTTAATACTCAATCTTTAATTATTTTCCACTTCTTATACCATTAGATTCTCCAAAAAATTTTTTTTATCTTGTTATTAACATTCATCTTATACAATATTTCATTTAATATCAACACAAAAGTATACAATACACATTATTAATTGTTATCGTTTACCACAAATCATTTTATAAAACAGTCCAATTCAAAACCACTACTTACATAGTTAAACGTTCATAAACATTAATTGTTTACCCCCCATCATCGTATAATAACCTGGTCTTACATTTACACAGTTCATTTTTTTTAATTCATTATATCATTTCTATCAATATAAAGATTATTCAAATTCTTATACCCTTCCACCATACCATAACAATTAACAGGATTATTCCATATTATTACCTCATATAATTTGTCACCACCGAGTATAGTCAAGTCATCCTTAGTATAATTTGTCACAATTGGGTCAATTATAATTTCATCATTATTATCAACTGCTGTACCAGTTTCGTCACAAGGTAAGTAATCAATATCATCATTTGCTGCACTAACTATTTCACAAGGTAAGTACTTATTATCACTAACTCTCTCAATATCTAACCTCTCTATTAATTCTTTATACCCTCTACTAACCTTAAACGTCTCTATCTTCCTATCAAAATACCTTTTATCATAACACCATTTCATACTTTTTCTAACATTCCGTACAGAGGGTATTAAATCATAAAAACGCCTACTAAAAATTAAGGGACTACTTGAAAACACATAGTTTTCCTCTAAGGGACTCTTGCCCTTCAAAAACATTTGTAAACATCTTGGTTTACAATAAACCTGGGGAATCTCTACCCTCTGCCCTATATTCACAAAATAATTCTCTTCATACTCTCTCTCTAACTTATAAACACTGATTTCTACTCTCTCCCTGTTTCTATATTATCATGAGCACTATTTATTTTCATTGTATTACTTTTATATATCTCATTTTCAACTATCTTACCACTATTACTTGTTAATTCATTTTCGTAACTAACACCTACCTCGTTAATTATTTCTTCGTAATTTTTCGTTATTTTATTATTGACACCATGGTCGTCTGTTCTTTCGTCATTTTCTTTTTCGTTACACTCACCCGTGTCATTAGTTTTGACACCACTACACCCACTCATCTGGTTTAATTCAACGTCTAAATTCTCTAGTTTATTGATTTCCACGAATTTATCACTCACTCCATCAAAACTCTCACTTATACTTTTAAATTGGTTATTCATACTTAATTTACTCATTTCTGTTTCACTTCTTATGCTTACGAATTCGTTATTCATGTCTCCTAATTTCTCGTCTTGTTTGTCAAGTTTATTATTTAACTCATTCAAGCTCGTGTTTAAATTATTTTCTGACTTCATTTCAGTTTTAAATTCATTTAAACTCGGGTTTTGTTGGTCAGACTTATTATTCATTCCTGACATCATTTCCATCATCGACGCTAATTGGTTAAATATATTTATCTCGCTATTTCTACTACCCCCAGCTACTACTGTTTCATTTACATCTATTATTTTGACATCATTTTCACTAACAATTTCATTAGTTGTTACCATATGATCTTGGGTAACATTCAACAATGATCCTACCTCTGCACTTTCATCTAAATTTGTATTTTCGTCTTTCTCTGCCATTTTTCGACTAAATTGTAAATCAACTTTAACGTAAATAATGTAAATTTCACTGTTAATTTACAATGTCACTTACTCGGGCACCATATGAAGTCTTACTCATTTATTGTTTGTTCATTTAATATTATTTTTTATCTGTAAGGGATAATCCAGAAATTTGTTTAGTGTACTTTGGCAGAGAACGGTGGGCAAATACAAATAACAATGCGCAAATCAAATAAATGATAACATTTAATGGGACATTTTGGCCTACCCAGGGAAATAAATAAATTTGAATTTTCATAAAAGCAAATAGCATTTTTTATGATATAATAATAATTTGGGAAACGTAAACATAAAGTGACAATAAAGGTAAATTTTATTGGTAGCGAAAGTGGCAGGAGTGATTGAAAATATTGTTCATAAAATTATAAAGACGCAATAGACAAACATGCAAAATGTGTCAAGGTCAGCTCCAGATGCAAGTAAAGCAGTTATTTTGAGCACCAGTGACTAACTGATTGTGTAACAGATTATATAACATATTACGTCAGAGACGATCCCAAAGCTGGAATGTAGGAGTGTTAGCCGAACTACTACTGGCGTAGTAATACGACAAACATAAGACAATGGAAATTTGATGAACAGCAGCAGCGGCTACACAAAATAGCGCCGTTCGTATAGTCAGTCGGCAAGAAACCATTAACAACTACGGATGCATGTAATCGTCGCGTCCGCCGGCTAGGCGAAGTTTTCGTCGCCCGCAGAACAACAAAAATGTAATAACAGTTTAAAATGTGATATAAATAATACATAAATGAGGTGAATGACAGTTTTCTTTATTTAATAACAGTTCGGCAATTATTAATTATCACTGAAAATAAAATGTGCGTGAAGAGCAAAGCGACATCTTCAAGACTCAAATTCAGCTAAGTAGCAAAGAAATAAAACAAATTTGAATAAAAGCGGAAATCAAAATTTAACATTATTATTATTATTATATTTTAAAAAGAAATGAGATCTCTAAGGGCATAAAATAACTGTGTGTGTGTGTATGCGTGGGTGGAACTATATATATATATATATATATATATATATATATATATAAAGAAGACTGGTTTGTGTTTCTTAAAAATTAGTTATAATTAATATCTTGATTTTCTTATTGTTTGAAAATTTTTGTATCATGTTTCAATTTGATTTATGTGAGTTTTAGAAGGGGAAATTATAACAGATGAGGGAGTTGAAGAGGTAGTTTGTCAATGATATAAAAAAAAAAATATATAGATGAAGGGAAATTGCAATTGATACGAAGGCAAGATGGCGCCCGAAGAAATTTAAGAGTAAACAAAACGATGAATAAAGTCAAAATCAATTAAGTTTTAATTATATCAATAATTAATAAATAAATAAATGTTGAATTGTATTTAGTTTGAGGAATAACATGATTGTTTTATGTTTCAGAAGGGACTCTCCCCCATTTTCGGGCGGTCACGACCTTACCAGGAGCCTCCAGGTGGTCTAGTGGCTAACGCGGGCGATTGATGCGCTCGTGGTCCCGGGTTCAATTCCCGGCGGAGGTTCCGTACGGCGTGCACTCAGCGTCGTGAGGCAAACTGAGTAGGCGCCGAGATAACAGCGCCGCCTCCTGGCTGTGAATACCGCAACTAGCGGCTGGTGGTGCGTAGTACTAGCCATACACCGTCACACTAACACAAAAGCCGCGCGGTACGCCTTGGTCCTTAACGGACTGTTGAGCGGAGGTTTATTTATTTTATTTTACGACCTTACCAGTCCTGGCCGTGGGTTTCGGCACTTGGAGGTGGACCATGGTTGGCAGAACTTCCTTCGGGTGGTGAAACGACGATGGTCCGGCTCCACCAAAATTGGTATAGAATAGAAATTTCAGCATCTCATTGAACGGGGAGGGGGACCCCTAAAGGTACGTGGTATAAATTTTTTACACTCAAGGTGCAGCGGTTAGGTGTACCATATCACGTACCAGTACTGCCTTGGAGTGATTGTAAATAGTTTAAGGAGGCTATATTTTACAAGGCAGTATATTCACTTAAATTTTCTAGTGTTATTGGTAAAAATTAAATTAAATTTAGCCAATGGCTGTAGTTACAGTATAGTCTGGAAAAGACGAATTTTGTTGCAAGGGGGATGGGAGTGAGGTAGACGGCGGGTTAGAATAAATGGGAGAATAAAAGGAATAAATATGAGGTTAAAGGCAGTAATAAGGGAACGTGAATTCACGTAGTATGTCTACCTTGTTCCAATTCTTTTTGCGGCAGAACCCTGTCTTTTCGTGCAGCTATGAACTTACCACTTTTGATTAAGAAGGAGAATTAGCCTCCAATGTAAATATTTATCAATCTATATAATTTGGAATGTTTATAATTTTAAATTTATGTTAATAGCTATGGTGTATTTCAGTAAATAAGTGACCAAATATGATTGTAAAGTTTGTAGTACAAGTGAAAAGTAGGACTTGCAGAAGTGTCTGGGTAAAACATATATAAAAAAAAACTTATCATGCAAGAGAGAGGGGTAATTTTGGGGGGTTGTTTGGTGTTAATCGAAGTGAAATAATTATGGAAAGTAGAGACTGCAGCAGTAGAAGGATTTAAGTTAGCTATAAGTTATGCTATTGCAGTGGTGGCATGTGCCACTGCAGATAGCGATGAGTGTTGATGGTAACATCAAGGTATGTTACCAAACATCATCGGAGGCCAAACTGGCGTAATATACACTGCACAACTTTTTATATAATTTTATATTATATGTTGATTTGTTGCCATGCAGTGTATCATAATGATGAAGAGAACATGCCTGAAATGAAATATGATTTCCCCGCCTTTTCGGGCGATTACTGCCTTACCAGCACTAATCGTGGTGTTGGACGACAGCCAGCTATGGGCAGCAATTGTAAACCTGACTATAGTTGGCTTGAAATTGGTATATATTGTAACTCTACTAGATTCCCCCTCTATATAATTTATAGATTTATTGTTTAATTATCGATTTGTTCTATATGTAGTTTAATGGAGTCTCTTGTATTACATGCAGTAATTATTTTTATAATTGATAAATGTTTTAATTGTAGTGAGATAATTTATTATGGATAAAATAATAATTTGCTGGTCTGTTAATGAATGTAACGGTAGCATCGAACTCCTCTTCTATAGAAAAATGTCGTCAGTGTAAGTATAAGTCAAGTGTTGTCTGGACAAATATATTAATATAATGAACACTTCACGTACCTGATTGTCGTACTTGATGTTCAGACGTTCACCGCCACTGAATAAACTGTCAAGTTTCCTTTTTGACCAGTCTAAAATTTATAAACAAGGTTTTATAACATCTTGAATGTTATGTGGGCGCCATATGGGTTTTCTTAGAGAAATGTCCCATAAAAAACAAACTTCTAATTTTATAATTGTGTATGTTTACTTTTTACTGTTTCGATCTTTAAAAGCTTATTAAATTGAAAATATTTCAAATGGTATACTGAAAAATTTCTGTAGTAATGTACCTCAGTGTATGCAATGCTGAGGGCTGATTAGCTAAATTGAAATAATTAAGAACAAAAGTTACTGCTGTATAACATTATCGGTTTATTATAACCTCTAAAATTGGAATGAATAAAAATACATTTTTACAATAATACAATTCGGATTGCAAGTTATCCGTCTATTGACTGGTCTAGCTCAGTTTAAGCACAATATAAAAAACTCTTATGTTTATTAACAAAATTTTTAACTTAATTGACTAAGTATCTCAAGGGTAAGTTCTTTAAAATACAAAATAGAATGATATTAATTGCTTTTAATAAATACTACTATGATAGTAATTCATTTTTGGCCTCTTTAAAAACTTGCAATTAAATATTTGGTTAACGAGAATTTCGTCTGCTTATATTCTAATTAATATTGTAATAAATAATTCTAACATATATATTCTTACGTCGGGTTATTAAACCCTCTAAATAAATGAATACAGTGTTCTCTATGAATAGTTTGATTGTTTTTGCGTCCGTACAAGCATGTTAATCGCTACGATCAATGAAAGGTATATAAACAATAAAATTGGTCACCGTACTACCTTGATTTTTAATCGTATAGATTAAAAATGAACACCTTAACGATCGGATTATATTGATCGCTAATACACTACACTTTAATCGCACTTGGACACGAGAAATAACCCTCTTCTTACTAATAATGGGTTGTGGCCTTTACAGGTTATGTTAAATTTGCTCGTTCCGAATACACGCACTGTTTAAAAAGATTCACTATTAACTTTCGACGCACTCATAGACGATGACTCGCCTTTCCAATAGTTAATTTGATAAAATTTAAAGTATTTACTACTATGGTGCTGTAGTAGATTATTAAAATACGAAACAACGCCGAGACGCAACTGGTTAGCTCGTGAAGAATGAAGTGAATGCGAATTTCTTAGCGTCCCTCTGATTATATACCCAGCTTCTTGATCGCCGTTAGGAACAATTTTCGCTAAGTAAACTCTTTTGCGATTGGTACAAAATTATGTCATAGTGACGTAATGTTTTTAAGAAACACCACTGACGCGTCTTTTGTACTCAACTGTTATTGTTGTTAGTATTCACCTGTAATTTCTTAAATCTGGTTAAAAAATGATGCTAACACTAATTATTAAATTATTACAATTCCAATCTTTAAGTTATTATCATCAAATTAAAGCTTAGGTTCTGCTCTTTATTTTGATGTGGCTTAATGCCGGTTTGAACCTAGTTTTCACTGACAATACATAGAAATACCGTTCTGAAACATGGTTTCTTAGTGTCGTCTGCTAATAATGCAAAATGCGACTATTTCCCTATCTTTGATATCTGATTATTTATACCTGTGTTCTCTTTTGAACGTTATTACATGAATAAAAGTACATACATTATTAAAACTAAAAGCTGTTTATAGCTGAACAATATTAAATCTTAGTATAATTATGACAATTTCTTATTCTCTAATCACATTTTTACATGGCCTACTCATTTTTACGGCATACAATATTAATTAAGTGGTGGTATTTCACACCTCATTCGTTATATTTACTATTCTGTAAATTTAATGTTAATTAGGGGTCCTGTTCCCCTATTAATTTACTGACATAAACTCGTTTATGCAGGGTCTAGATACAGTTATAGTACAAGGTTTATTCCCTGCTTATTATTATTTCTAATTACATCTCATTTAATTAAGAAGTTGCTTATTTACACATAAGGCTTCCGTTTATAATTATCCTTATTCTATATTGTTACATCTTTGTTGGTAAAGCTATTTTTTATAGCTTTGTGGCTACAGCTAGTATAGTAATAGTCTTTGTTATATCTGTATCATTGTTCTACTATTTTCTTTCAGCCAAAATGCTGTTATTTGTTATTACTTTATTAAAGTCATTGGTTATTTAGTTTATATTATATGACTCTACACATCAATGTCTTGAACTGGTTCACTTGACAGCTTATTTGTGAACTTTGTTTGTCCATTAGTTATAGTCAGTCATTGTGTTTAAGTTGTAGTGTCATGCAGTGTATTCCTCGCTGCTTCTTGGGATCCCTCCTCTTCTTTCTTCTGTGCTGGTCCCTTCTCTTCTTTGTTACATTCATTACAATTATTCAAAATATAACTTTAGCGTCATATTTTACCCTTCTGGTGTGTGTTTTGTTTGGTAACATCTTGTGCTGTTACAATATTTGAAATTAGTGGGGGGTGACTTAGGGGAAATCCCCGGAACTATGGAACAGCGGCTATTACTCTGTTCGCGTGGGAACAGTTAACCAGGTGATAGACCCGCATTAAGGGCATGTAAATCTGTAACTTTAGATATTATGATATCTAGCTTTTGAAAAAATGTAACGCAGAAGCAAGGACAAGGAGATGACAAAATTCCTCCAAAACTTCAGTCCTTGTGGACGCCACAGTCCAGGGGGGTCATAGTGTGTGTGGTAAAGGAGGTTACTCGGGGGAGTAACGAATTAAAATTTTGTTGTAACTTAATAATGATGACTCGCTACTGAGCTGACTAAATAATTTTGTTTTGATTTGAGAAATGGGTGCACTAGATGTTTCTTATATTGTGTTTATTATGTTTTATTGTGTTAATTGCGTGTAGTATGTTAGGGATAAGGATTATAAAAATGTAATATTTTATAGAATAAGTTTTCGATGTGTTTAAAGATTTTAAATAAATAATGAATTAAGTTTGAGATAGCTAAGAATTTTCAGTGGGTTGTAAAAGAGAGAATTTGGGTAAGGAAATTGTTTAAGTAAGACATTTGAATCAGTCCAAGTTGAGTATAGATGGGTGTTAGAGAGAATAAGAGGTGAAATACAATTAATGAAGAATTTGAATATTGATAGTGACACAGTAGCTATGGGGAAAATATGTAGAGTAATGAGTGATATATTGATAAATAAATAAATAAATGGAGATATTTTGTAGATGAAAGTGATGTATTGGGAGAGTAATTAGTTGATAGGGGAATTTTGTAAGGGGGGTGTTGTGATAAGGAGTCCTCAACGAAAAGCGTTGTGGCGGGAGGGGAACCGATTAGCGCCGGAAAGGGTTACCTAGGGGGAGTCCAGGAACCAGATAAGGGAATGAGCAATGGGAGGGAAACACATCCTGAGTACAAAGGGGTAGAGAGTATTTTTGTGATAAGGGTAGAATGATGCGAAATGAGTTAGAGTAGTAAGTTAGAGGTAGAGAATGGTTGGTAGATGTTTTGGTAGATGGGTGTCATACTAGATAAGTAAATCTGTAAGTGAGCGTCAGAGTCGTAAGAGGGGTAAGATTATAGGTAAATGCCAAGTTGATAAAGTGAATTATTATGAATAACTGAGAATCACCCAAATTAATTAAATGGAATAATAAATGAAATATTATGTAAAATGAAGGTTGAAAAAAAAAATTTAATTTTTCTTGGGAAATGAATTAATAAAAGTTCAATTGAGATAAAAATGTAAATTTTATATGCAAATTTTAGATGTAAGGTATGTAATTTTTGGTCAAACTTAAATGCGAATTGTTTATTTTCAGGTAATAATAACAAAGTGAATTATGAATATACTATGTTTTATTACATTGTATTATGTTTGTTAGTGTTTAAGAGACATCTATGAATTTAAAGATTTTAGATGCAAATTGGGGATGGGAGAGATGTGTAATATTGTAATGGGAAATGTTTATTTAAATTCTGATAGAATCAGAGGAATGTATTTTGAATTTTGGGATAAAACTTAACAAGAAAAAGTAGATAGAATGAGATTATGGAATTTTAAAAGATGTATTCATATATATGATAGAGGTTAGGAGAAAAAAAAAACCAGTGCTTCTTAACGCAAACCAGCACAGCTAAGGGGAAACAGATCAGTTAGGGATATAGTATTGTACAAGGCCACTAATTGATATTTTGATTTGTTGTTTCAGTGTTTGGTGATGCTGTGGCGGCGGTCCTGAGCTGGCCAGCGCGTCAGAGCAGGGGCGTTAAGTACCTGACTGACTTTATGGTGTTGGGATCTCAAGAGAGAAGTCCAGTAAGGTCATACAGGTGCGGTCACAGTCATCGGACCGAGGGTGAGTTAATGATATTATTTTTGTTTGTAAACCGTAAAGGGGGTTGTGGCGACATATCCTGGCTGATCCCTTTAGCAAGTATGAGTGTGTAAATGAGAGTTTTTATGCTTCGGCATAAAACCTCTCATTGAGGGGGTATTGTAACGGGACATTTTGGCCTACCCGGGGAAATAAATAAATTTGTATTTTCATAAAAGCAAATAGCATTTTTTACGATATAATAATAATTTGGGAAACGTAAACATAAAGTGACAATAAAGGTAAATTTTATTGGTAGCGAAAGTGGCAGGAGTGATTGAAAATATTGTTCATAAAATTATAAAGACGCAATAGACAAACACGCAAAATGTGTCAAGGTCAGCTCCAGATGCAAGTAAAGCAGTTATTTTGAGCACCAGTGACTAACTGATTGTGTAACAGATTATATAACATATTACGTCAGAGATGATCCCAAAGCTGGAATGTAGGAGTGTTAGCCAAACTACTACTGGCGTAGTAATACGACAAACATAAGACAATGGAAATTTGATGAACAGCAGCGGCGGCTACACAAAATAGCGCCGTTCGTATAGTCAGTCGGCAAGAAACCATAAACAACTACGGACACATGTAATCATCACGTCCGCCGGCTAGGCGTAGTTTTCGTCGCCCGCAGAACAACAAAAATGTAATAACAATTTAAAATGTGATATAAATAATACATAAATGAGGTGAATGACAGTTTTCTTTATTTAATAACAGTTCGGCAATTATTAATTATCAGTGAAAATAAAATGTGCGTGTAGAGCAAAGCAACATCTTCAAGACTCAAATTCAGCTAAGTAGCAAAGAAATAAAACAAATTTGAATAAAAGCAGAAATCAAAATTTAACATTATTATTATATTTTAAAAAGAAATGAGATCTCTAAGGGCATAAAATAACTCTGTGTGTGTGTATGCGTGGGTGGAACTATATATATATATATAAAGAAGACTGGTTTGTGTTTCTTAAAAATTAGTTATAATTAATATCTTGACTTTTATTGTTTGAAAATTTTTGTACCATGTTTCAATTTGATTTATGTGAGTTTTAGAAGGGGAAATTATAACAGATGAGGGAGTAGAGGTAGTTTGTCAATGATATAAAAAAAAATATATATAGATGAAGGGAAATAATCAAATGTCAATAAAACTTAAGTATGGGAGATAATTAAAGCTTTCTTATTTTGAATAACCATAATTCTGTTCTCCTGAGTTCGCCGAAAAGAATCTGGCCCGACATGGTAAGTAATTATTTTTTCTTGCAATTGACACGAAGGCAAGATGGCACCCGAAGAAATTTAAGAGTAAACAAAACGATGAATAAAGTCAAAACCAATTAAGTTTTAATTATATCAATAAAAGTTATACCACAAACATTATTTATTTTTCTTTGAGAACATAAAAAAAGATCATGAACACACTTTATTAGAACGCTATTTAAGCCATATGAAGTCTTACTCAGTAATTGAGTAATTAAATTTGTCCCTGTGAGGGCGTCAAATTTGCAGAGAAAAATATGCAAATACGATTAACATAATGCGTGTTTCGAGTAAAATATAACATTAGTTATGTTCTCTTCTGATAACATAAAAAAGATCATGAACACACTTATTCCGCTTTAAGGCATGAAACTGATTATCAACAAACTACGACATCAAAATACTACTACGTATATCAAAATTATGCAACTCGACACTTCTTGTTAGGCCTATATTTTTTCATTCACTCAATCACGCACATTTTCACACTTCTTCATTTCTTTTTTATTGAGCTCAATTTAAAAATGCCAGTATTTTAAATTGTTTTGAAATGTCTACTTCCCTGTTGATGCGTAGAAATTCGACACCTGGGGCGTCAACTCGTGGTTTGCACTGTTTGCTGTTTTATGGTTCTCACTTTCACATTTTACGGCCAAACTGTCAATTTACTGCAATTAATCACTATTATGGATGAATATTTAGCAAAGAACTGTTTGTATTTTGAAATATATATAAATTCACATTTTCTGTTGAATGCGGGCGAAAACGGTACTCAGCCGGCGGCGAGCGGAACTGCCCATGTCCGCTTTGTTTAGATTTTGTTTGCCGACTGGCATTCAGTGTTACAAATTTTCCATTTGGTGCGTCTCAAAACTGCTTCACCCCGCTCCCCACTGTTCGTCTCGTCCTCATTATTATAACGTTCTGTTGGGTTGAGTTTCACCTCTTTAAACTCGTTGCGAATTGTTTTTCGTCAACAAATACTTGATGTGTTGGTCACTGGCTATAAATAGATTTTCGTTATAACCACATAACCATATAAGGCTACGGAAATTATTTACTGGCTCTTGTGTCACCTCAAAGGGGCCTCATCTTTACATGTTATAGAATTTATGAAATTACACAATAATATTTAGGTAAATTTAGACCCATTACAAGTATTTGTTTTACTTTGTTGGATCATACTATTATTCTTTATAAGTTCTTTCTTTAAAAATAATTGTTCATTTTTCACCTGTGCATTTGGTGTGTTACTGCTGAGCAGATATTTCTGCATGTGTGCGGCTCCTGGATGTTGATGATGACGTCAGTCCTGGTGCTCCTCCAGCAGTCGTTATATGTGGTTGATGATGAGTCTATGTCACTGAGCAGTCCAACATAATGTCCCCATGAGTAAATTTTTAGTGTCTGTCCCTCATCCGAAATTGTCGGAGGTATTTATAGTTTGGTGTAAATCGACATATCAGGTATCGAAAAATTTTGTGTTTAACATGTTCAGTTTGGTTTAAGTGTCCTTTTTCAACACATAACTGTTTTGTCTGTTTTTGCAATAACAGTAGAATTGATGTTCAAATCAGTGGTGGCATTAAATGCACAATTTTCCACTTGTTATGTAACTTACTTGTTTGTTACTTATTAATTACAAGTGTAATTAACTTCAGTTTACATACTCCGTTATTTTTGCACTTATTGGAATAATTTTATATCAACACACACATCGACAAGCACATCTTTCAATGGCATTTGCTGATTTGCAAAACATATTGAAACGTGCAAATTGCATTAAATTAACATATTTAATTATTGTCACTCATTCATGTCTGAACCAGAGTTCATTAACACAAGTAAAATACATACGTACACAGAGATCTCCCCTTCACAACACCAAATCCTGTCTCATCCAGTAGAACACACACACGTACAGTTTAAAATCGACAAGTGTTCATGTCAGGTTACATATTGTTATTGTCCTGCCTGTTTCTATTCACACCTCTTTTAAATTATTTAGAAGTGCTTTACCAATTACATACAAAAAATATTACCACGTGTAATATGCAAATATAAGTATCATTGCAATATACATATATCACGCGCGCGCACACACACACACACGAAATATTCATATTTATTTTATATTTTGACACAAGAATATATTTTTTTATTGTTTTCTATTTCCTGGTTGTCATAAATAAAAAAACCAATAAAAAATATAAAATATATCATTATACATGTAATTTCTTTTTTAATCTTGCTAATAAACTTTTGTGGTTTTCATCAATAATAACAACACTGTTTTTTGGTTCAACACACGTCTTTTTATTACTTTTAACACAAAATATTTCGCCCATACTACGGGTAGCCATCTGTAGCCTATGGCCTAAATAAATTTTACATGTGTAGCAGGTTTAATTGGAACCAGACTTAATTGAGAGATTTTACAATGGAAAATGGAGTTGGCTATTTTACAAGAGTTGGGTTCATCGAAGGAAACAATTAAAAAAAATAGAACTAGCTTGCAGTGGGAATCGAACCCAAATCAAACGAGACATAATACGAACACTGATGAACCCCTCTCTACATTAGCTTCGGTATACATGTACAAACTGGGTGCGCGCAAGGCATACTCGCATACACAACACAACAAAATGCGTATCAGATGTTATTATTCAAGTACAATGAAAACTAGTAGTTTAGTCTAGCTAGACAGCCGTTCTGCATCTTCACCACTGAAGAAAGGCAAACAAAAAGAACAAAATAAAGAAGATTAAAGCGACAAGAGTTGGTGACGGTGAGGCTTTGTGATACAGAAAGTCTTCCATGTGTTGTATTGTATCAGCTGATTATGTTGATTTACATTTTGCCATAATATAGACCTGAATATAAACATAAACACTCAACAAATACAACAAAATCAGTTCTCGAGAAACTTTGGACACAAACGTACATTCCGCAATCATTAATCGGTGTTTTCGAATTAGTTTTTTCTGTAAATAGTAACTGTTTTGCAATATCGTGAGCGCAAGTGTATAGTGTAAATATCCTGACAATGGTCTTTGACCGAAATCGATAGAAATTAAGAATGTGAGTAATTTATTATAAATCATATGTATGGTATCTTTAGGCTATGAACAATGAATACACTACAATAGAAGATTGAGATTATAGGCACCATTAGTAAGCAATAACTGTGCGTATATTATAATACATCACATTATCACTAATTATGTAAGGCGTTCTACTGTGCTGCTGACTGGTTATGCTACTACAAAATTAAAAATTATTTTTTGGTACATAAGGTTGATTGCAAAAACAAATGATAGTGCATGGACCATGTCAAATGTTAATGACTAAATGAAATGCATATAAATTGTGATACAGAATTTTCTGTTTTAAAGGAACTAAATCCCCAGTTTTAAGCATGAGCTGCCATTGGGATAGCATGAAGTTGTTTTAAAGGTTGATAAATCATGATCATTGTTTACAATCTTCAAAAATGCACCTACAACTGGCAGCATAATGGCTCTAAAGAAATCATGCACTTTTATTCTGATAGCACTCCTTATGAAGTCATATTTTATTTTTTGACTGCTTTTTATTATCACACATGGTTGTTTTCTTTGAGTTACCACAAATCCTTCTGAAGCTTGATGTTATATAGAAGGAAGAATTGTTTGCTTTGAGAAATTCATAAACTTCTTTGATAATCTTATTTTTTGATTTTTAGGATGCTGTCTCCTGAAATTCTATCAGTTGAGTACAAGTTGTCTTTGCCCACTCATAATTAATTGTATTTTTATTTGAACTAGTGGCAACCCCCACTCAAAAAAAAAAAGATTTTATTTCATCCACATTTTATTAGATTACAAACCAACGTTATGTTTTATTATTTTTATAAATTTATTTATAGAACTTTGTTTACTTTTTACACTTGCGGATAGTGTAGCCGCCATGTTGTCTAGTACCAACTCAAATTTTTTACTTACCATGTCCAGGGTCTCGTTGCATGAGCTGAAAGAACAATATGGCTATTTTCAAATAAAGAAAAACTCTACTTGTTTCCCATGAATGAAGTATTATTTGTTATTATTCCAATTCTTATTTTTCCATCACAAACAAAATATTCTTTTCCCCTCCCTTACCTGTTATGAATTTGACACTAAACAATATATTGGTTATATGATTATCTAGACATCATGAACAATAAAAAATTGTATATAAATTCAAAATAACAAAAAATTAAACACGAACTTAAATTTTACCTACTGCAAACCAGCCTTCTTTGTTTAACATACTTTTCACTCACACAGTCACCCCATGCCCTTAGAGATCTCATTTTTAAAAATATAATAATAATATTGAAACTTTGGTTTTAGCCCTTATTTAAAGATTGTTGTGCCCCCTTTTTTGTTACTTATCTTGATGATTAGTTCTGAAGACGCCGCATTGTTCTACGCGCACTACATAGATCATTATTTAAACTTCACTGAATTTACATGTTTTTTGGAAAAAAAAACAATTTAACTGTTAGTTCAGTATGATTACGGTTTTAATTTTGTACTTAACATTTTTACATTTTATACGTGCGGACGTCCGCGATTTCGTTCCGGAACTTTTATTTGTGACTGGCCAGCACAAGCTGTAATACATGACTGGGACGAATGTACTACGTTATTTTCTGAGGTGGTAGGGGGGTCACGTAACCACTTCGAATTGTTTTATTAATATCACTACGCCAATTTCTGAAGCTAGGCTAGCCGCTCCCCACATTCAAAGTGACGTATTTGGCTGACATCAGATCGTACGACTCTGAATTACATAACTTGCAAGTCCTGTGGTTAAAAATAACTGTTCTGTATGCGTCTTGGGTGTTGACCTTGATACGATTTCACTCGCTTGATATTATGTCGTTATAAAACTTTACAATTGCTATACTTCTGTCCCCAACAAACTTTATATGTTTCTGTTTATGTTTCCCAAAATTGCCCCAGGTAGGCCCTAATGTCCCGTTATACCAACACCACGTTACAAAAAAGTAAAAATATGGGTTGTCTATAAAACATACTGAGTACAAAAGCTGTACTTGATCTGACAACAGGGTTCCCACAGACCTGGAAAGTCAGGGAAGGCCTTGTAAGTTTGCTAAAAGTCAGGGAAAAACAATAAAACTGGTGAAAAGTCGTGGGATTTTCATAAAGCATAAAAAATACTGTAATTGTTACAGTTTTATATATTATGGAAATTTACACAGAAAAAGGGTTATAAACTGGCAAACAAACTTTATTTTTTAAAGTAATATACATACATTATGTTAATGTATTACATTTTATATGTAAGGTAGGTTTGAACATATTTGAATTTCCCTCTCTTTTGTCAGGTGTCACTGCTTTATTATGTTACTAGGTTGCCAGTAATGCTGTGCCCCTCCTTCTTTATATGTTTGTGCAGAGTTCATAGCACTTACAGGAATGTTTTCCACAGAAATAAGGTTCCACTAGGCAACTTGAAAATTTTCAGTGTATTGATAGAACTATAAAGATCATTGACGACATTAAGTATATTAACAGCGTAAAACCTGTCAATAGCAATCCATATATCAATTCAAACTCACCTCAAGGATAATTTTTTAAAGTGTAAATTGGCACTTTTAAAGTGGTACCTTGTGAGTGCGAGCCATTCTTAAGGAGATTTCAAAATTCATCGCCATTTGGGCCATATCTGTATCAAATTTACTTGATTTGATGAGAAGTTTAAAGGCTTGTTATGTCAAATCCCATTGCTTACAGTCAGCAGATACTGGCAGTAAACTTGTTTCCATTGACCTGAATGACTTTGAGAATTTAAAAGAAACCAAGAAAATTGATATAAGATTTGAAACATCTAAATTGTTAAAAAAGGTTAAAGGAGTGACTGAGCTAGATATTATGAAATTTAAGAAGGAATGCCCAGTGGCGTACCAACGCCTTTGGGGGCCCGGGGCGGGAGTTCCTGGCCGTGGCCCCCCCCATTATTAAACACTCCCCATATTGTGCCTCTACTATCGGCACCACAAAACTGAGTCATAATCTTATATCCATAAAAACTATTGGAAAAAAAAATATGTGGAAAGAACTAACTATGTAAGTATTAATAGAACTTAAAGGTAAACTAAAATAAAAACACAGATTTTGCGTTGTTTTATTACTTTTTAAAATATGTAGTTTTTATTTCAATTAAAATTAATGCCAACATGTAGAAAAATGCTTAATTTTTCAACTTAAATCCTTACTACGTACATGTTCTGATGTATTATAAAACTAGGCAAAATATTTAATTAACTTCAGTACTGAATCCGTTGTAACGGTACATTTCTATCCCTATAGTGGTTTTGGGGAACAAACAAATATAAATGTTATTTTAATTCAAAGCATAAATAATAATGGATGGTAAAGTGTTATAAAGTTTTATAATGACGTAATACCAAGCGAGCAGGAATTGTATCAAGGTCAACAGTGTACATGCAAAACAACAGCTATTTTTAGCCAAACGAACTTGTCAACAAGTTAAGCCCGCAAAATACGTCATTTGAGAATGCAGTACGCAATAGGCCTAGCCTTAAAATTTGAGTCGTCACAGTCAGGAAACAATGAGATTGGTGACGTGACACCCTCTCCACCTCAGAATTGAAGCCGTTCATCTCGCTCTCAGTCACGTATCACGTTAGTGCCAGCCGGACATGTATAAAAGTACTCGGGTGCACCCAAACAAAATGTGAAATATTACACGAATTCTGAACAAAATTGTAAATTAACAGTTAACTGACAGTTATCATGTAAATATATTATTTCAAAAAAGTGCATGTGCCCAACAAATAACAGGAATGTGCGCAATAAGATTGGACTCACATGTAACCAGATAAGTACAACCACAAAACAGCAGACAATTTCTTCAATCAGTAAATCAGATAAATTCAAACCATCTAAAAGTCTATTAAAGAAATATTTATTAAAAATGAGCTCAATTTGGGGAATATAGAATGTGTACAGCATGAATGAGTGCGTGATTGTGTGAATGGAAAAATCTATATTTAAGAAGTGCTGGGTTGTGTCATTATATATATATATATATATATATATATAATTTAAATTAATGATTAATTATGTTTATTTTGGTGGGAATGTAAAATGTTAATGGGGATAATTATTTCTAACTTGATTTGATAAACTACGCCTCATGGCCGAATAGCAGTGGTCACTTTTCAAAGTATGATTCAATGTAAATGTATGTTGTAAGTAAAATAAAAGGTAATGTCATTGGTAAATAACAAAGTTAAGAGTAAGTTATTTCAAATAACAAGTTCTGCTATTTCCGGTTCGCCTAAACGAAACTGGCCCGAAGGTAAGCAAATTTTAGGTTTCATTGTTGGTATCAATAAAGATGGCGTCCGGATAAAATGTAGGAAAGAAAGTAAACAATATTTAAATAAAATTTAAAGTAATAAAAGTGAGTAAAGTTACAGTGACGTCCGAACTAGGGACTAAGTTTATTTATCCAAATATAAGTATAAGTACACCGTATATTGTGAGCATTATTTGCTGAAAAACATTTTCAACCATTGTTAGTTGTAAATGAAAGTGTTGTACTGATAATTATGTGCTACAAAATATGTATTATAAGACAGCAAAAACTTACACAAAATAAAATACTCTCAATGATTTATAGAAACTGCTTTTTATGAGCTTTTGCTTCTGCAAATATTTCGATACATTCATCAAAATTTATTGTTTTAGCTACTTTACTTTCTATAGAAAGTATGGCTAAACTATTCAGTCTTGGATTTCGTTGTCCATGACGTGTCCGTTACTCAACTAAATATCACTATTGTATGACGACTCGTAACACTAAGTTTTTTATAAGTAAAATCGTAAAGATTTACCTTACAGCCTAAACCGGCTTTCACCTTTAGAAGGCTTCATCAGAGGCTGCAGTAGGTAGCGCTTTCCGTCTAACCACACATATAAAAACATCGACAATAACATGAACATTCTACACGTACACACAAAAGGCCGAAAACTAGACACTCTAGAACAATTAGAAATATACAAACACAAAAACAAATAAAAACGACATCCTAAACGAACAGACACAATTCAAATCGCACGCATTATTCGAACACATCTCACCACACACACACAGCATCGATCTTTCGAAAAACTATCCCGTCGCCAACAACAAGACGGACAGCGCTACCTACTGCAGCCTCTGATGAAGCCTTCTAAAGGTGACAGCCGGTTTAGGCTGTAAGGTAAATCTTTACGATTTTACTTATAAAAAACTTAGTGTTCCGAGTCGTCATACAATAGTGATATTTATTCAGTCTTGATTGACTCATTGTTGAGCGAAGATAACTTTTTATTAGATTTAACTTTGAAAAACTTTTTTCACAAGAAGCAATGGGTACACATATCGTTAAAAATATCCTAAGTGCTACACAAAGGTTGGGAACTGATTCTTGTAAGTCCATTTCGATAATTAAATCCAACATTTTCAATGATGACCATTGTTTTGCCACTTCTTTTTTTATGTCTGCAGCTTGAACGTGACGTCATAGCTGCTGTATTTCGGGTAACATTTCTTCCTTTTGGAGTTCTTCAACATCTGTCTCCCTAAGATGAGCAGACTGTACAGCAGTGAATTGTTCATTCATAGTTTCCATTGAAGCCGATCTCATTGTCAGTTCTTGATCAAATTTATCTATACATTCAAACATGCATCTTCTTAAATCTTGTTGTAGAGAGAGGCCTTCGTCTCTTACGTTTTCTCCCGGCATCATTTTCTTGAATCTTCTACGTCCACTTTTTTCAACTGGTATGTCCAAGTCTTTACAAGTGTTTGTTGCAAAATCAAGCGCACTTCCAACCATCTCTTCTCGGTTTTCTTGTAAAAAAAGTTTCAAATTTTCAACTTTTGTCAAGTGTTATCCCCTTTATCTGAAGATATTTTTGAGCATGGTTGACTTCTTCAAGAACGTGACACCACAAATGAAGGTAGGCAGGAAACGTGAAGTTGCAGATGTTCGTACATAAAATTTCTGCTGAACCTCTTGTGTCAACATTTTCAGTTGGTTCGCACAATTTTTCTACAGCCTTTACCAACTTTTCATAGTATTTCATCACAGGTTTTACTGCCTCATGATGTGGACTCCATCTAGTTTGTGACAACTTTTTTACTGTTACTCCTAAGGTTCTAAGGTTTCAACTAGTACATCCCATCTGTGAGTTGAACACAAAAAGAAGTTGTAAATGCTTTCTAGTGTACCAAAAAATGTAATACAAGAAGGGACACTTCCAAAAGCGTGAACTCCGCACAAATTGAGCGAATGATTGGCACATGGGACAAACATTGCTTTTGAATTCAACTGGTGAATCCTTGTTTGAACACCGGAGTGGACACCTGCCATAGTGGAAGCGTTATCGTAGCCTTGACTTCGGCATAGATTCAAGTCCAGTCCGTCACTGTTAAGTGCATTCAATATTTCTTCTGTAACATCAAGAGCCTTCTTACCAGCAAGAGGGAAAAATCCTAAGAACGACTCTCTCACCTCAACTTTTCCGTCTTCAATATGCACATACCTGATTACTTCGCTCATCTGATCTTGGTGAGATACATCAGGTGTACTGTCAAAAAGTATTCCATAGTACATCGCCTTATTTACATCTTCAATGATTTCCTCTTTGACAATATTCCCCAAAAGTGAAATAAACTCATTTTGAATTTTAGGGGGCAAATATGACGTTAAAACTTCCCCTTTTGGCACAGTCTGTTGCTGGATTCTCACCAAATGTTCTTTTAGCACAGGATCATAATGTGAAAGGAGTTCGACTAATTCTAAGAAGTTTCCCCTGTTTTCAGAAAGTTGATGCTCCCTATGTCCTCGGAAAGGCAAGTTTTGTTTTGCTAAAAACATAGTGATATCAAGTAGTCTATGTAACATATTGTTCCACTTTTTTTTTCTCCTTCTAGAACTTCCTGTTGTACACAATCGGTAGTTTTATTGTGCAATAGCCTTGATCCTAAAGTTTTCCATTTTTCGAGATTGGACAAATGTTGGTCCGAGTTTTCATGCAGAGACACCTTAGGATTTAGTTTCCACCAGTTTTGAAATCCTGTAATGAATTTTGATGTGTCAGCTGTTTTTTTCATCTGTATTAAATAGTTTACAACAAAAGCAAAACAGACTTTTCTTTGATGGAGAATAAACCATCCACTTTCTTAAAACTTTTTCTCCATTCGGAAGGTGCTTGTAAAACCAATTGGTGGTTAGCTGGCGATTTAATCCTTTCAGGTTTGTCCCAGTTCTTTGTACAGATTCAAATGATGGACCCTCTCGGTTTTGAAAATACTCAGATCCTCTTTTTACTATATCAATTCTTAGACCATCTGTAACAAGGATTGGCTAATTTCCTACGTCAGAGTCAAGAAGCAATGTGTCGATATTGACTCCGTCTGTTGAGTCACCATCAGCACTTTGCGTTTGTGGCATAACTAGACCTTCATGTTGTTCGTCAGATTGCTGCGGTGGTGCATTAACACTGTTTTCTGGGTCTTGTTCACTTAAATAATCTTCCCCTTCTTGGGGAGCTGCTAGCTCTTCTTCTACAGCGGCTGGCACTTCAAGACCAATACACGTGCTGGTGCTGCACTCCCCCTGACCCTGATCACTTGTGTTCGAAGACTGACACACAAATTTCAAAATTGATCCTTTGGTTGACTTTTCTGCTTGTTCTCTTGATTTTTAAAATTTTTTTTTCTCTGCACCACTAGGCTAACGACGCTTCATTGCAGTATGTCTGCAAGAGAATTATTATAATTAAAATACTGCTCTGCGTATGTATTGCATATGATAAAATCTTTATAAAATTATAAAGTTACATTTTTTGTAAAGGTTTTTATTATTGTATTATTTTGTATTTGTATTATAAAATTATACAGTGATCCTAAATAAAATCTTTTAGGAAGAACAAGTTTATAAAAAACTATTAATAAGGAAAAACCATGCAAAAGTATAATAAGATAAGAACAAGCAAAACAATAACCCTTGCATAGCAGTACTTGGTACTAATTTTCATTGTTTGTGCAATATCACAATTAACCATAAAAAGAATATGGTGGCATGGCGCAATTCATTTTACAAATTTTAATGCTTAAACAAAGCATCATTATTTTATTCTTTAATATGCATGTTGTACTTGTACTAAGCTATATTGGTGGTCGCCAGTTATACCGCGGTTTCTCGATGACAAAACAAACCCGCATCATAGACCGACTGCTGCATAAACGGAGAACACCGGTAAACCGATATGATTTAAAACAGCCTATAAAACAAAACACCAAGCACTGTTTTTAGACCGTATTAAAAGTTGAATTCAGATGCATTTGAATGCTGTTCAGATTGTACGTATACTGTAGCAGGGAACCAGTCAATAAGTTGCGCAAACAAAATTATCGTACGCACTGCTTTCTCTCCTTCCCTCTCTCATTAACAGATCATGCTAATCAGGGAACTGTTCTCTTTCATTAACACTCAAAATTATCGTATGATCAAGACAAATTAAAAATTAACCAAAACATTTTGATGAACACTAAATTACTGTATACATACCGATATGACACATGTTTCATTCTTGTCGTCTTAGATAAATAAGTAATTAAGAAAAACTGTAAAAAGAAAGGGAGAAAAGACGAAACCATGTCATACCCGAATCCGCGGTGGCGGTATAACCGGCGACCACTGTAGTTGTTTTAATACACTTCTATTTTGCACTTACTTTGTCAGATCAGATGACGGTAAGCCAATAAATTTATAAATGAAGGAAGGACTGCAGAAAAAACGTAATGAACTACAGTAAATTACTTACAAAAATAACTTTGGCACATTTATCATAAGTAAGGAAAATAGCACACCTAGTCAACAAGACAAAGTCAACTGCGGACTGACCCAACTGTTTTCGTGTTTGTAAACCACGCAGCGCCTGGCCACTGCAACCTTCTTCAAGGTCATGTCCAGCCGCGACTCATGGCAGTGATGCCAATCCATGCGTAATTTTTTTATGTTGTCTTTTATTTCAATGAAACATAAGAGTCCGCGGTGGCTTAGTGGATAGAACGATAGGTCTTCTCATTCGGAGGACCGAGGTTCGAATCCCAGCCTGGCACCTCTGGCTTTTTTTCTAAAGAAACAATGCTATGTGCTGTACGACAATAACCGCTGTACTCAAGTGATTCGGATTCCACTATAAGCAGTAGGACCCGTCATTATGGGGAGTTATGACTAGTATTAGGATTTTAATTGTAAATGGGTATATCCCGTAAAAATGTTAAATTAATAAAATAATAATAATATTCCTTATAGTTAGAAACATAAACTAGGTTATATGATTTATTTCTTATGTCATAAAAATATATATATTCGAAGGCCTCTTAGAATTTAGAATTACCCGCAATAATCTATGAATAGAATGGGTTGTAAAAATGTGATTTAAGTTTTTTATGAGACACATTTTAAATTTTAAATACAAATTCGTCTCGTCGTGGGGCCCCTCCCAGGTGGGGGCCTGGGGCGGTACGCCCCCCCCTTGGTACGCTACTGGGAACGCCTAAAATTTCTTATTAAGACTATTGAAAAAATCAAGGAAAGAAATCCATTAAAATACAAAGCTGTTAGAGGTCTGGCGTCATTTGATCCTGTAATTATAAGTAATCGGTCAAGTATTGGGAAGAACAGAATCAACATTTTACTTTAAGTTCTGTATGAAAAAACAGGATTACTGAAGTGGTTGCTGAAAAAGCTAAACAGCAGTTTCTGTGCTCTGTAATGAGGCCAGTAGTGTATTAAAAGACACTTTTATTCTTTTAATGACTGTATCAGTGACAAAGAGAAAACTGAGATTAGATGATTTCTAATAATTTTTTTTAACACAAAAATCCCTAGTATTATGAACTGTGGAAAATTGTTAAATTGGCTCTAATTGTAACATGGGGGTTTCACATGGTAATGCCTCTGTTGAGTCAGGGTTTTCAGTAAACAAATGCCTATTAACAGAAAATGAAAAAGAGGATAGTATTGTTGCTCAGCACATTGTATATGATTCTCTTGAGTATTATGGTGGCTTCAAAAAATGCCATAAAATCACTCAAAAAATGTTTACTGCTGTATGATCTGCCAGGAAAAAATATGAACATATCAAGAGAAAGTAAAAGAGGATAAGAAATACCAAGAAAACAATATCTTATAAAAATAGAAAATGAAATTAAAAATGTATACATCAGAAATAAGTTTCCAGAATGAAACACCAAATAGAAGAATAAGAAATCAGTCTGAAAATTAGGCGCTGAGAAGATGCTTTAAATAAAAAATGACTAGTGTTTCTGTAAATAATAATTACATATTAATTTGTTTATCTGGATATTGAAAGTGAAGTGAAGCTATCCTGTGTATGTTAAATAAGACATTCTTTGCTTTGTATAATCAAAACAATGGTTACCTTTTGATATTTAAATTTAAGTACATGTTTCCATGTTTAATAATACTCTAATTGTGTTTTATGTCTTACATTTAATATAAAATGTGTTGTAGGCCTAGTTAATAAAAAAATAATTATTTTAAAAATGTGTGTAATCTTTCTGAACTTTCTGCATGTCAGGGAAATTTCTTTAAACCATCAGGGAATGTCAGGGAAATTAATTTTGAAAATTTTGTGGGAACCCTGAATGAGGAAATTACATAGGACAGGTAGCATAACTTTAACTACTCCCTATTGGAAAAATCCACTATATATACACCAGTCACAAATTCTCTCTCCCTCATACATACAAAATGTACACACCCAGTTGTCACTTCTATTATCACAGCACCACATTCATTATGTTGTTTGTGTAATTAACATGAAATTGTACTATTCACATTTCACTGTGTTAATAGGCCTATTTCTCTGTGATGTACTGTCATGTTTGTAGATTTCTTGAATAGCAAGTATGTCACACTCTACCATTGTACATATCATTCTTTCTGAACTAATTTTTTTCACGTGACTCAAACAAAACTGAACAAATGGATTCAATAAAAACTAAAATGGAAAGCCAGAAACACACACACACACACACACACACACACACACACACATGCACGCACGCTTGTAACCTAATGGTAAAACTGCCTGTAAAAATTTCATACAAGAATGTTCAGTACAATGGAAACAGTTTAATGAGAAATTATGGAGACCAGTTATTTTTTCATGTCAAGTGAATTTTGTGTTAAACGGACATTATTTACCCACCTGGTTTACTGTGGTTAATTTTTCTTGTAATTTAGTGTACATGCACTGTAGTTGTTCTTAACTTAGTCTTAGGATTTAGGTTTTCTTCTACAACAATTTATGATGTCTTTTTTCAAGTTTACTGTAGTTTGTATGTCTTCACATCTCTTCAGGTTACCAACTGCATTGAATTCATGTGTTGTAGTATAGGCTGACTACATATAAAAAAATAGCTGGAGAGGGGATTGCTGCCACACCCACATCACGAGGGGAAATGTTAGTCCCTCCATTGCCATCAGTTACACTCAGAACTGCAGTATTTTTCACATGTTATTCGCCACTTATATACCCACAATGACTAAGTCTATTAATTTATAACAGAGTATTCGAAGTAACAGTTATAAAATAAATCATCACACACATTTCTACAAAATATATTAACAAGTTTGGAAATTCTTAAATTTGAATACATAATTTGAAAATAATATCAGCGGAACCTAACCCTGAAATTTATGTAAGGCATACTTTAAAAGACAAATCCAAAACGCAGTTCAGCACTGATTTCACATTTGTCTGAACTTGGCACACTTTTTTTGGTTTGGGTGAACTTGGTGACTTCCGCTGAGACGAGTCCTGTTTTGTTTCTGCATCATACTCATAAATCCACATTCCAGACATCGAAAACTTAGAAGTTGCTGCATAATTATCTTAATTAATTAAGGTAATTAATCAAATGACAATTGTAGGTAATAATGAGTAGCTAACTACACTGATTAGAAAAACGAAGTATTTAATAAAAAGTAAAAATATAACTAAAATTAAAATAACTAAAAATACATTGTATTTATAAATGGAACAGTTTCAATATGTTCCAGTTAGATTTTAATACCTTGGTCTTTTGTTCTTAATACAAGTTGCAGTAATTAAAAAAACCTTACTGAACTACGTATGATTAATGATAGAACAACTAATGATACATATTAACGATTGAATTTAAAAAAAAAACAAGCAGTTTTAATAAATGAGTTTAATAGTGCAACCATTTCAAAAAGCAGAAACATTAAGAACAAGAAGAGATATTTTAAACTCAGAAATCATTAAATTTATAACTAGTTTTTCAGAAGTCTACATAAATCATTATGCAGCCCATCATTCAAAATGAGTTAAAGTGTTAAGAAATTATGACACAATGGACTCCATGCCTAGTGATGTAAATCAGCCTACTAATTCAATATGCAGTATAAGGGGATACATTTTGGAAACCACATTCTCACCTGTAATAAATCAAGGTGCACTACTATTTCCATTAATGGAAGGAGGTTAGTATGTAGTTATTAAGAAACAATGAGGAAGGTCCTGCAAAGGCAAAAACCTGGTTGTCTGGGGGTAAGGATACTGATTCTGTACTCTCGGATTGCACAGGAATTGTTCACATAATTTTTCTCCATGAACAAAAAACCAGGCTTTTGGACTAACACAATGCTACATGAAACTGCTGTCTCACACTTACCCTAATCCATGAGAAGTTAAATGCAATGGACTATTATTGAACATGTCGCTTGACAGCTCTAACTTATCACCTACTTACTGACATTTGTTATGGCCACTCATAGAGCCAATTATATGAAAAATACGAAAGAACAGTGTTCAGCTGGGTTCTACCATACCCCACTGTTTTCTGCCATTACAATAAAATAAAAATAAACTGCCAAACAAATGGCAATAATGTTTACAAATTATGATAACTATGTAAAAAAGTGACATCTATTTATTTAAAAAACGTTTAAGACAAGTAGCTGGAAGCAACTGGTTAGCTTCAGCAAAAGCTCACATGATGGAAAAGCTGCATCATGTAGTGTAGTGTTTCAGTTGGTAGGAAAAATGTATGATTTTTTTTTATTTGTAATTATCTTGTAATTCTGTTTAGTAATTAACTTTTTTTCAAATTTTTCACTAACTTACTAGACTTTGAAATGTTTTGTGACAAATTTTGAGTTTCTGTGATTTATTTGTTTACGTCTGTTGTCAAACAGAACCCAGGATAATGATACTTGATAACAAAATACAATTACATCACACTAATAAATAGCAAGCTCTCGTACATTATCTTTTCATTTTATGTATAACGAGATCCTTCAGTCATAATGTCATTCTTCCTTCAAATCATGTTCTGCCCAATTTTTACTGTCTTTTTGTTGTCACAATCTCTACATACAGTAAACCCTCGATTTAATGGACCTCGATTTAACGGACTTCGGATTTAACGGACAGAATTTAACAGAAAAAAAAATGATAATGTTTTTAGGCTTTTGAAACAAAAGACTCTCCTGTTCTGGTGATATTGCTTGGCTATCGCAGCATTCTTTCGTTTCTTGTTTTGAAACACGCAAATTTTCTCATCTCCAATTGTATTTGATGAGAACGGAGATAAGAATTCATTTAATTCTTCACAATCCCCTCTTTGCGTTGTCGTTGACGCAGGCGTCGCACACGTTCAGTGGAAGACATCATGACGACTAACACTGAACAATATACACTGATATGCATCTTATTTCACTGTGACCAAATTTATTTATTACTAACATCACCTGGAGCGTTACATTTTTCGATGACGTTACACATTTTGCATCACGCATTTTGTGGAATAACCCCCAGCCTAAAAACATTATCATGTTAAAAAAAATTTTTGAGACAAAAAAAATCACGATTAAGTTTTTGAAGTCCATGGTTGTGATTTAAATTTGATGGTAGTTCATAACCATAGCAACGCATTTTCACTCTTGAAATTTCGGCTATCTTCGTGATAATTCGTATGCACGCACAGTTCACATTCGTACAGTGTCGCATCAGTTTATTCAGAGAACACAGCGTGTACACTACATGTGTTTCTATAGTACGAACCTTGCACGTGTTCAATAGAGAGTCTTAACGAGTTTATACTTGCGTTGTTACAGCAAGGTCCATTACTTTATTAGTGAATTACAGCATAAGTATGTCTGGCGTTACGAAAAAATGTGTGATCTTGAGTATAAAGCAAAAGCTTGAACTAATAAGTAAACTTGAAGGTGGCGCGTCTGTTGCACATGTTTGTGAAGTGTACGGTGTAAAGAAACAAACCGTTTCAGACATTTGAAAGAATAAAGATAAACTTATTCAGTTTTCGCTAAAGTACAGTGTTGATAGTTCGAAGAATGAGGGAGAAAGAAAACACATTAAATTAGCCAAACACAAACAATTAGAGGATGCTGTGTACAAGTGGTTTATTCAACAACGTTCTAGTGGCGTCGTAGTTCGTAGTGTGGAGTTGCGGGCTGCTGCTGATAAACTGGCGAAACATATTGGTATCCAATTTCAGGCGAGTGATGGGTGGCTTTGGCGTTTTCGTAAACGGCATGGCATCACAAATAGATCAACATGTGGTGAAGCGCTGAGTGCAGACACTGAACAAGTTGAGGCTTTTCGTCAACATATAAAGGAAACGATTGAATCTGAGGGTCTCATTTTGTCTCAGGTCTACAATGCTGATGAGACTGGTCTCTACTTTCGTGCTGTGCCTGAAAATACTCTGGCACACAAACATGAAACTAGCACACCAGGCCGTAAACTCAACAAGAAGCGGCTTTCTGCCCTACTGTGTGCGAATACTGATGGTTTGCATCGACTTACTCCAGTCATAGTCGGAAACGCAAAGAAACCTCGTGCGATAAAGAACATAATGAACCAGTTGCCAGTCATTTATGAAAGTTCAAAAAATGCTTGGTTTACCTTCAGTATTCTTTCAGACTGGTTTTTTAATCATTTTGTGCCAGAAGTGCGACGTTTTCAAGAAGAGACTATGAAAATTCCATCGCATGCAGTGAAAGCCGTCTTACTACTGGACAATGGACCGGCCCATCGCAACTCCGAGAAGTTAGTTAGCAACGACGGAAAAATAAAATGCGTCTTCCTCCCTCCGAACACCACTTCAATTTTACAGCCAATGGACCAAGGAGTCATTGTTGCCTGCAAAAGGCTGTACAAGAAGAAGTTTCTTGAAGAGGTGATGGTTGTCTTGGAGGACGAACAAGACCATGAAAACAACACGAGAGGAGCTAGAACGCTGCAAAATCTGTGTGCATACAACATCAAGTCCACCATCTTTAATTTTGCTGCCGCATGGAAGGAAATGAAGGAAACAACACTGGCTAATGGGTGGACACAGTTACTGAATGGGACTGAACCGGAGTACGATTTCAGAGGATTTGAAACATCCGATTTCTGTGAAACCGTAAAGAAGGCTGGTGAAGAAGTAAACGAGAATGACATAGAACAGTGGCTAAACTTGGACGAGGGTGATCCAGGCTACCAAATCCTGAGTCAGGAAGAGATCGCGGAATCAGTTCTACACGACGATCGGGAAGATGGAGATGATGATGATGAAGAAACATCTGTTACAGGAGGCCCTAAATTATCAGCGATAAGAAACAGCATGGACGAAATTATCGCGTACATTGGGGAGTCTTCAGATCCGGAAGTGTGTGCTTATTATGACCATTTTAGACAGTTTAGATCTTTAATAATAAAGAAGCAACATTCTAGTGGAAAACAACTGACTCTTGATGCTTTTATCCAGAATAAATAAAGGTGTGTACATAACATTGTATTTGCATGATATTAATAGTACGTATTAAAATACAGATAAGCGATGTTGTCGCTGTTACAATAGAAAACCACACTGGCAGTTTACCCGTTATTTAGAAACATGTTACTCACACCCCCTTTACTCATCCTTTGTCTTGCTGCCTACAGAAGGGTGCGATCACGCGCGTGTGTGCACGCACTTACACTTTTTCTTCCTATTCTTTGTTCAGTTTGCTGTTAAAACGTATGGTTGCAGTCATAAATCATAATGCCAGAGTTAACAACAGCCAGGCAAACTGCTGTTGCTTACGCAGTAAACAACTCATAGATACCAAAAGCGTTCGTCCCGCCAGAAGTCAGGTATAACTTCGAATTTCGTTAGCGCGCGAATGCAAGACGCAGGCCAAATTAGCAACCATGTTTTTAGGAGAAAAAGTGCGGCTTGTATTCGGAACAATACGGTATTTGCATGATATTAATAGTATTAAAATTTCAAGTGTTATAGGCCTATTTGACTTAAATATATCCTCAAAAAACAAAATTTGCGATTTAACGGACACCCCTCAGCCCCAATTAGTCCGTTAAATCGAGGGTTTACTGTATATTAGCAATACTGACTCCTTTTACACTGATAACATACACTTGAAAACGACTATTATGGCATCAGTATAGAGGTGCTGATTTACAATAGGCTTCAAGGAATCCTTGTCTGACAAGAAAATTCATAAGAATAATGCCACATCATTAGGAACTTTTACAAAGTATTAAATTTATTTATGGAACTGAAAATTGAATCCATCCAAACATAATGATAATAATACATTTTCTTAATTGTAACCAATCGAATTTCTCTTTTGAAAGGCAAAGAGTAGAGAAATCAATATTTCTTATTTCTATACATGATATGGAAACATATCTTTTTGTTTCCTTATTTTATGGAATGTTACATTAATAACAGCATAAGTAGCAGCAAAAATGTTACAATCACATGTTAATATTAATTACTATATTCTAATATTATGGCCACTACATATTTAAGTTGTAATAATTTCATACGTTGTTAGAATAAAGTTATTAATATTTTATGGAGATTTTCCTTGTTACCAATCCAGTTCTTCTGGATAATTTCCTGTTAGGCAAGCTGTGCAGTGACCAATACAATCTTTATCTTTGTTGTCCATATTCTGTCGAACAGCTTTTACAAGACCTTCAACAGATAAATACGCTAAGCTGTCTGCTCCTACAAAAACGAAAACATAAATGAACAGCAAAGTTTATGTATACTTACTCACAAATTCCAAAAAGTCCACACAAAAAATAAATATATCCATATGTCCATAATGATACTACTCTTCCAAGCAAAAATGCTGTGTAAAGGTGTTGGGTTTGTACTACTATTTGCCCCCCACTACACATGTACTGTTCACTTTCTGTTAGTATAACTTCCGGTACTGAGTCACCATAAAGAGTTGATGTAGTTATTTTTAGCTCCTTTATAATCAAAACAACCTTAAATACTTTTGTTGATAATAACTGTCATTACTGATTGACAGTTTCATTGTTTAATTAATTATGAGAGTCCATCTGTAGTAGCCAGTTATAATTTTTAATTAATAATAAATAATATTTTATATGTTTAAAAACAATTAATATAATTTGTATTGCTTGTACAATGTTTCAACAGTTTTAATCATTAAAATATATTACAAAAATTGTAGTCAGTATATTGAATTATTTAATTTACGCTACTCCCTCCCATACTTTGCCATCTGATTTTTTAACAAACATTTACAAGCAGTTTTATTTCCATTCAGTAGGACATAATGTCCAACTGAATGGAAGTTACACAGCTTATATATTTAACCATCATGTCTGTTAGAATTTTTTTTGACTGTATAATTTGTACATGTTTAATCTGAGCAAGTCTCTTAAGATAATTATTAAATAGAATATTTCCAGGAGAATGAGAAATACATTAGTAGGCCTATAGATGACAATATTTTTTTAATTTAAAGACTACTTTAAAAAAACACAATTTGAACATGAATATTCTAATTTTTTTTTCTTCAGAACAAAAGACGATTGGTTTTTATATATTAAAAATAATGTTAAAAGTACAGGAAGTACAGTTGACAAAGAAAAATTACCAGTATGTTGAGCAAGCTGAATATTATCTAATCTGTTTGCTATCAACTCTTCTTTTGTCGGTATGTTGATACCCATGTAGCATGGATACCGCAATGGGGGAGAAGCGATTCGCACGTGTACCTTTTAACAAAAATACTATAATACAGTACATCAAATAAAATTAATTTGTTCGTCCATATAATATATGTAACTGTAACTCATAGTGGACTCTAAAAATACGTAAATTTTCAAACTGTGTACAATTAAACTGTGACACTGTACTTCATAAATTTTGCACACAACACATGCCAGATTCAGCAAGTATTGTAACTGAAATGGGTTCATACTTCGTAAAAGTACAGATTTAGTCATTAAATGTCACTAAATGTTAAAATGCTGCAGACAAATTGTTTTGTTGGATCTTTTAACACACTGAGCCCTATGGACATCTCAGGTATGTCCGCGAATTTGGTAGTTTAAACTAAGACAAAACAGCACTTATAAGTCCACACGTTTGGTTTCGGTGTAAAGAAATTTTTAGTTCTCCATTTAAACTGTAGAAGTCAGCGCACACACTTGGAAACAAGCCCAGTAGAAAATATTTCTGTTTGTACTATGTACGTGTGTTTGTTGAGTGATGCCACTTTTGATGTTTACCTACAGCTTGTGCATAAGATAGCCATATGTTGTTATATTTTTGTTTATTGAGAATGGATTCTAGGAAATATTTTGCAAGAAAAAAAAATTAATGAAATCACAAAACAATTCTGGTTCCAACATCAATTCATCAGGTTCAGATTCAGAAATTACTGGTAATGATTGTGTTGACATAATGACATTGTGATCAGTGAAGCAAAAGACATACCTGACACTTCTCAGTTTTTAGTTGATATTACTGAAAACTCAAAAGATGTACACAATAATGCAAGTGATTTTTATCCCCAATTCGAGTTCATGGTGTGGGTTGGATGAACAACCACAGTTACCTGTGTTTGAGAAAGAGTCAACTGACAACACAGGCATCTTCTCTTTCTTATTGTTTCAGTGAATTTTTGATAAAATAATATTTAGGTTTAACAATATAATTTTATTTATAGTTGTACACTGTGTTTAACATTAGTGTGCTGTGCAAGATCTGAGTCGAGGTTATTTTTAATTTTTTTAAGTTACTTATTATTATTTTTGTTGTGTAAAAGTGTACTTTTTTCAACTTAATATAAAAACATTGACTACAATACATCACAACACAATATATATATAATTTTAAAGAAGACATGTACTTTCATAGACTGTTTACATACTGGAGGTAAGTGAAGAGATAAATTTGTTATTAGCCCTTAAACAAAAACACTCAGCAGCAGCACGTAGGGACTGGAAGCAGCCAGGTCTCAAAGTGTTAAAAAAGATAACACTTTTTTTTAAAGAAATTACACTACAAAAACTGAATTTTATCTATTCTTGTTCAATAACTTAGTTTATTTGAATGGTTTAGGACAATCCAGTCCTGAGAAATTTAGAATACCATAAATTTCCATAAATGAAAAAACGATATGCAGCATAGAACAAAAACAGCTGCCATCTGTAAACCAGATACACTAAAAATAAAAGAAAATATGTTCTGAACTACCAAAACATACGGAAATGGATAATTAATGAATCTGCTTAAATGGCTTTGGCCTTGTGGATGGTGCTGCATCACTTCAATACCATAAAAATTCAACTGAATCAATTTGAATAAAATTCAATTCATAAAATTCCAGGTCTTGCCTTTAGTGACAATGTGTTCAAACAATTCACCTCTACTGTTTTGATAATATTTAAATTGACACTAAATATTTCTGTTTGTGTTTAATATTTTAATATTTTCAATGCCCATCTGGCTTACAATTTTTTGTAACTAAATTCCTTGTCATTTTATTGTAACTTACTGAATGTGAAATACCAGAAAACTTGATAAATCTGAAATTGTGAAACAGTGATTTCCATGAATTTCTGTATTCACCTTTTCTATTAGACTGTCTATCATTATGAGGGCAGACCTCTCCACTCTTTTGTTATGCACATTCATTTGCCCCTCTTCAAACAAACAAACACACTAATGTCATTATAACATTTGGTCCATAAATCTCACAAAATTGCTTGCAATATCAGCAGCATTATTACTTTTAATATACTACTTGCACATAATATGGCATGTGAATTTGACTGTAAGTGAATGTCCTCACCTACTGTTACACAAATGTATAGTATTACTTTCCAGCTTCAATTAGCAATCACCACAGGATAGAATTTATAAGAAAGTCATTTTCTATTAAATATAGCATCTTATTAAAAGACCGTATGTTTCTATTCCAACACTTATGTTTTTACTTAACAGGAAATGAAGACTATGTGCATGGATAGGAATACATGGAGACAATGGTGAGGCTCACTACAACATGGCACTGCGAGGCAGAAGGGCCAGATAAAGAAGGAGAATGTTTTTACTTATGGATAAAAAGCAAAAGATGTAACGGGGCGAAAAGGGGTATTATTTTTCATTGTAATTTCATTCCGTTTATTTCACTTTATATGGGCCCAAAACAGCGAGTCACCTACATAAAACGGTTCAGTGCGGTGTAGCTGTACAATGGAATGCGTTCGGTGTGCAACAACGCAATACAATTCTAAGAACTGTAGTGCTGAGTGACACACGCAAACACCAGCAGGCGCGCAACCGACGCCGAGATGGTAAAACAACATGGCTAATTTTGTAAAAGTCGTTTGTTCTACGAGCGGGTAACGACGGAAGTCTTGACGAAATCCCGCCTATCTTTGTGACATAACCAGTGGCAGCGCAATTTCGTCGACGACAAAACCACGTTAACAACTCAGGTTCCCGGTGCCTCTACTCACAATTTTGCCACAAGAAGGCTGGGAAAACGACGAGATTGGGTAGCCGGAAAGCCAGTGACGTCCGGCCTCATGTAACACCAGTCGACATACAGCCGCGGCGTCGGCCAGACGCGCGCTAAGACTCGTGGGCCCCAAGAATCTTGTAAAGTTTACTTGAAAGTAATAATTTTGCATAAATAAGTGAACCAGTAGCAACAGAAGGGAGTAAGTGGAGTGACGGCAAAAAATGTAAAAGCGTAGTGAACTATCAACCGTTTGGGACAGAGTGCGGGAATATTACAGGACGCGCCGTGCGGTCGGCAGTGACGCTACGGAAACAAGTAACTGTATTCTATTCAATCATTCTTCTTACAAAGGCCTAACTTAAGTAAATGTGGGGGTTTTATAAATTTGTCTGAATGTGAGAGTGAGGCAAGCTGGGTTTGCCTTGATTCGTAGAATATATATATTAGAATAAGAATATGTTTCAATAAATGTACATGTTTTATCTGTTGAGAAGTTGAGCTAATTGAAATTTTATTTAAAATGAAGTAATGATATAATAAATTCTGAATTCCATCAAACAAATGAGTGTAGCGTACATTTGTTGCGTAACCTTATAATCACTCTTGCATTTCAACGTTCGTGTGACGTACTCTGGGCTGAGAAAATTTTAAGGTAAGTGGAAGATAAATAATTTTTATGATTTTAAAGTATGAATAAATAATTAACTTCACAATTGGCGCCACAAACTGGAACGAGTTCTAATTAAATAATAATTAAAATTCCACACCTACAGATGAATGCAAGTTTGATTCAAGGTTGAGTAACAGTATGCAAAAAATGCGTAAAAGTGCGTAAATTACGTACAGCTTGAACGATATGTAGTATACTTAATTATACAAGATTGAAAGGGTATTATGAGTAGTTAAATTGAGTAGATTAAATTAACAAATATTATAAAGGGTAAATAATGGATACTAAGGAAAATATTAACAAGGAAGTCAGCTTCACTGACTGCCAGACAGAAAGCCAAATAAAGACCGATTCAGGTATTCAAACAGAGTCACTGTCAATAAGTGACAGTAAGGTAGACGAAACAAATAGTACAGATGATTCGGGGATTCAAATAACCCCAAAATTGAGTAGGGAAAGTAAAATGAATAACAATGAAGTCAGCTTCACTGACAATAATCTAGAAAGCCAGTTGACAGAATCGAGAATAATGGAAGGCGTGACGAGTCAGTCGACGCCAACCTTAGTTAAGAAAGAAAATAATAGCGATATGATAACTATGATGCAGATACTATTGAATAAATTTGATAGCAAATTCGATGAACAGAAAAACGAAATCCAAGAAATTAAAGTAGTGTCAATGAGAAATTAGATGAACAGAATAGTCGATTCAATGAACAAAATATTAAAATTTGATGAGTTAAAAAACCATATCAATGAGATCAATAAACATGTAGAAAATACCCATGAAATATTTAAAAATAACTTAAACAAATTAGAACAGAATATTGAGAGAATGGGAGTGTGGGTGATAAAAACAGATAATAGCAGAATAAGTGAAAATAACGGAGAGACATGTATTAACAGTGGTAGTAGTTTAGATGCAAAACAGGTGACGGAAGACCAGGTGAGTAGTAGCGATAATTATAACAATGAGTTAACGAGTAATAACAGTGGTGAAATTAAAAACGTGGTGTTAGAGTGTAAGGTTGTGAGCAGAGAAAGTGTTGATGAGGGTATGAGTGTGTGTGTAGAGAGTTTAGAGGGGCAGAGGGCAGATTTTCCCCAAGTTTATTGTGAAATGGAATGTTCACAGGTATTTTATGAGGACAGAGTTTCCTCTGGTGGTGGTGTGGAAGACGAGATGTCTTCGGATGGTCCCTTAGTTTTTTGTGGTTTACCTGGTAGTAGAGGTAATAAGTATTTAGTGGTGCCCTCTGCATGGAGTGAGAGAGAAAATGTGATATGGTGTTTTGATGAAAGAAAGAGAGAAATAGAGATTTTTGAAATAAATAAAGGTTATGAAAGGTTGGTGCAGGTGTTAGATATTGAGAGAGATGAAAAAAGTGGCTTACCTGGTAAAATGGAGATGGGTAATTATTTTGATAATGATGATAAAATAACTGATTTGACGTTGAATAAAAATACTAACGGAAACAGAATTGAAATTACTAAGGTCGACGGGTCTGATGAATTAATAGGTAATGATGGTGTCAAATGTTATATTGGTAATGTTTATTACAATAATAATAATGAATTGAGTGAGTCAGAATGAGAAGTGTTATAAAAAAATAAGACTATTATACAACGATGGCGGTTAGATAAGAAATCAATAAATGGACATTTTAAATATATTAAATATTCTAATGTATGGCTATGACCTTGCTGAATTTGGAAATGAAGTGTGGTAAAATTGAAGAATTAATGATGAAGATTTGTAAACAAATGTTAGTGAAATTAATTGTGTTTGTATTGTAACAAGTATGTAATGTAAACAATGAGTGTATGTAGTAGAATTTGTTTAATAATAATAATAGTATTTGAGCAGACTAAATAAATAACAAAAATAATTAAAAATATGGTGTTTTCAATACTTAATGAAACGAAAGTAATTTGAGATTTTAAATATTTTTGATTGATTTAAAAGGTTACACAATTGAATTGTGATGATGAATTTAAATTATTTAATGAAATTCAAATTTTGATAATAATTAATAAATAAATAAATGTTAAATTGTATTTAGTTTATGGAATAACATTGTTGTTAAATGTTTCAGAAGGCACATGGAGTTATTGGTGTTTATATTTGTGTATTTATGACAGTGTATGAGTGAGATACATACAGTAAGTATAAATTTTATAATGCAATTTATGTAAAGTGAAACTTTGTATAACTTTGAACTGTATCTCTAGTAAGGTCTTTTACCTTGCCAAGAAAATCAGCTGATCAGCTGTGTAGTATATCTCTATATCTCTATACTGAGAGAGAATCAATGTAGAGCAAAAACTACTGAAGATAATGACATCAAAATTTGAAGGTATATTCTTATGGGGTCGTAGATGCTCACTAAGAAACGGTTTTAAAAACTTTCACTCCTAAGGGGCACCCCCCCTCCAATTGTATGTATGTTCCACATCACCTCCTAAACCACTGGACCGATTTCAACCAAACTTGGCACAAATATTTTACGCGACGGGAGAACAAACATAGGATAGGTGTTTTTTCGATGGGGTCCTTTGGGGGGGGGGGGGTTCTTTGGGGTCTTCCACATCTCATCCTAAACCACTGGACCGATTTCAACCAAACTTGGCACAAATATTTCACGCGACAGGAGAACCAACATAGGATAGGTGTTTTTTTTCTATGGGGTCCTTTGGGGTCTTCCACATCTCCTCCTAACCCACTGGACCGATTTCAACCAAACTTGGCACAAATATTTTACGCACGGGAAAACCAACATAGGATAGGTGTTTTTTCGATGGGGTCCTTTGGGGTCTTCCACATCTCCTCCTAAACCACTGGACCTATTTCAACCAAACTTGGCACAAATATTTTACGCGACGGGAGAACCAACATAGGATAGGTGTTTTTTCGATGGGGTCCTTTGGGGGGGGGGTTCTTTGGGGTCTTCCACATCTCCTCCTAAACCACTGGACCGATTTCAACCAAACTTGGCACAAATATTTTACGCGACAGGAGAACCAACATAGGATAGGTGTTTTTTCGATGGGGTCCTTTGGGGTCTTCCACATCTCCTCCTAAACCACTGGACCGATTTCAACCAAACTTGGCACAAATATTTTACGCAACGGGAAAACCAACATAGGATAGGTGTTTTTTTCGATGGGATCCTTTGGGGTCTTCCACATCTCCTCCTAAACCACTGGACCTATTTCAACCAAACTTGGCACAAATATTTTACGCGATGGGGGAACGAACATAGGATAGGTGTTTTTTCGATGGGGTCCTTTGGGGGGTTCTTTGGGGTCTTCCACATCTCCTCCTAAACCACTGGACCGATTTCAACCAAACTTGGCACAAATATTTTATGCAACGGGAGAACCAACATAGGATAGGTGTTTTTTTCGATGGGGTCCTTTGGGGTCTTCCACATCTCCTCCTAAACCACTGGACCTATTTCAACCAAACTTGGCACAAATATTTTACGCGACGGGAGAACCAACATAGGATAGGTGTTTTTTCGATGGGGTCCTTTGGGGGGGGGTTCTTTGGGGTCTTCCACATCTCCTCCTAAACCACTGGACCGATTTCAACCAAACTTGGCACAAATATTTTACGCGACAGGAGAACCAACATAGGATAGGTGTTTTTTCGATGGGGTCCTTTGGGGTCTTCCACATCTCCTCCTAAACCACTGGACCGATTTCAACCAAACTTGGCACAAATATTTTACGCAACGGGAAAACCAACATAGGATAGGTGTTTTTTTCGATGGGATCCTTTGGGGTCTTCCACATCTCCTCCTAAACCACTGGACCTATTTCAACCAAACTTGGCACAAATATTTTACGCGATGGGGGAACGAACATAGGATAGGTGTTTTTTTTCGATGGGGTCCTTTGGGGGGTTCTTTGGGGTCTTCCACATCTCCTCCTAAACCACTGGACCGATTTCAACCAAACTTGGCACAAATATTTTATGCAACGGGAGAACCAACATAGGATAGGTGTTTTTTCGATACGATCCTTCGGCGGGTCCTTTGGGTCTTAAAAAACTATTAGATCTGGTTACTATGGCAACCCAATAGAATAGATTCTGGTTACCATGGCATCGGTGGAAGTCTCCCGCGTAGGAAATAGCGCGGGTGTCGTCCGACGGGCCTTCCCCGGAGTTCATCCACGGAACCCGGGGAGTCTTAGGTCGTATCCCGTGAAAGACGGTGGGGCCAGAGTCGACGGTTTTTATAAATAAAGATATAGGTTACGATATCAAAGGTGGTGTATGCATCTTAAGAAACTTCTTAATAGTGTGTGAATTCAGAGTTGTTTCAGTTTGAATTTAAAAGTGGGTAAGTTAAGATCGAAGTAAGTTATAAGCGAGTATAAAAAACAAAGTTTTGATAGCGAATGTATTCAGATCATAGTGTTCAGACAATATAAATGCACTTGCTTCAGTTTGAATTTAAAAATTGATAAGCTGAAATCTATAGAGGTATTGTATTGTTAGAATAAGTTTAGGAGACACTAATTTAACAAATGCCTTATTTCAACATTTACACAATGAATTATAAAACGACAGTTAAATATGCAGCGCATGCAAGTACTGTAGACATTTTATTGAAAACTAATTTAGCTGTTCGCCCTCTCCCAGAGTTAGAAATCGAGCAGGAGCATCACGCGCAACAGAATTCTTCTCCAGATATAAGAATACAGTTTATGACATGGTCTTAAACAGGTGCGCTACAGAGTATTCCTCCAGTGAGAATGCGAACGTAACAATATAAGGAAGATTATACAATATACAAGTAGGCCTAATATAACGTTAGAACAAGAACAGGTGCCTATGAATAAATTATGAACCCGAGGAACGCTGGGTAAATCGGCTAGATATAGATATCTATATAAGCCAAATACCACTGACTGACTCACTGATCACGATATCTCTGAAACCACTGAATGGATATCAATGAAACTTTGAACATAGCTTCATCATAGGTCTTAGGTGCTCACTAAGAAACGGTTTTAAAAACTTTCACTCCTAAGGGGCAAAAAACCAAATACTGAAATTTATCGCGGGAATTGCATACTTAGTAAATGAAGCGGTTGACATCTCAGTTTACTGGAAACCCCGAATACATTTAGTCCTGAGTTTTTAATCATTGTTTTAAATTAAAAAAAACTTCGTTGTTTGCAGGTTCTTATAGTCGAGAAAATTTCGAAGTTCAATTAATTAATAAATGTATATCCTTTTTTTCTCGGAAACGGCTCTAACGATTTTCTCGAAATAAATAATAAATAGCTGTTGCTATGAATGTAAATAAACAAACTAAGAGTTGAGAATTTGTACAATCTATCTAATCCTATACTTTTAAGCGAGCAATAATTGTACAATTACGTACAACGTGAAACTCCGTAGCGAAGCACGGGTATTTTGCTAGTCACTTATAAATGATTTGCAAATTTTTCAAGGTAGTTAAATGTTTGAATATAATGATTTCAATGTGGTTAAAAGATTTTGATTTAAATGAGGAAATGTATTTGAGATAGTTTTGAATTTTGAAGGGTTAAAATGTAGAACGTAGCAAATGTTAGAAGTTGGGTGATTATTATTTTGTGAGGACATTTAGATCAGTCCAAGTTGAGTTTAGAAGTGGAGTTGAATAAAGTAAGATTGTTGTGAATAAAAGTAATGTAGAATTTGAAAAGTAATAGTGACACAGTAGATATGGGGAAAATTTGTAAAGTAAGGAGATTGATATTGAGGTAATAAATAAATGGAGATATTTTGTAAATGAAAGTGATCTATTGGAAGAGTAATTAGTTGATGGTAATTTTGTAAGGGGGTGGTGTGATAAGGAGTCCGCAACGACAGGCGTTGTGGCGAGAAGAGGACCGATTGGCGCCGGAAAGGGTTACCTAGGGGGAGTCCAGGAACCAACATAAGGGAGTGAGCACTGGGAGGGTAACACACATCCTGAGTACAAAGGGGTAGCGAGTATTTTTTTATAAGGGTAGAATGATGCGAAATGAGTTGAGTAGTAAGCTGGGTTTAGAGAATGGTTGATAGATGTTTTTGATAGAGGGGTGTCATATTAGTTAAAGCTGTTATTGAGTATTAGAGTCAGAAGGGGGGTAAGATATATATATATATATATATATTGTATTGAATCAATTACGTGTGTCTCGTTCGGGTCCCGCGATGGAAGCCAATTTGTATTGAGACCAGTGTGTACGGTTTAAGCCACACTGTTGGGTTCGTCAATTTGTAATAATCGTAGTACGTGTCCTTTCTATCTTTCCTCTCCTTGTTTATTTTAATATGTTAATTTCTTATATATCTGGGTTTACTAGATATAGTAATATCGTTAATTATAACTATCTTATCTCTATATTTAGTCTAAAAGTGTTGGTGTCAATGAAACCTATGTATGTAGGATGTTATTTAAAAATTCTGCTCAGGCCTAGTCTGCCTTGCAGAGATTTATAGAAAATTCGTGTGTAATTTTCTTCTCTTTGGTATCGGAGAATTCTGCAACAAGCGCTGCAGTTCCAAAACAAACGGAATTTAGAGGTTAACCCACCGGGTACGGTGATTAGTTATTATACACTCTGTCTGTTTAATTCTTATTCCCACTTCATTAAATAATACCCAAATAATAAGATCTTGTAACTATACAATGTTTCTTTATTAGATCAAATATTTTAACATTCAATAAAATTGTTTTGACTTGATATACGAAAGGCTATACGTTGAGTTAATCGATTATTAATCGATACAAGATTTTATTTTAAATTCAGTTATAGTTTCTTTTTTTTATAATTAATTTAGATTCAGGGTGTGAAGGTTCTTTTAACTGCGGGGAAGATTAAAAATACATAAATAAGAATGCAAAATATTACAAAATTAAACCGTTGTTGTGTTTAGTATTATTTATATAATTGAAAATTACCGTGCGAAGTACCATACGGCTCAGGAAGGCTGTTGCTGCTAATCTCGATAGTAGTCGTTCCGTATCAAATACAGATGAGATGATGTCCTCTATTCTTGTCTTCAAGCTGTAATAAAGTGAGATCCTTGGTCCTGGTTGATGCAGAAATACCGCTCCCTTCGTTCACCAATGACCAAACTTGTGATTATGTGCTTCGGCAAACTCTGGATCCAAACACGTTTTCAACTGTCTGACGTAAACTGCGATGTCCAATGTTTTGATGGTTTAATATTTTCGCTTGGTTGTAGGATTAACTCTTTACAAGGTAGTTCTTTATTTGGTTTTATTATTTCATTAAATTAATATCCGTTCATGATCTGATATTGGACAATCCAAGTCATTCTTTTTCAATTCAATTACTTTGTATCGTTTGTATGATACTATTATACAATTGGGTTAATGTTTACTGGCCCAAATTCTGACAATTAGTCTTTCATATATTGTGACTGTTATTAGATTTAATAACTTAGATTAAATTAGTTTTTGTTGACTATCTCTCTTGGTTTAATCTCTTCTCGATCATGTCATAAATTCCAATAATCAAAATCAACAACTTATACCAATTTTTGTCGTCCCTAGCAACTAATTTTTTTATTCTTATTCAATGTTTTGTTATATATAGTGATAATTTCATATATTAATTTTCCACCCATCAAAATAATTCCTTATTAAACTTCCATTATTAAAATATAATCTTATTTATTGCTTGTTTACTAATTTCTATATATTCTGCTGGTTTTTTACTCTTAGTCTGTTTCTTTTAATAATTATTATTTTTCCGATATCAAACGTTATCAATCGATATCATTGCACTATGGCATTATCTTAATTTGTTTATATTGCGTTTGTTTATTTATTATTATTAATTTATTATTGGGTTTTTTCTAACTCATTGAATTATATTCATTAATTATTATTAACTTCTTTACCTAACCTTTCTATTCTGAGTTGTTATATAGTGTTATTGGCTGTTAGGCCTTTTATTATATTTGGATCTACTTTTGAATTTAACTTGTTAACAACTATAGCCTTTTTATACAAGTTTACAAACATAATCAACCTTTAACTACGTACATGTACGCAAATAATTATCTTTATGATATCTAACAACAACTTTATCTTGACCTATGGATCACACATAAGCAAAATTGAAATTAATTAATACTAACTAACTGATTTCCATCACCTTTCTACAACAGTAAACAAATAATACATATTGCTTCATTATTTGACATTACATCAATAAGTAAGCTTCATAAGATAACACCAACTTTAACATAATATTTATGATAACAACATAACATTATACAATTCAGAATCATTATTTTAAATTAACTTGTAATGTGTATTATTGACTCATTTTTAACTATTTTCACTGTCGTTTACTTTAACATAGTCAATATTAGTTTCTTCCTTATAACTCTTATCAGTATTTTTGATTTATTTACTTCTCACTAAACATTGAGATTTCTCACTATTGTCTATAGTACATGTTTATTTTTTATTAATATACTACCTTGCATTCTTATTATTTTCATATAATGATAAATTTATTTATCTGACCCTTGTATTAATATGGGATATAGATATTGATTTCTCTATTCTATTTTTAATAGTTTTATTTATGTAACGTTGAGGACCGCATTTCTGTTGCATTACAATATATATATACCAATGCCAAGTTGAGAAAATGAGTTATTAGGAATAATTAAGTCACCCAAACTAATTGAGAATGCGAATATTAAAGAAAGAAAGTCATAGTTAAAATGTAAAAATAATTGCAACAAGTGACAGATTTTAATAGAAGTTGAAAGTAATTAAAGCTATAAAATGTGATTTTTGGTCAAGTTAACTGTAAATTTTATTGTTTATTTTAATAGTAACTATGTTAATTTTAAATGTTTTATTTTATTATGCTGTCTTATGTTAGAAGAGAAGAAATGTTAAAGATGTTTTATGTACTTTATGATGTAGCTTTTTATAACATAGGTATGTCAAGGTCGTTGACCTGACCCAGAGGGATCAACTGATGGTTGATGTTATAGACCAGACAAGTTTCTGGCAATTGATTGATGCAATTTGGTCGCTTAATTGAATTAAATGATTTTGATTTTTTCCGAAAAACTGATATTTTGATAAATTTAAAATTTTGAAAAAAAAAAATTTTTTTTTGATTTTTATGCCTGCCATATAGGTGATGTTTGAGTTTTAAGTATATTATCGTTTATGTGTGTTACTAGTGTTATTGAATTATATTGTTTAGAATATGTGTGTAAACAAATGTTAGAGTAAGTGAATTCATATTTTAATAAGGTATTCAATTTGTTTTCTTTAAGGTTGTTATTAGTATTGAAGAGAATTAATAGAGTTGATGGATTCATGTAACAGATTTTGTTATTTTTTTTATTTTAAGGAAATAACTTAAATGATTTTTGTAATTTAACGATAAATATTTTTGGGAATTTCAAATGATGAGTTTGTTTAGCAGGTAGTTATGAGTGTATGTACGCGCCCAGTCCTTGCCAAAGGCGACCCAGTGTGCATGTAAGGGGGAACATATCGGTTGAGGACCTGGTCTGGTATAAGACCAAGGGTTTGGATTTTGGGGTGGCATGTTAGAAGGTTGGTGCGCTGTGGTGCGTGTCTGTTCGATTTTATGGTGTTGGGATCTCGGATAGAGAAGTCCAGTAATATCGTTCAGGTGCGGCCATAGTCTCCGAGCTAGGGGGGTAGTTTACCCATGATGTGTAAGAACTGATGGGGGGGGGTTGTTGGCACCATATCCTCACCGATCCTTTTAGGGTTTAGCAATGAGATTTCTTCTGTTTTGGCAGAAGATCTCTCATTGGGGGGTATTGTAACGGGGCAAAAAGGGGTATTATTTTTTATTGTAATTTCATTCCGTTTATTTCACTTTATACGGGCCCAAAACAGCGAGTCACCTACATAAAACGGTTCAGTGCGGTGTAGCTGTACAATGGAATGCGTCCGGTGTGCAACAACGCAATACAATTCTAAGAACTGTAGTGCTGAGTGACACACGCAAACACCAGCAGGCGTGCAACCGACTCCGAGATGGTAAAACAACATGGCTAATTTTGTAAAAGTCATTTTTTCTGTGAGCGGGTAACGACGGAAGTCTTGACGAAATCCCGCCTATCTTTGTGACATAACCAGTGGCAGCGCAATTTCGTCGACGACAAAACCACGTTAACAACTCAGGTTCCCGGTGCCTCTACTCACAATTTTGCCACAAGAAGGCTGGGAAAACGACGAGATTGGGTAGCCGGAAAGCCAGTGACGTCCGGCCTCATGTAACACCAGTCGACATACAGCCGCGGCGTCGGCCAGACGCGCGCTAAGACTCGTGGGCCCCAAGAATCTTGTAAAGTTTACTTGAAAGTAATAATTTTGCATAAATAAGTGAACCAGTAGCAACAGAAGGGAGTAAGTGGAGTGACGGCAAAAAATGTAAAAGCGTAGTGAACTATCAACCGTTTGGGACAGAGTGCGGGAATATTACAGGACGCGCCGTGCGGTCGGCAGTGACGCTACGGAAACAAGTAACTGTATTCTATTCAATCATTCTTCTTACAAAGGCCTAACTTAAGTAAATGTGGGGGTTTTATAAATTTGTCTGAATGTGAGAGTGAGGCAAGCTGGGTTTGCCTTGATTCGTAGAATATATATATTAGAATAAGAATATGTTTCAATAAATGTACATGTTTTATCTGTTGAGAAGTTGAGCTAATTGAAATTTTATTTAAAATGAAGTAATGATATAATAAATTCTGAATTCCATCAAACAAATGAGTGTAGCGTACATTTGTTGCGTAACCTTATAATCACTCTTGCATTTCAACGTTCGTGTGACGTACTCTGGGCTGAGAAGAAAATTTTAAGGTAAGTGGAAGATACATAATTTTTATGATTTTAAAGTATGAATAAATAATTAACTTCACAAAGACTATTAAAAAAACTTATAAAAATGCATACATACATCAATTAATTATAATTTGGTTGATTACCTTAAAGTAACTAGGGCTATTTTAAATAAAGCTATACCTCTTTTGCTCCAGCATCCCTTAGCAATTTGATAATAGGTCCTATTGTATTTCCTCGGACAATAGAATCATCAATCAAAATCAACTTCTTATCTCTCACATTTTCTGACAGTGCTCCAAACTTTTTTGCAACTCCAAGCTGGCGCAGCCTTGTACTTGGTTGAATAAATGTTCGCCCAACGTATCTGTTCTTGCACAGGACTTCAGCAAATGGGATACCCGACTGTGACAACAAGTTGACACCTCACAAATAGAAAAGTAGTTTTTAGTGTAAAAAAGCTTAGTTTATTAAATAGGAATTATAACCAAAGGAATCTATGTGTTAAGACTTGATGAATCCTTATTTTATTTATGAAGATAACATTTTATTAAATAAACATATGAACATTTTTTCAACAAATATGTATTTTTTATAATATCAATAATACAAATTATGTGTATTGTGATAGTTTTAACCACCATCGTTTATCAAATTAATATTCTGATTAAAAAAAATATTTAATTCTAATACATACCTGCATTAATAGTTGACCTGTAATATTTTTATAACATGATTTGTTTTACAACATACAATATGGAAAAGTACACAAAAAGCATATCGGTTTACAGAGCCTCTTAGATACTCCAGTCTTGAAGATTTTGTAACGGGGCAAAATTTGTATAGCCGTCCTTTGTAATAATTTTCAATGTTGTAATAATTTATAATAAAAAAATCATGGGAACAGACCTAGGTAGAGAGGTGGAAGTGTTGGAAGTTATGACAAAGCATGTATGACGCATACAATACAGCACGATGTAGACAGACCATACAAGGCAAGGAATTTTGGACATCGAGCTTACGTCACCGATTCATCATTTGCAGATGACAAATAACAAAGAGAAATTTCCATGCTCTAGGGCAGGACGCGGGTAGAAGTCCGCTTCAAACCAGTTTGAACGGCACTGGAAAAACGAGGATAGCGTACCCACGCCAGTTAAGATCGCCCAGATCCAACGGACGTAATACATTAGCGGCCTCGGGTGTTTTTTGTAGGCCGAAAATGTTACAGTAGGTCTACCAAAGAGTGTATTGAAATGTAATACAGCAGTAAACAGTTATAAGTTAACAACAGTGACGATTCTATAACAGTCTGAACCGGTTGGGTTGAGTGTTTTACAAAAAAGTGTAATACATCAGGTGGCGTAACCATTTGGATATTGTACACAGATAAGTAATTGATCAGTAACAAAATTAATTGGCCAAAAGTTTATATAGTAAAACATTAATAATAATGAGCTCAATAAACGGGGAGTACAGAGAAATAGAGAGTGAAAGAGTGAGAGAGCGTGTGAGAGAAAAAGGGGAGAAAGAAAAAGTAAAAAAGGAAGTACTGATTTGTATTTGATAACTATCTTTAGATTTAATCAGTTGCGAATCATAGTTTTCTGGGTATATCATTTTCTGTTCTAAGCAATAGCAAATAAAATTAAAAAAAGTTGTTTTAATAAAATGAAATAGGTTAGTATCATAACCATGTGTTAGTGTAATTATTACGCCTGTATACCATAACCTATTCTGTGCCAAGAGCTCGCCTAAACGAACCTGTGAGTTTTTTTTATAAGGGGAATTAAATTATCTAAATTATTTCTTTTGAGAAAGAGTGTAACGGTTTCCACATCTGTCCCTCAAAATATGGTGGCGACCTTAAGGGCAGTTGGGAATTTTGTTTGTAATAAGGTAAGTCAGAAGATCATCGGGTCATAAGAAGATCGTCAGAAACGGGGTAAGTAGACTTCTTCTTGTGTTTTATTTTTATTGTAGAGTTACAATCGGCGACCCCTGCCAGGATGACCCCTGCTCGTATAAATTTTTGTATGAGTTAGGCCTGCTTGAAGGCACGGAAATAGGTTTTGGTTATGGCGTCTTTTTGAATAATTCGTATAGGTTATAAGGTGTTTATAGTAGCACGTGGTGTTTAAGAATTTTTTTCTTATATAAAGTTTCATTTATATAAATATTTATATATTTTATTATAAATAATTAAAATGGAAGATAATGAGAATGAAGGTAGTCTGACTGACTCAGCTATAATGAGTGACTCCAAGGTACATTCAACCCCAGTGTCAACAAAAGAAAGCAGTAGACCGACGTTTTGATGCGAATGATGATTTTTTTCGTAAAATGTCGAGTGATGTTAATGAAATGAAAGAAAGAAATGATAAGTTTGAAAGTAATTTTAATGAACTAAATGAAAAAATTAGCGATAATACCAGTTTAGTAAAACAATTTGAGAAACGTTTGAGTGCTTTTGACGAGCAATTAAACAGTCATCTTAGTGACTGGGAGAAACAAATCCAAGATAATGTCAATGACATTAGAAAAAGATAGGAGGAGCGGAAACGAGTGGCAGAGAAATTAAAGGAGAATAAAGAAAGTGAACTAAACCAGGTAAGTGATTTTGATAGTGGAAGTAATAACGAAGATAATTTGACAAATAATACTGTAACGGTACATACCGTGATAGAATATAACTTGGGGAAAAAGAGAGTATTAAATTTTGAATGTGATTTCAACAAAACGACAAGCGAGAGGCCAGTTTGGGTGTCATTGAGTGAATCAAAAGCTATTTTTAGACTCGCCACAAGCCAAGCCCAAAATACGTCACGAAGGAATATCTTTTTCAGTAAAATTACTTCAAACCTAAAATAAAGGAGAATAACAAATAAAATAATGAGCTCAATCGGGGGTTATAAAGATATGTAGAGAGTGTGGAAGCATGTGTGTATGTACGTAAAAATATGAAAGAAATGCTGGTTTGTGGTTAAGATAATAATTTCATTGCTATTTTTATTTGTATTAATATAAAATCTCAAAAATAGTTAATCATGGTTGATTTGCTTTCATGTGTTGTAACGTGCCGATTTTGAGGGATATTTTATTTTATTAAAATCATTGGGGTTTCTTAAAAATATTCATAAATTCATTTTCCAACTGTGACCAGAACACGTGTTGTATTGTAACAGTGTTCCAACAAAGGAACAATACGCCTTAACTACTGTGAAATCTATATGAAGGAATGTACTAAGCATCATTTTCTAAGAACTTTGCGAGTGTGTGGTCGTGCGCCCGATCGCACCCGACAACCAGGTGCGCGGACCGACGCTGTTTTGTGAAATTCAGAGATGGCTAAAGAGACAAAAATTCTGAGCACATGTACCACGTTGGCGGATGTGAATTCTGAGTCCAACCCAGTGATGAACGAATATCTTCTGCGATCCACACACAAACACTTGCATGGGTTAAATAGGACATAGCTGTGGTGACGAAACACAAGGCTTTGTCTTCCATCTAAAAAGACGTAATCCAGTTGGCCGTGAACATATAGCCGCCCTGCGGAGTTCGCTTACAGATTGTGCCTGGCTAGGTACTGCCCCAAGGGGCTCTTCAACAAATTTTAATAATTTTCAAGTAAACTGTGAGTTAACGGAACAGTGATATGGCAGTGAAGTGAAGCGTTAACTAAGGAACATTACAAGTTATTTCGGACACACAACCAAATTCAAAAACATGAGAAGTTACGAGCGAGAGATAACCACGTGCCGGCTGGGGGGTATTTCCTAATATGTTAAGGGTTTTGGTAAATTAATGAATCAGGGAAGGGTTTTTTAATATAGTGTGTGTGTGTGTGTATAAAAATGCAGACTGGGCGGTCTGATATCGATATCTTAGAATAAGGTAAGATTGTAGAATAAGGTAGAGTAGAAATTGTATTCATGGAACGAACAACAAAAATAAGAAATTATTAGACTGCTATTTCATTTGCTAAAGTATGAATAAAATCTGTTAAAGTTTGTCAATATTTAAAAATTAAAAATGTCATGAATATCACTATAATATTGACGACTCGGAACACGAAGTTTTTTATAAGTAAAAACGTAAAGTTTTACCTTACAGCCTAAACCGGCTTTCACCTATAGAAGCCTTCTATAGGTTTAGGCTGTAAGGTAAAACTTTACGTTTTTACTTATAAAAAACTTAGTGTTCCGAGTCATCAATATTATAGTGATATTTAGTTAAGTAACGGACACGTCATGGACAACGAAATCCAAGAATGTCATGAATTCTCTTCAAACAAAATAAGTTATGTCAATTATTACAGTAACCTATAAATCACGCTAACATCCTACGTTCGTGCGATCGAATCCTGGACCCAAACAAATTTTGCAGGTAGGTGAAGTAAAATTTATGTATTTATGTATTTTAAAAGTATAATTAACTGCACAATGGCGCCCGAACAGGGACGAATTGATTAAATTAACAATGACAATTCCGCACCTACAAATAGGATGCAAGCGTGATTTGGGGGTTAAGTAGAAATGAGTACTAATTACAGATAAATGAGGTTAAGGTGTAGTTAAGTGATACTTAGATTATACTATATTGAATAATACTGAAAATCTTTAAGATTAAATTTATGTAGAGCAAAATCTCATAAATAAGATCAAAATGGAATACGGAGATAAAGTTAGTATGATTGATGTAACTGTCACGGGGGAGGGAGAAATTCATCCAATTTAAACATTTTTCTTGCCTCCAGAAACGATTAAGACTATAAAATAGGTTAATTACCTTCTGTCAACGTTTCTTAAAATCCTTTTAGGATAACTCGAGTTTCGACACCATTTGGTGTCATCATCAGATCGGATATGAATTAGGTCAAAACATTTTGATGCATATACATCTCGTCAGATATTAAAAAATTAAAAACAACACATAACATTACATAAATAATAAATAAACTATATCACAACAAAATAACATTACAACAATAAAATATAAAAACAACGCGGCCGCAAACGAACCTGTACAGGAACGCCCCCACGGTAAGACTAATCAATGCCGGTTTGACCTTGGTTCAATTTTATCGATCTGATATAGCCAATTTCTCGTTCTATAAGATCGATTCTATTAAATAAAACATTATTGGTGTGTATTGCTTTTTCATTTAGGACACGATTGTGATCCTTCTTTATGGCTTTATATATCTCGAACCTTTCAAGGGTGTCCAGCTTTAGTGACTTTTTACATTTGTGTACCGAAACGTTAGAAATAGCTAAAAATTTATTACTATCTAAATCCACATTAAATCATGAAACAGTTGATGAGTTAATCAATTTGACAAAAGTAATATTAGAACAAAATTATTTTACTTTCGACAACAAATATTATTTACAACGGGATGGTTTAGCTATGGGATCCCCATTGTCAGGCATCCTGGCTGAAATTTACCTAAATCATATTGAAACAAACGAAATTTTATCGACTAAAAACAAACATCATACAAAAATTTTATTTTACCGACGATATGTGGATGACACAATAATGATTTACAATGGCAATTGCAGACAATTAGAAATGCTTAAAAAACATATGAATACTATTACAAATAATTTACAATTCACATTAGAGACTGAAATGAATAATAAAATTAATTTTTTGGATTTAACTTCAACTAAAATAAATAATAAAATTAACTATAATATTTACAGAAAACCAACAATCACAGATCATGCTATTCACGCCTCATCGTATCACCCTATTTCACTAAAAATGGCTTTTTTCAACTGTATGATTCATAGATTGCTGGCATTGCCCTTATTTACGGATGATTATAACAATGAACTAAACATTATCAAACACATAGCATTAGCCAATGGATACAAAAGTCATATAGTAGATAGAATAATTAATAAAAAACAAAATAAACCAATAAATATTGATGTATCCAAAGAAAAAGTAAACAAATACATTGCTATAGAATATGGTGAAAATCTATACCATATTTTAAAAAACCAATTAAAAAAGCATAATATTACTTTGGCCTCAACGGCAAGTAATAAACTTGAGAAAAAACTTACATTTACTAACAAAAATATACCCTCCGATATATTTTATGGTACTGGTGTATATAGACTTAATTGTTCTGATTGCACACAGTTCTATATAGGACAAACAGGTCGTTCTTTCAAATTACGCTATAAAGAACATATCCCAAGCTCCAAGTCAAATGTAATAAGATCTACATTTGCAGAACATTTGAGCTCATATAACCATAATATAAAGAGTATTAATGATAATTTACATATCCTACACAAATGTAAAAAGTCACTAAAGCTGGACACCCTTGAAAGGTTCGAGATATATAAAGCCATAAAGAAGGATCACAATCGTGTCCTAAATGAAAAAGCAATACATACCAATAATGTTTTATTTAATAGAATCGATCTTATAGAACGATAAATTGGCTATATCAGATCGATAAAATTGAACCAAGGTCAAACCGGCATTGATTAGTCTTACCGTGGGGGCGTTCCTGTACAGGTTCGTTTGCGGCCGCGTTGTTTTTATATTTTATTGTTGTAATGTTATTTTGTTGTGATATAGTTTATTTATTATTTATGTAATGTTATGTGTTGTTTTTAATTTTTTAATATCTGACGAGATGTATATGCATCAAAATGTTTTGACCTAATTCATATCCGATCTGATGATGACACCAAATGGTGTCGAAACTCGAGTTATCCTAAAAGGATTTTAAGAAACGTTGACAGAAGGTAATTAACCTATATTATAAATTCATCCAGACCCTAATGTGGTCAAAGAAAGCGTTTTAAATGAATCAGATAATATAAATGATTCAGGAATGGAGACAACTCCAAGCCTGATAGATGAGAATAATTTGACGCAATCGGTAATAATGAGTGGAGTAAAAGCAGAATCTACTCCGGTAATAAATAAAGAAAAAGAGATGTCCATGAGTGACTTATTTAACCTCCTAAGTAAACGTTTTGATGCAACTGACAAAAAATTTGATATAATACTGTCGTTTTGACGTTCAAAATAGCAATTTTAATAAAAAATTTGAAGAACAGAATATTCAGTTTCAGCAGAGTATAAGTGTAAAATTTGATGAATTAACAAGTAATATTCAAGAAATTAATAAACGTTTGGAAAATAATAATGAAATAATAAAAAATAGTTTGAATAAATTAGAACAGAGTATTGAGAGAATGGGAGTGAGTGTGATGAATCCAAACAAGAGTAATACAAATGAAAATTATAATGACATGTGTAAAAATGTGGTACTAGATAAAGAGTTAACAAATGATGATGTCGAAAATAATAAACATAATATTGAGAATAGTAATGTAACTGAAAAGGTAGTATCTGAAAGTGATACGTTGAAAATAAATAGTGAAAGTACTGATGAGTTTATAGAATGTGATAATGGAATGTTAATGTGTGTTTATGAGTTAGAGAGAAAGTGGAAAGATAGTATAGTGGTAGAATGGGGGCAGAGGGTAAATTTTCCCCAGATTTATGATGAACCAGGGTGTTCACAAGTGTTGTTTTTGAAGGGCAAGAGTCCTGTGTTAAGAAACTTTTGTTTCCCAGTTTTGTATAAGTTTGTACCCTCTGTGTGGAATGATTTTATAAGTGTGATATGGCATTATGATGAGAGAAATTCAGAAAGAGAATTGTGTGTTAAGAGAGAGACAGAATTATATGAATTACAGTGAGATTATGGTGAGTGGAAAGAAATGTTAGAAGTATGTTTAAACAAGAGTAGTTTACTGTATGATGAAAAAGTAACTGACCCGATATCAGAAATATTTACTAATGGAGACTTGACAGAAATACTTAATGTTGACTTGGTTCATGATTATTGTGATAAAACGAATGAATTTGATTTTTATGGTTATGACACACAAGATAGCCACTTGTGTATAACTGAAATCGAAAATTGCTATTCGAAACAAAGATTAATTTTTGACGATGGAGGTTAAACTATAAAACAATCAATGGACAATTTTAAATGCTTTGTTTTGTGGTTTTGACCTAGCTGATTTTGACATTGAAGTGTGACATAACTGAATAATAATGAGGAAGATTTGTAAATATATGTTTAGTGAATTTAATTGTGTATTGTAAAACGTTAGGTAAACAATGTGTATGTAGGTAATTGTTGTAATAATAATATTAATATTTTACAATCTAAATAAATAACAAATTTAATTTTGAAGACAGTAATTAGCGAATTGTAATTGTTTTGATAGCAATGGAACTTGTATTTTCAATAATTAATTTAATTAAAATAATTTGAAATGTTTTAAATATTTTGATTGATTTAAATGTTATATAATTGAATTTTCTAAGGGATTTAAATTATTTTACGAGAGTTGAATTTGATAATTAATTAATTAATAAATGATAAATGGTTTTGTATGAAATAACACTGTGATTAAATGTTTCAGAAGTTACGTGAAAGGATTGGTGTGTATGGGGTATATATTTTGTGTATGTCAGTATGTGAATAATGGACTGTAAGTATAAAAATTTTATGATACAAGTCAGAGATAATAAAATGTTTACAGATGTTTAGTTCAAATGAAAGAATTTTAACTTCAATAATGAAAACAACTCGAGATAATAATTTAAAAAATAATAGTAACTGAAATATAATGAAAAATAAATGTTAATAATAAATTTGAAAATTTTAAGTAATCTAATTGTAGAGAGGGATGAATGAGTTAAATGATAAATGGTTAATGAAAATTTCATATTATAATGTTTTATATAAAATTTTAAGTTAGCTATTAATGTGCTATTGCTGGGGTGGCCTGTGCCCCAGTAGATAGTGGAATGGGTTGGGGGTAACAGTGAGTGTTACCTCCATCAGAGGCCGAAATGGCGAAAATGCACGGCACACCTTTTTTGTACAATTTTAATTTGTACCATGATATTCCGTGCCGTGCAAAGTAATGACGAATAGAACAGGCATTGAAGTTAAAGTTTGATTTCCCCGACTTTTCGGGCGATTACTGCCTTACCAGCACTAATCGTGGTTTTGGCTGGCGGTCAGCTATGGCCATAATCAAGTCCCTTGACCACAGCTGACTTGAAATTGGTTGATATTAGAAATTAACAGGGGGGTGAAACTAGGGGAAATCCAGGAACTATGGAACAGCGGCTGCCACTCTGTCCGAGTAGGGACAGCGTAGCCAGGTGGTAGACCCGTTTTAAGGGCTTGTAACTATAAAACGAAGGTATGTCGATACCTAAAAACTTTTAAAATGTAAAGCCGAAGCAAGGACACAGAGATGTTCAATTCCTCCAACTATGCAGTCCTTGTGAACGCAAATGGGCGTCACAGTCCAACATAAAATACAATAGTGTGTGTGGATTGGGGGGTTGCTCAGAATTTCTTAAAAATATTCATAAATTCATTTTCCAACTGTGACCAGAACACATGTTGTATTGTAACAGTGTTCCAACAAAGGAACAATACGCCTTAACTATTGTGCAATCTGTATGAAGGAATGTACTAAGCATCATTTTCTAAGAACTTTGCGAGTGTGTGGTCGTGCGCCCGATCGCACCCGACAACCAGGTGAGCGGACTGACGCTGTTTTGTGAAATTCAAAGATGGCTAAAGAGACAAAAATTCTGAGCACATGTACCACGTTGACAGATGTGAATACTAAGTCCAACCCTTTTCGTGACGTCAGCCAGTGATGAACGAATATCTTCTGCGATCCACACACAAACACTTGCATGGGTTAAACAGGACATAGCTGTGGCGACGAAACACAAGGCTTTGTCTTCCATCTAAAAAGACGTAATCCAGTTGGCCGTGAACATATAGCCGCTCTGCGGAGTTCGCTTACAGATTGTGCCTGGCTAGGTACTGCCCCAAGGGGCTCTTCAACAAATTTTAATAATTTTCAAGTAAACCGTGTGTTAACGGAACAGTGATATGGCAGTGAAGTGAAGCGTTAACTAAGGAACATTACAAGTTATTTCGGACACACAACCAAATTCAAAAAAATGAGAAGTTACGAGCGAGAGATAACCACGTGCCGGCTGGGGGGTTTTTCCTAATATGTTAAGGGTTTTGGTAATTAATGAATCAGGGAAGGGTTTTTTAATATAGTGTGTGTGTGTGTGTATAAAAATGCAGACTGGGCGGTCTGATATCGATATCTTAGAATAAGGTAAGATTGTAGAATAAGGTAGAGTAGAAATTGTATTCATGGAACGAACAACAAAAATAAGAAATTATTAGACTGCTATTTCATTTGCTAAAGTATGAATAAAATCTGTTAAAGTTTGTCAATATTTAAAAATTAAAAAGGTCATGAATTCTCTTCAAACAAAATGAGTTATGTCAATTATTACAGTAACCTATAAATCACGCTAACATCCTACGTTCGTGCGATCGAATCCTGGACCCAAACAAATTTTGCAGGTAGGTGGAGTAAAATTTATGTATTTATGTATTTTAAAAGTATAATTAACTGCACAGTGTTGATCAACATGAATTGCCGAGAATCAGATGAATGTTATTAAAACAAAGTTTTAATTGTATTATTGTTACTAAAAGAATAAAAGGTAGTTTAATTTGAACATAAATTAGATTATTTACTTCAAAATAACCCAGTTCTGTTTTCTGAATACGCCCTCAAAGGACCTTGGCTTGACCTTGAAGGTGAGTAACCACGTAATATTGGCAACAAAGTGTATTGGAAGGCAAATGCAAATGGCGTCCGGCAAAGTGAATGTATGGACAGCTGTTTCGAGTATAAATCTAGAATAAATAACTTTACAATGGCGCCGCAAAGAGGGACGTTTGCATAAAAGTTTATTTTATGGAAACGTGGGCCTGTTTTGGAGGGCAGAACGGATTATTTGAGGTAAATAAATAAAATATAAATCAGACATAAATAGCTATAAGAATAAAGGTTATGTGAACAAAATGTTATAAGTATATACGTGGTGCATGTGAATAGAATATTTTATGTTTGACTGATTCGTAAGATTCGAATAATAAAAGATGGAGAATAATAAAGGTGAAGTCAGCCTAACTGATTTAACCGACAGTAGGACAGAAAGTCAATCAAGTATAGTGGTGACAGAAATAAGTTAACAGAATCTGTAATAATGGACAGCGTTGCAAGTCAATCAACGCAAATCCAAAATAAAAAAGTTGATGATAATGATATGATGTCCAACAGTACAACCATTAACGGTACTGTGCATTGCCAAAATAAATGAAATAAATAATAAAAAAATATGAATTAAACATGATTCAGATTGCATAAGCTGGATCGTAGTTATTAATAGGGAGCGCAGAATTCATGCATGGACATGCATTTTCGACACACCTGTCGCTAGCGATGTGTACACGTGTATTTTGTGTGTGTGTGTGAAGCCTGTCCGTTCCTGAAATGTAACCAACCCTATTCAAGTAGAATAGTTGTTTTATTTTAATTATAAGAAAAATATGTAAGATAGGGTAAAACAAAAGACACCAAAGTGTAAAGAAATTAAAGGTGAATAAAGTGTTAAAAGACCGTACCGATGTGACAAAAGGTGGAATTACTATACGTAAAAAATGAATAGCTCTTTTTGTGATTAACATAAAGAAGTGTAATTTACGTATAGTAAACATAAAATTTAGTGATCGATTAAGCATCGAGTGATGGAAACAAACTTCGTAATTCGCGAAGATAAGCGAAAATTGTGAATTGAACCAGAGTGGGAGAAGTGACGCTTCGGCAGAATCTGACAGGTTAAATATTGTTCAGACAAGAGTTTTTGCACGACCTGACTATAAATACCAGGTCGCGCTAAGAAAGTTTTTTCTTCTCGATTCAACCGTTGCCACAGGAGGCTATGTCACTCGACGACGCTAATTCACATCTATAGTAAGAGTCACAGGACAAACTAGATGTCCAACCAGAGCAGTTGAGTACATACGATGAGGTCTATGGACACACCGGCAGCATATGATGTGAGGCGAGACGACTATTAAACAATACATGCAGTGGAACACGACCAGAGGACCAGAAGGACATGGAGAACACGACCAGAGGACCAGAAGGACACGAACAGAGAACCAAAGGAGGACGTACGGATGATTAACCACGTCAAACGAGGTGATAAAAAACCATTGTAATTATAGACATTTGAAAGACACTAATTAAAGTTGAAATGAAAGACATTCAACCAGTATGAAAATAAATAAATTTTACATAAATGTAAAAGCAGAATAAAAGTTAGAATAATGTTTCTTGTATTAAAGTTAGTAATTAAGAGCAACGTAAATGATAAGAGAAATATTTAATTTTGAATTAACGTAATTAGTAAAGTCTTGTTGATAAAGGAGTATGCATATGCAGTAGAAAGTTAAAACAAATTAATATAAAAGAAATCTGAAAACAAATAAACTCATTATTGAAGCAAATTAATCAGCAATTGCAAAAAGATAAGCACACAATGAGTAAGCTGAGAGCAAAATAAATATTTAATTAATTAAAATTAGATAATAAGATTTATGCATAACTGGTGTATGTAATTTGTTAGCAATAAGTTGTGTACGAAAGATTCGTACAAACGATATAATAATGAGTCAATATTTAATACGCGAAAAGAAAGATTTTGTTTAATAAATAAATAATGGAACAATGTTAACTTAAATAACGTATCATCTTCTTATTACGATTACACCCTGTGACTTTTAACTTTAATTAATAAAATTCTGATAACATAAAATACTTAAAAACTGTCAATTTTCAAAAATTCTTACCTTCAAGTGGTAACTTGTGCGAACTCGTGACCTGTAAGAGTGGTTATTGGGTTTTGTTACGTAATACATATTAACTTGCATTTACTACAATTAAACAACTTTGTTTATTAAAATTATCTCCCACATAGTTTCTTTCTCTTTCTTTTTCTGTTCTTTACAAAAATTATTTTTCCTTAGTTCTTAATCATCTTTCACAAAAACAAATATTAGTTAGTTTAAATATAAAGTAGATATATATCTTTATCTTAGAAGACAATCCAGCACTTCGCTCACTCTCTCTCTCTCATACTTTTAACCCCCCAAATAAGAGATCTCTTTAATATTGCTACATTTCAGTAGGTCTGTGTGTAATTGGTCTGTATTGTTACCAGTTTTGAAGAGTACTCATCCTGCACGTGTGCTCCGTCGTTACTTCACTTTTTTACGCTTAAAAGTCCGAAAAGTACCTTTAACTGTTTATAATTTAGAAGTTACACTTCTGACGTTGCTGTTGCACTGTTATTAACACATTTTTACGATTTTCCTGGATTTTGGCTCGTGAGCACTACTACATAGAACCGCGCGGTTCGGGTGTCTGACGCTAAAGTGAAGCGTCTCCAAAAAGGCTAGCGTCACTCTAAGCTTGGCAAATTGGTATTTGATTGGCTGCCGAGCGTCTCGCTATTTCTTGTACTATCGTAGGCGGCGGGCAAGGAAAATTTGTACGTGTTCTTCACGCTGCTAAAAGCGGCACACGTGCGCTCGTACACATTCCAATGCTCCAGATTACGTCGCAACTTCCCTTGATTGTTAAGAGACTGACCACTGGGTGTTCACAAAAGTGAAACTTTGGTTATCAAAACCGGGGCTCAGTGTGGGTGACTCCACATTATTACAATTATTATGGAAAATAAAATAAACCCCTGGATTTTTCCCCGTTACAATACCCCCCCCCCCAATGAGAGGTTTTCTGCCGAAACAGAAAAACTTTCATTGCCTAAAAACCTAAGAGGATCAGCTAGGATATGGCGCCAATAAACCCCCTTAAATCCTTATTCAAATCATGGGTAACTTACCCCCCCTAGTCCGGTGACTATGCCTGCACCTGAATGACATTACTGGACTTCCCTGGTCGAGATCCCAACACCATAAAGTCAGACAGGCACGTCACCACAGTATCACCTGACTCTGTAACATTTCAAACAAATTGTCAATAATTAGCCTTACACCAAACTAGGTCCTCAACTGATTTATTTCTCTCTTAGACGTACTGGACTGCCTTTAGCAAAGTACTGGTTGCGTATATATGTGTCTTCTTAATATAAACATATTACATTCCTATTTCACAAAAACCTAACCTCAAAATAAACATTACCAACTTTAGGTTAACATAAACATTTCATCTTTGCATCTAACTACAATTCACTAGTATTATACAACTTTTTATTTCAATTTCTATTAATTAAACATTTAAACTGTTTATCTTGCATTTCCATTTCAAATCAAAAATTAAATTATTCAAATTTCAATCATTGCATTTTCATCAGTTATCATTTATTTTACAATTTAAATCAAAATAAGTCTAAGTTCATTACTAAAATTCACATTTTAAATTAATTAGACCATCTCTTTTAATTAACAAAATATTTTTTTTATATAAACTTTAATTACATTATTTTCAATACTCTGTAATTTACTTTAATTACATTATTCAAAATAACTTCACTTCATTTAATTTCTTCTTGTATGTCTATAATCTTCAAATCAAAACTTTTTAAATTTACTACCCAAATCTCTATTTTTTAAATGAATTTAATTTTCATCATAAACATTCATGATCATATATTGACAATTATTATAAAAATAAAAAACTTATTACTATCAAAAATCAATTACAACTATAAATCGATTACACCATGTATCAGCTGATGTCTTATCAGCATATGAACATAACCTTACGCTAAGTACCTTTAACATATGTAAACCAAATACAGAATTATCTACAATATAAGTCATTAAATGTTCTTGTTAACCACACATCGTTACAGTATTAAGTCCAGTATTTAAAACCATTAACTTTCATAATTGAATGTCCATTAATAATCATTTAACCACCATCATCGAAAATGAATTTTCTTTGAATACAACACAGACATAACAAAACAGTAATTGAGTCACAACAATAACAACATATCTAATCAGAGCAAAAAACTCGATTTCACAGTGATTACGGTCAAGTAATCCCTAACTGAATATTCAGTTATACATCTTCTTCCACATCATTTTATCATATTCGACCCCTAACCCAGTTACCATTGGGTAAATCACCTTCCAGGTAAACCGGATGAGGCATTTACCTCCTTGCATAGATGCTATATCTATGCCCCTGGCTTGTAACGGCCAGCTCCTTTCCACACACTCTATTGCTTAATGATGTTGGACTGTAGTGCCCATTTGCTTTCACAAGAACTGAAGTTTTTTTAGGGTGTAGATGCTCCCTACACCGTACACCATTCTTGCTTCGGCGTTACAAAACGTTCGGCATTACCGATGTCCTAGGACACCAATAATCCTACTAAAATTTAGTTATATGCCCTTAGTTATATCCCATTCGGTGGATAGCCGCTGTTACATAGTTATGGTGATTCCCCTATAGTTATGGTGATTCCCCTGATTCACCCCCCAGTTAATTTCTGAAGTCACCAATTTTGAAAATAATAACAAGTATGGTTAGGGTACAATAAGCCCACCCACACCTTGTTACCAATAATCCAAATCCACGGTCAGGGTTCGGTGAAGCCGTGACCGCCCGAAAGTGGGGAATCGTTTATATCAACGATTTGCCGAAGAAGTTACAAACCATCCCAGGAATAGAGGTCAACATGTTTGCGGATGACATGGTACTGTGGGCAGCGGAAAAAAAACACAGACAAGAAACAAAAGGAAAAGCTAGAAAACAAAATCAATGGGCGCTCGAAGTCCTAGAAAGCTGGGCTAGAGAAAATAATATGATCGTCAGTAAAACAAAAACTATTTACCAAACTTCAGTCTCAAGCATACCAACCCTGACTTTAACATAAAAATTGCCAATGACCCACTGACAAAGAGTGATAGCACGAAATATCTTGGAGTGATACTAGATAACAGGCTTACAGGGGAAGATCAAGTAAACAAAACATCGCAAAAAGCAAACAAGAGAATTGGGTTGATGAAAAGACTAGCCGGATCAAAGTGGGGATGCAACCAAGATTCGCTTAATATAACTGTACAGAATCCGGTCCGTGTGGACCAAAAAATGTTTAGTAAAAGACTGTAGCTTTTGTAAATTTGTTTTAGATGAATCACCAGGAAGCAGAAATGATGAAGAGTGTGGACTGTATTTAATTCATTTATTTGAAGTACAAAATTACATTAAATATGTAGTTAGCAGTTGGTTTTGAATGACAGGTTGGCTAATGAGCATGTCGTATATAGAAAGTATCAAAACATTTTTAAGTTACATTAATAACGGGCCTAATTGGCCATAAGTGAAATGTGTTGGCCTAAGGCCTACATTAAATGTCGCAACAAGAAAATATGACAGTGAGGCAGCGGGCGTGCCGACCGCCGCAAGCTAGCGTTTGAGACGAACTGTACAGAGATTCGACATGAGTAATCAGATTAGAACAAAAAGTAAGAAGCAGATTAGCCAACCTATAAAGTAAAATTATCGCGCTACTGCACATAGGCTGCCCGTCAAAATCAATCGATTTTTTACCATCTTTTTAGTAAATTATTATACATTTTGTAACTTAATTTAAAACATACAGTGTTCTTAATAATGAGAGTTAGTTTCAAGGCTAAGTTGAACCTTGAGTTATGAGATTAGATAACATCTGTACGTTAATGGTTTAGAGATAAGCATGCATAAGATAAGCCTAAAGATAAGTGTTCGTAAGCCAAGGTTGGCGAACAGCTGATTTCAAACATGAACGTGAATGTCTGCGTTGGCAAGTGTTGCCGTCACATAATGTATGTGTACAGTATAGAACATTATAAAACATGAAAAAATACATAATTAGACAATGCTTAATAGTGTATGATCGGAAGCTCATCACATGATGGCCCGATAGTTTGTAACCCTATGCATGTCATAGATGGTTACCGTGAAATAGTTGAGGCCAGTAGACCTGTACAGAGAATTATTTACATGAATAAAATTGCCACAAATTACATGTTTAAGCGTAGATTTAGCATGGCGTCATGTATTGACCAAGTCATGCTGTTACTGATGTTTCAGGAACTTACAATATGTAATTATGTAAGAACAAGCTAGATAGCTGACTGAATGCAAGAACAAATATGATGACATGTATGTCATAATTTAAATAAAAATAATAGTTGTGCAATGCTTAATCACAAAATATAAATACAATATAACAATACAATATAAAATAAATCTAGACGTGGCATGGTTACATGCAGTAGACGCAAAAAACGATAGGTTTTACATAAATGCAAGTTATATAATGAATACCATAACAACAATTTAGTTAATTACAATATGAATAATTGCAATGGCATAAGTAACAAATACGATACTGTGATTACAAACGTAGTACATGAGTTGAACAATTTAAAAGATATTCACAAAACAATAAATCACATATATTAGCAACTGTATAAAGAAATGCATGCATGGTTGCGCAGCTGCAAAACATGCAAATATTATATAACAAATTTTTATAAAATAAGACCACCAAAAAACATGACACATACCCAAAACATCAAAATGTAAATGTGTAAGACATAGTATGCCACACAAAATTAACATACAAATATAAATAGTAATATACCACCAAAAAACTATGATGATTATAGAAGCACGCAATGGGGCCAAATTGATAAGAAAATGTTGTGATAATGCATCACAATTAAGTTGACCAAATGGTCATAATAAGTAATAAGCCAATGGCTAAGTAAAATAGCATTGTGCTAAGTGATCATAATAATCTTGTCAAATCTCGTCCCGCGCTGGCAACAGACATAACTTATGTACTGGTCTCCGCAAAACACCCGTAGGTGTGCGAATGTCTACTACACGAATTAAGTTATCTGGGCCGGGAAATGTGGCGGTAATTACACCAAATTTCCAGGCTAATGGAGGTAAATTATCCTCAATAAGCAAAACTAGGTCACCAATGGAAACATTATCCTTAGCGAATTTCCATTTGTGACGCTGCTGCAACTGGTGCAAATAGTCGCGAGACCATGCCTTCCAAATGCCTTGGACAAACCTTTGTAGAAGTTGCCAACACCCAAGACGAGAAATAGGAATGTGAGATGTCTGGGTCCGGTATCGCCGTTAAGGGTGCGCAAATCAAAAAATGGCCAGGTGTGAGTGGCACCGGATCATTTACATCTGAAGAGATGGCAAATAAAGGTCGAGAGTTCAGACATGCCTCTATCTGAGACAAAACTGTCGTGAACTCCTCGAAGGTGAGTATAGATTTGCCTACCACGCGGCGCAGATGAAACTTCAAACTCTTTATGCCGCTCTCCCAGAGGCCACCGAAATGAGGTGAGGAGGGCGGAATAAATGACCATGATATCCCCTGAGAGGACGTGAATGACTTGATCGATGAGATGGCATCCTTATTATGCCAAAAGTTGTAGATATCATGTAAAATATTGCGGGAATTCCTAAAGTTTGTGGCATTGTCGGTGTATAATTGAATGGGTATGCCCCTACGGGCCATGAAACGACGTAATGCAGCTATAAACGCACTGGCAGTAAGATCGGAAACCAATTCCAGGTGAATGGCCCTAGTCGCTAAGCAAATAAACAAAGACACGTATGCCTTAGAAAGAGTTCTGGATTTCTGCCCGCCATGACGGATCATGAAGGGACCACCATAATCAACCGCGCAGAATAGAAACGGCCTTGAAGGAGTGACTCTAGGAGATGGTAAAATACCAAGCCTCTGAACCTGCTGTTTGGCACTAAACCTGAGACACTTTGACACATTTTCGAATGATGGAGCGAATGACTAACCTGGCATTAACAATCCACGAACGTTGACGCAGTGAATGATGCACGAGTTGAGCACCAACGTGAAGTAAACGAATGTGTTCGCGTTCAATGATAAGGCGAGTAATATGTGCCGATGGGGGTAAGACAATAGGATGTTTAGCGTCGTAAGGTAATTGAGACTGCTGTAATCGCCCGCCTACGCGTATCACTCCAGAATCATCAAGAAACGGGTCGAGAGAAGCCAACTTACTCCTAATGGAAACAGAAGACCCATTACGAAGACAATTAATTTCTGCTGTGAAGTGGATCGACTGAGATTGTTTTATGAAGAAATTGAGAGCATGATGAATTTCGACAGGGGTAAGATCGCCCGTACATTTGTCAGCACTTGAGAGTCTAATATTTCTGATGAACCGAAAACAGTAAGCGTATACAAGCGTTAGACGATGCAACGAGGAAAAGTCCAAAGAAAGGTCGATAGCCAGGGTAGACATTAGAGAAAGGTTATGGGTATGTTTCTCTTCCGCAGTGACATCAGAAGACAACAGAGTGCAAGGTACGAAGGATGGAAAAGGATTGGATTCTGATGATTGAGACAAACAGCTGGGACCGTGCCACCAAAGCGAGCAATCGCGCAAAACGTCAGGGAGACACCCCCTGGAGATAATATCAGCAGGATTGTGTCTAGAATTGATGTGATGCCAAGTATAAGTTTGCATAAGATGCTGAATTTCAGCAACACGATTAGCGACGTATGTTTTCCACCGCGTAGACTGGGCATGAATCCAGTAAAGAGACACCATAGAGTCAGAATACAAATGAACACTATCAATAAACGAATAAAGAGCAGGAATGACCTTAAATACGAGTCGCGATAACAACAAGCAAGCGCAGAGTTCGATGCGAGGTAATGACACCTGTCGTAAGGGAGCTACGCGAGATTTAGAACACAGGAGATGACAGGAGGCAAAAGAATCTTGATAAATGACTCTGACATAAATACAACAGCCAAACCCCTTTTCAGAAGCATCCGAAAAACCATGCAATTCAACTGTACTTGCCTCTCACTTGCAACGAATAGACCGTGGGACCACAATTTTGCTAATCAGACCCAATTTGTCGCACAAAGAATGCCAATCCGAACATGATTGGCCGGAGATCGGTTCATCCCAGCCAAGCTTGCAAAGCCAAAGTCGCTGCATAAAATGTTTGTACAAAAAGACAACGGGACCGATTAGTCCAAGAGGATCGTATATTCCAGCAATAATCGAAAGAACTTTTCTCTTGGAAATGCTTGAATCAACTGGGAATGATTTGATGTCGAACAGAAATGAATCGGCAGTATTATACCAAAGAATGCCTAGGGTACGCACACTGTCCTGTTTGTTTAGGGGGCGTGAAAAATTGTCATGATTTGCGACCGCTGTGGGTTCATTTGATGCCCATTTATGCAACGTGAAACCACATTGACTTAATAACGCACCTAGATCAGATTTCAGCTTGGTCAGATCAGAGATGGTGTCCGAACCGGTAAGCAGATCGTCAACATAGAAATCGTTCGTTATAGCTAACGCCGCTTCAGGAAAGGAAGCTTGATGGTCCCTACCAATTTGTACAAGACAGCGAGTGGCCAAAAACGAAGCACTAGCCGTGCCGTAGGTTACCGTTCGCAATGCAAAATGTTTAAATGGTTCGAGAGGAGAATCACGCCACAGAATGCATTGATAGTGACAATCCCCTTCAGCTACGCGAATCTGTCGATACATCTTCTCGATGTCGGTGATGAGCACATATTTATGCATGCGGAAACGCAAAAGAATGGAAAAAAGGTCTTGTTGAACATTCGGGCCTACCAACAATATGTCATTTAGAGAAAGGCCATTGGTAGTCTTGGACGAACCATCAAAAACGACGCGCAGTTTTGTGGTCAAGCTAGAATGTTTAAATACGGCATGGTGAGGCAGGTAGTAAGTATTTGACGCTCCTGAATTGATAGCGCCATCATCGATAAGCGTCATGTGCCCAAGATCCTTATATTCTTTAATAAAGTCTGCGTAGTTGCGCGCGAGCTTAGCATCTCGCCTAAATCGACGCTCTAAGTTTAAGAATCTTGCTTCAGCATTAGTGTAAGATTCCCCCAAGTGGAGATTATCGGGCTTAAATGAAAGTGAAACCACAAATCTACCCTCGTGGTTGCGCTGGGTAGAGCGCACGAAATGCTCTTCACAGGCTGACTCGTTATCAGGGGTGTTGTCAGGGATAGTTTCTGCTTCCCAAAATCTTTCGAGAGACTGCAGAATTTGACTGTCGTTGTTCCTAGCTAGGAACGAAACAGCAGGACCCTCGTTGCGGCAGTGTTTGGGCAAGTTGCCAGCCAAAATGTAGCCTAGCCTTGTTTCCTGAATGATGGGAAAATTACGGCCGCGTATGTATTTATTAGCTAAGATCAAGTCCTAGGTAAAATTGTGCCCCTAAGAGTATGTCGATTTGCGACGATATGTTAAAATCTGGGTCAGCCAGAAAAATGTTGCTCGGAATGTGGAATTGATTTATGTCAAACGAATTTGCAGGCAGATTGTGAGTTAACGTAGATAAGATAGCACATTTCGCCTCGAAGCTATACCTCTGATAACGAGAAATAATGCGTATAGACGCAAGACAGTTGCGTAACACGCTGTATTGTTTATGCCCGTAATTGGTATGTTGGATTTAGTTAACTTAAGCTGTAATTTCCTTGCAAATGATTTTGAGCAAAAATTTATTTGTGACCCGGCGTCTAGAAGAACTCTCGCTCTATGTCTGTTGCCAGCCTGGTCAATGACAAATACAACTGCTGTTGATAAGAGAACATTGTTCGTGCATTGTAATTTGAGTGAGCAATAATTACTGCTGGCAGATATTGATTTCGGCACGTTGTTCGCGTCCAACAATGTGTGGTGTCGTTTTGAACAGATTTTACACACCTGCTTATTCTTACAGCTAGATACAAGATGATCTGATCTAAGACAATTGCTACAACATTTATGACTTGAAACAAATTGTCCTCGCTCAGCGGTGCTTAATGTACGAAATTTATCACATATGTAAAGCGGGTGATTAGATTTACAACACAAACATGAATAATGGCTTGCCGCTGAGTGATAACTCTTAAATGTAGTACTGCCAGCAGTGTTTCTTGATTTATATTTATCATATTTATTGTTAAGTCTTACATTAGGTTTGTTGAGTTGCTGTCCGGGTTCGATAGGCAGTGTATTTTCTAACAGCTGTCTACGTGAGTTTAAAAAATGAGTGAAATCTTGAAAGTTAGGTAAATTGTCAGGGTCTATTGACTCCTTCCATAGTTTAAAAGTAATAGGGTCGAGTTTAGTTGATAGTAATTGTATAATAATAAATTCAAATGAATTCACTGACAGCTGCATTGCTGCCAGTGAATTAACGGAAGACATTATGGTGTTTGTGAATTCTGCCAAACTTTGGACAGAGTCCTTAATTGTCGACTTGACTTGAAGTAAGTTTTGAACATAGTATTTTGCTAGTATGAACTTGTTGTCATACCTTTCGGACAGCAAACTCAACGCTATTGAATAATTTTCCTTACAGATGGGTAGTGACTTAATTAAATCTAAAGGTTCATTTTTTAAAGAAGAATGTAAATAATGTACCTTCTGCACTGGCGTTAAATCGGATCTTGTATGCACTAAGTCCGTAAAAATTGAATGAAAATGCTGCCATTCCAATATGTTGCCTGAGAAGCAGGGCAAACTTATTGGTTTTAATTGCATGTGCGTCGATAATACGGGAGGTACAGTCTGAACATTAAATGTATCAAGTAATTGCAAAATATTTGCTTCAGTCGAATATAGCATTTCTTCGACCTCAACTCGGTCTTCTTGAGCCGCGCTCGTGTCTTTACTAATAAGTTGTACTTCAGACTGCACCTCGTCGTACTTCGACGCCAAGCTTTTCAGACTTTCTAGCCTTACCGTTAAAAAATGTTTTGTGTTTGAAGTTATATCAAAGTTATTTACGGCAGATTGTATTCGCACTATTGCGGACTTTAAGCCGCCTCTCTTTCTGGTTAACACTTTGAGGCCTTCTTCAGCCATTGTACGCACCTTGTTACGCTGTTATTGAGGTGATACCTTGTAGGCGATGTCCTGCAGCGTCGACGCCTTGGAGAAGATGGCAAACACAGCTCGGAGAGATGACCGCCTTGTTTGAAGCACTGTAGCTAGCAGGCTCTTGCGAAGATGTTATCAGGAGGCTCAAAGGTGACGAGCGAAATGCTGATGGAAATCATGCCACGGTCGTATCAGCGGATATGCTAATTCGCCCATGATGGCCAGAAACAGTGGCAGAAAATTATTAAATAGTAATGATGCATAGAAATCCAGGTCCAGAGTGACCAAAAAATGTACAGAATCCGGTCCGCGTGGACCAAAAAATGTTTAGTAAAAGACTGTAGCTTTTGTAAATTCGTTTTAGATGAATCACCAGGAGCAGAAATGATGAAGAGTGTGGACTGTATTTAATTCATTTATTTGAAGTACAAAATTACATTAAATATGTAGTTAGCAGTTGGTTTTGAATGACAGGTTGGCTAATGAGCATGTCGTATATAGAAAGTATCAAAAAATTTTTAAGTTACATTAATAATGGGCCTAATTGGCCATAAGTGAAATGTGTTGGCCTAAGGCCTACATTAAATGTCGCGACAAGAAAATATGACAGTGAGGCAGCGGGCGTGCCGACCGCCTCAGCTAGCGTTTGAGACGAACTGTACAGAGATTCGACATGAGTAATCAGATTAGAACAAAAAGTAAGAAGCAGATTAGCCAACCTATAAAGTAAAATTATCGCGCTACTGCACAATAACTTACAACACTTATGTCAAACCTATCATCATTTATGGGAGCGAAGTGGTTGCAACGGCAAATAAATCGAGACTAGAACGTCTAGAATGCGCACAGTCAAATGCTCTAAGACTTATATCATGCGGGGTGAAGAATACCTCAATAACAGCACTACAACTCTACACGAAGAACCCCCCCCATCGTAAAAGAAATAGAAAAACTAGCTGCAGCAAGCCTCGTGAAAATGGAGACGTCCCAAAAGGCAAAATGGATCTCAAGACGCCCACAGAACAATACCAGGCTAAAATCGCAGAAAACGCCGCTGGAGGTCAGTAGAAGAGTTTTGCGCGAGAAATTGCCATTGAACACCTTCGAGGAAGCTACACTGCCGCCTGACCCCTTACAATACCGAGAAGTGGACGCCCAAATGAACCTACCCAAAAAACTAAGCAAGAAGAACATGCTTATGAAGAGTACCCAGAAAACGAATGGCTGAGAGTCTTCATGGACGGATCCCAGAAAGATGGAACAGGGGCAGGAGCCGGAGTGTATTCCAAACTCTTTTCTCAGTATGCCGCAGTTGGACGACACAATACTAATTTCGATGGCGAGGTGGAAGCAATATATCTAGCCCTGAAAAACTTAATTTACAGGATAAACGCGTTCAGCAAGGCTGTTATTCTGGTCGACTCCCAAGCAGCAATCCAAGCAGTACAATCCAACAAGAAGAGGCTATCTCCCCGAATCAAAGACATAAAATCAATGATCAAACATTTAGAGGGCATGAAGAAAACGGTAGTATTCCAGTGGATACCAGCGCACGTCGGAATAGACGGCAATGAGAAGGCAGATGACCTGGCCAAAAAAGGAACCACCCTCCCAATGGCAAATAGACCCCTTTCACTGCAGACTGCAAAGCAAATTATCAACAAAAGCACCCTGGAAGATTGGGAAAAAGAAACAAAACAGAAGGCAGCCGGAAGGAAATGGGAAAAAGTGAACGAGCTCTGGGCCGTTAACAAATCTAAACCAAGAAAAGAAGCAGTAGCCCTCTTCAGACTAGCAACGGGACGTGACTGCCTGGCCGCCCACCTCGAGAAGATGCACATTTATCCCACGGCAACATGCACTGTTTGTCATGAACCTGACAGCAGGATGGACGAAGAACACCTATTAGTGTGCTCACGACTCAACAAAAATCAACAATCAAACAGAGACCTTGCAATTCTCTACTGGTCTGCCAGAAACTTGATGGAATGAATTCCGAAGTATCGCCATAAGAAGAAGAAGAAGAAATGATTAAAATATATAACATTTGTTTCATATGTATACCTAATTACACCCTTATCAAATAAACATTTATAATCAACATAATAATCAGTCAACATAAACATTTCAAATTTAAGTTTGACCAACAATTCCACACCTTACCTAAATTAAATTCTTTCAAACTTGTAACGGGGCTAAGAAGAGGGGTTTTTGTTTTATTGCAATTCATAAAATTATTTTCCATCTGTGTGGCCAGTCCCATGTTAAATGGCGTTGTACGCAAACCAAGAACCGCAGAGTGAAGTTTTGAACATAGTTGGGGCGTTGGAATGCGATGTATGTTTGTCAACGCAGTTCAATTCCAGGAAATCAAGGGTTGTGTGGCGCACACAAACGCACGAACACCAGCGGTGCGCACAGACAGCGCTTACAGTCTCGGGTCAAGCCGAACAAACATGGCCAGGTGTAACAAATTTTTATGGCCACGTGTTGATGTGCGGGCGGAAATTTGGAGAAGACCACGCCTACTGGGTGACGTAACGAAAGGCAGTGCAATATCATCAACGCATTGTGAACATTAACAAACCATGTTACCTGTACAGTGATGAACATTTTAACGCCAGAAGGCAGTGGTAATTTCCGGCCTGTCCGATTTAGGAGTGGGGCATTTTGCTAACGCTCTAAGCAGTCACCTAACACCCTTGATCCCGGCCGGGACGAACACGAGACGTATGGATCCAAAATAAGTTCTAAACCAGTGACAGTATTAAAAGTGAAAATGGTGCATTCAATAAATCACTAATGTGACAAACAGACGAATATTCGACGGGTGACACGTGACGGGAGTCGACGCCGAGGGACATGTAACGTTGTATTTTTTTCTATAAAATCAGAGATCTCTAAAATAAATGAATGGGGCTAAATTGATATGAATGAATGTTGTGAGTGAGCAATTACTGGGTTGTCTTTCATAGTTTAAATAGTTAGTTTGATTGGTTATTTACGTTAAAATTTGCAGCTAGCTATGAGAATGTTTATCATGTAAAAGAATGTTTTGTATTTCCAAAGAAAATTAAGCAAAAGTCACGTGAATAAAATTTTAAGATGCAAATGAACTTTTTAAGTAAACGTGTAGGTAGAGTAAATTAAATGTGAAGTAAAAGTTTGGCGTGTTATTCATGTTTTAATAAACAGTAATATGTTATTTTGGAGAGAAAAGATGAGTACAGTAGAAGCCCGATATAGCACGGTCCGATATACCGCGGATTCGGATATAACGCGGTGAAGAGTATGTCGCCCGTTATTAGCGAAAATTCTTACTTGTAGAGAGTGAGTAAATTATGAATTGTTTATCGTGACTTCCGTAGCCACAACATTGGAATGCGTTGCGTTTATTGTAAACAAAGGCTTGTTGTTGGAAACGGCGTTGTAAACAACAGCCAGAATTGCCAGTTCAAGTGTACCTGTAGACATAAACAATTGCCCGAGCTATTTACAGTCTCTACATTTCTAAGAATTCATGCCAAGGCAAGCAGCCAACTAAATCCCTTCTCTCCCTCATATTACAGTACAGTATAAGATCATACTCTGATATTATCTTATCAAAGTGTATAGTCTTTGTCATAAATTCGCATAGTGTAGAGTGTTGTGATGTCGCAGAAAAGAAAAGCGTATTCTGTGAGTGATAAACTCAAAATAATTGATCGTGTGAAGAACGGAGAGTCAAATGCAAGTTTATCACGTGAGTGTGGCATCCCAGAAGGAACAATTAGAGGGTGGATGAAGGAAGAAGATAAACTTAAAAGTTTTGTGAACACAGTTGAAAGTGAAGTGGGGTTGCAAAGAAAAAAGACTAAAGTAGGTAGGGATAGTGAACTAGATGAGTGTCTGTACAGGTGGTTTTTAATAAAACGAAGTGAAGGTGTGCCACTGTCAGGACCAGTTATTAGAGCTCAAGCTGTGAAATTCCATAGTGATTTACATGGCAACAGTGACTTTAATGCATCTGATGGGTGGTTTTCGCGATGGAAATCTCGTCATGGTATAAGCCAGATAAGCATTGAAGGATAAGCACGATCATGTGACAGTGAAGCTGCAGCACGTTTTCCTCAGGCATTAAACAAAGTAATGATCGATAACGATTTAAATGACCATCAAGTGTATAACTGTTAAAACATTACGAGTTAATAAAAAATTATTAATGTTGAAATATTGATCAGTTTTTTTGTTGTATTACCTACCTTTCGTGAAATTTCCAGGGTCTCGTCTGGTGTACTCATTAGCAGAGAGAAACAGGTGAACGCAATAACCAATACATATTTTGCAAGCACAATAAAAATGGTATTTTATTTTTTGTAGCATGACAATTTTTTCTGTTCACCTTTCGGTTTAAATTTACTAAAATAACATTCTGAACAATATTTGATTCACCTAGCCATACTAGTTTTATTAATTTGAATATAGATATATAAACTTACGACTAACTATAATAAGTTAAACGGAAACCAGCGCTTTCACACACACACACACATATATCCCCATATTTTAAGAGCTCATATTTAATTTAATTTTCCCCATTTGTTCTTGTTTTATGAAAAATAATAAAATTTGATAGTTTGTGTATATCCTTGTAGGTACTTAGCTGAATTTGAGTCCGATCTTTAGTCCAGAAGACGTCACATTGTTTTACGTGCGCACTTTCATTTTAATTCATAATCTCCGAACTGTTTAGTGTAAAGAAAACTGTTAATTACATTTTAAATATGAATTTTGATTGTTAAGTTGTATTTTAAATATATTATTCACATTCTTTCTGTTTTGCGGGCGACGTAAACTTCGCCTGAACCGGCCAGCCGGCGGACGCGACAGTTCTATGCGTCCGACACTGGTAGTTGTTATTTGCCGACTAGCTTTGTTCTGTGTGTGTGACGAAACTAGTGGCACTGCTACACCCACATTCCTCGTTATGTAAGGCGCTGACGTAACATCGTCCGATGCTCAGTTACATAATTTGTTTACTGTTTTTGTAGGTCCTTGAAGCTGCCCTTGGCACAGTTTTGCGGTCTGTTGATTTTGTCGTTTCACAATAATAATTTCTGAATGATTTTCACAATCAGTGCTACCACTGCCGATTCTAATAAAATATATCCTTTGTTTACGTTTTGTCCCAATTATCGTAAAAATGTTATTTGCTTTATTAAAAATACAAATTTCTTTATTACCCCAGGTAGGCCAAAATGTCACGTTACACTGTGATGAAACTGCTCTGTATTTTCGAATGCTTCCTACCAGAACTCTGGATGTGAATAATTCAATAAATAAATCTGGATTAAAAATAAATAAGGATAGAGTTACCCTCCTGTTTGCCACAAATAAATCAGGCAGCCACAAAGTTAAACCTCTCTGTATAGGGAAAAGCCGAAATCCTAGATGCTTTCAACATGTTAACATGACGTCATTACCCATCACATATCGTAATACAAAAAATGCTTGGATGACAAATGATATTTTCGGTAAATGGTTCCATGAAGAATTTGTTCCATCTGTGAGAAGCCACCTGCGGTCACTCAACCTCGAAGAAAAAGCTGTACTGACCCTTGACCACTGTCCAGCACATCCACCTGCTGATATGCTACAGTCAAGAGATGGGAAAATCGGAGTCATGTTCTTGCCGAAAAACACTACAGCACTGATCCAGCCATTAGATCAAGGCATCATAAAAGCATTTAAAGTGCATTACCGCCGTGAACTTCTGAGTGCTATAGTGAATTCTGATGAGGAAATGGAAATTTACCTTAAGTCAATAAACCTGAAAACAGTTGCGTATTCAATAGGTCTTGCATGGGAAAGTATTAGTACGGCTACAATTCAGAATTGCTGGAAGAAATGTTCCTTTGAACAAAACATCGCCGATGGAAATTGCTCTGTTGCCGGATTCACTAATAGTGATGTACAGTCTGCGAGTAGTGCTCTGCATTGCAACTTCACTCTAGATGACTTGAATGACTGGGCAGAAGTTGACAACGGTAAGCCTGTTACAGAATGTATAGGAGATAAAGATATCATCGATGCAGTCCGAAATGCAATTTGTGAAGAAAAAGAAGACGATGACGATGATGGAAATGAAAATGGGGTGGAAGTAAAAGAAGTTATTCCAAATGTTAGTGAAGTGATAATACACATAAACAAAGTAATTTCGTGGATGGAGAGGCAAAGTGAATCTAATAATGTTCATCTGCTGCACCTCACGTTTATAAAACAATACGCGGAAAAGAAACGCTGTGCATTATCCCGTCAAACAACAATTACGGACTTTTTTAAGACCAACAATTAGGCCTACAGTAGGTCGAGTGAGCAATGTATAAATAGTGTATTTTATATTCCATTGGATTAAAATAGATTAAAATACGTATCGGATTAAAATACAGTTTTCTTATTTTTTATTTCTACATTTGGTGACATAGTTTACGTACAGTATATAGTAGTGCATTATGCTGTACCCTTTTTCCCGGTCCTCCCTCCCCATCATTTGTCACTGTACAGGTCACCTTCCGATATACCGCGATACGCCTATAACGCGGGGGAAAGTATGTCACCCGACAACCGCGCTTCTACTGTAATTAAAGAATTTGAATTCATATAAAATGAAATAAAATCCGAGTTCTATTACATCAATGAGAGTTGAGTACGTTATTGTTGCAACCTCAGAATCACATTCACATTCACAGTTCGTGCGAGTATCCTGAACCCAAATTTAAGGTAAGTGGCAGAATTATATTGTTTTGTAAATGTTAAATTATTTGACTAATCACAGATGGCGCCACGAACTTGGAACGAGTTCTAATTTTTTGGAAATTAAAATTCCGCACCTACAGTGAATAACGTGATTCGGAGGTTGAGTAACAGTACGAAAAAATTACGTAAAGTACATAAGGTTGTATGTATATGTTGAATATGTAAATTAAGGATTAGTTAAACAAAAGTCAGTAAATTTACAACTTAAAAATGGCAGGAAATGATGAAAACGATGTAAATGAAATAACTAGTGTTGACAATTTTGATGAATCAAATATTATGAATAATTTTGAGGTACACTCGACTCCAAGTGTGGGTCAAGATAAAATAGTAGAATTAAATGTAACAGATCAAAGCAATGTGACTGAGGACTCAGGAGTTCAATTAACCCCAACCTCAACAAAATGTAACAGTCAATTTAATAATGATGTAATGAATATGTTGCAATTAATCTTAGAGCAAAATAGTAATTTTGACACCAAATTTGATGTACAGAATAACAAATTTAACGAATTAAATAAACGTTTTGATAATAATGATATAAAATTTGATGAACTTAAAATTGATGTTAATGAGGTAAAAAATAAGTGTGAACGTAACTTTAACGAATTGAAATATGAATTAAACGAAAAGTTGAGCCATTCATTAAAAAGTATGAATAATAGAATTGATGAAATAGAGAGTAGTATGGCAGAAATATCAATAAACAAATACAGGAAGTAACTGAAAATTTTGAATGTAAAATAAATGAATGTAATGCTGGTAGTGAGTATAAGTTTAATTGTGCAGTTGATAAGATTAAGACATATGAAACAAATACCAATTCCAAAATAAATGAAATAGAAAGTAATTGCAAAACAGAGATACCAGCTATACAAAATACAGTGAATATTATGGATAAGCGTAACATACAAGTTGAGTGTTTAAATAATAATAAATTTGTGTCAATTGAACAAAGCATAGCTAATGTCAAAGATGAATTAAATGTAGAGATTAGTAAAAAACTTAATAGTGTTACTGAACAAGTAGTAATTACTAGAGATATGAATAGTGATATTGATTTGGAATTGTTCAATTGTGAAAATAGGGGGGTACACCCCATGCAGTTTTTAAATAGAGTGAAAGAATTCAATCAGTTTTGGGAAGTAGTTGGGAAGTACAGTTGTTAAAGATAATGAAATGTTTTAGAGGGAATTCCGCGGTATGGGCGGAGGTACATAAAATAGACTGGGTAAATTATCAGTTTTGAGACGGCCTTTAGAGATAAATATTGGTCAGAAGAACAAGAAATATTACGGAGTAAAATTATGGGATCAGGTAATTTTGGGACCCACGGGGGTAACGTGACTATGTACGTAATGCGATTATACAATGAGGCAAAATATTTAGAGCCACCGCTACCATTCCGGTCATTTGTCCGCCACATAAGTAAGCATTTGCCGAGAGAAATACAAATTACACTAATGACGCGAGAAATTGTAGAAATTACTGAACTAGAAAAAGTATTAGATATATTTCAGAACATAAGAGAACGGGATATGAATAGGCGTATAAACACACCAGCGTCACACATCAGTGGGAATTATAATCAACCCAGGGGAATGCCGAACTTTCACCGAGGGGCACGTGGGGGAAATAGTGATAATAGAGGCGAGGGTTGGCGATGTGCAGAGTGTAATGTTGAAAATTATGCTATAAGAACAACATGTTTTAGATATAACAAGGCGAGAGAATGTCAGTGCAATGAGAGACCGTACAACCAACAAAATCAGCCGCAGAGAGGAGCAGAGAACAACAGAGGAGCACCAAGGGGAAATGGAAGCGGCAACAGAGGCAGAGGAGGATATAACCAAGCCGTGGCAGGTCCATCCACGGGAAACTAGAAGAGACAATGGGGAACCGGGCCCAGCCATTGTCGGAGGAGAACCTGGGGGTCCAAGAGGAGTGTAACTACCAAAGTAATATAATTATCAAGGACATGGCGGAGGAGTTACTGGAGGAGGACGATGCGGAAATGACAGAAACCAAAACCGGACTGACGGAGGTAGTTGTAACCATAGAAGGTAAGAATTATAAAACATTAATTGACACAGGGAGCGAAATATAAGTAATTTCAGAAAATGTACTGGGTGAATTAAAAGAGATAAATAAAAATATTCCATCATTACCAATTGCGGGCGTTTTAACAGTAGTGGGGGTGACCGGAGTACGAAGTAAAAGAGTTACTAAACAAGTACAGTTAAATATATACATTAATGAAATAGAATTTGAGAATACCTTTCTAGTAGTTAAGGGATTTAATTTAGATATAATTCTGGGAAACGATTTTTTGGAGAGAAATAAAGCAGTAATCGATTTTAACAAGAGAATGGAAGAATTTAAGAGAGGGAGTGAACCCGTCAGCGTTAATTTTAAGAGGGCGTTAGATGAAGTTAGAGTCACAGGGGTAAAGATGATACAAAACCGAGTAGGCGAGGGAAATTTAGAAACAAGAGTGAATGTATGTCAAGAGAGTGAGAGTGTAGAGAGTGATGAGAGAGTATGGGAAAATAGGGCAGATAAATTTTTTAATGAGGGTGGAGTTGTAGGAAGTCCCCAACGACAGGAGTTGTGGGCAGTTGTTGAACGTTTTAGAGATGTGTTTGCTGAGTTGCCTGGAAAAGCCAGGGACTACGTATGCGAGTTGAAGGTTCGAGAACACTCACCCTACATACAGAGGAGTTATCCAGTGCCGTTTTCGAAGTGGAGAGCAGTGCAAGAGGAATTGGACTGGATGATGGAAGGAGACATCATTGAAAGATCTATATCGCCGTACTCGAATCCATTAGTAGTGGTCATCAAGAAAGATGGAAAGGTAAGGTTGTGCTTAGACGCTAGAAAAATTAACCAAATTATAATACCTGACCGGGAGTCACCGGAAGCCATGAATGAAATTTTTCAGAAGTTTAGCGGAGTCAAATATATGACGTCCTTAGATTTGACAGCAGGATACTGGCAAGTTCCACTAGCGCCAGAGAGCCGGAAATATACTGCATTTCTCTTCAATGGTAAGAACTATCAATTTAAGCGTCTGCCATTCGGACTAAACACTAGCGTAGCCAGTTTTATAAAATGTTTAGATATGATATTACAACCCAAGGATTTAGATTTTTTAACTGTATATGTTGATTACATACTAATAGCATCAAAAACATTCTCGGAACATGTAGAACATATAGAATATGTATTAAAGAAATTGCAAAATGGGGGATTAACAATTAATTGGGAGAAGTCAAAATTTCTACAAACTGAGATACATTTTTTAGGTTTTATTATAACTCCTGAGGGTATTTTAGCAAACCCAGATAAAGTAGAAGCTATCATACGTTTTCCAGAACGTAAAAATATTAAACAGTTACAAAGCTTTTTAGGATTATGCAACTTTTATCGGAAATTTCAGAGAAATTATGCGCAGGTTACCTCTAAACTAAGTGCGGTGTTACAAAAGAGTAAACAATGGAGATGGGGCGAGGAAGAAAGAATCGTTTTTAATGAAATTAAAGAGAAGTTTATAAATATGATAATGATGAATCACCCCGATTTTCAGAAAAAATTTTATTTACAGACAGATGCCAGCAACATAGCCCTCGGCGCAGAACTCTACCAGGAGGGTGAGGATCAGGAACACCGGACCATCGCTTTTGCCAGCAGGACTTTATTGGCAGCGGAAAGGAACTACACGACAACAGAGATAGAGTTGCTGAGCATCGTCTTCGCAGTAAAGAAATTTCGCACCTACCTGCTAGGAAACCAAACAGTCATCAGAACAGATCATAAGGCCTTATCATGTTTGAACACGTGTAAGTTGACTCATAGCAGATTAACCAGGTGGGTGCTAGCATTACAAGAATATCACTTTTCATGGGAATATATCAAGGGGACAGATAACAAAGTACCAGACACTCTCTCCAGAATAGATGTAATAGATAATAAGACAGGGAGGGATCTGAAAGAAATAGAAATTTTTCGATTAACAAGGGAAGATAGAATTTTTGGGGAGGAACTAAGGGAGATTAAAAACATGCAGAGATCAGAAAATAAATTGGGTAAAATAATAGCTAGTTTAGAAGCAGATATAAATGGGTTAGAGTACAATACACATTTCCAAATATATCAGGGAATTCTGTTTAAGAAAGTAGAAGGGGGTGAACGGGATTGGAGGTTAATGATACCTGAGGAATTAGTAGATAGAATTATTTGGGATTGTCATGTAAGATATGGGCATTTTGGTGCCAAAAAATGTACAAACGTATTAAAAGAGTCTTGTGTTTTTAAGAATATGGAGAGACGGGTTCGAAGAGTTTTGAGGGTATGCGATTTGTGTCAGAAGTCCAAAGTAGTGAATTATAGGGTTGGAGGGGAAATGAATTATATTAAAGTTGAAAGACCGTTCGATTTAGTTGCTGTAGATTTGTATGGGCCATTGCCTAAAGGTAGAGGTGGAGTAGTATATGTTTTTGTTGTATTGGACACTTTTTCTAAGTTTGTTAGGTTGTACAGCATAAAGAGAGCTACTAGCAAAGTGTTGAGCGAAAAGATAACCAAGGACTACACGATCAACGTAGGTAAGCCGAAGGTAATTTTATCCGATCATGGACCGCAGTTCATCAGCGGGAAGTGGAGGCACACTCTCGGCTGGGAAGGCATCATCCCCAAGCATACGACAGTTTACCATCCACAGTCGAACCATGCAGAACGGGTGATGCGAGAAATCGGGAGGATATTCAGGGCGTATTGTCACTCCAAACATTCAGAATGGCCTTTATACGTAAAGGTGGAGGACTAGTTAAACAGCACGACCCACGATTCTACAGGGTTTACACCATACGAATTAATAAAAGGAGCCAGACCACCCAGAATATTAGAACAACTTTTTGAATACCCACCGGAAGAAAGAACTAACGACAGGAATATAAAAATACAACTCGCAAACGAGAGTCTACTCACAAAGGGAGAGAGAAGAAAGCGGAAACATGATGAAAAGGGTAAATGGGTCAAATACGAGGTAGGCCAATTGGTGTTGGTAAGGAGGCATGATTTGTCTAGCGCACAAGATAAAGAAATAAAGAAGTTTTTCCTATTATATGAAGGACCTTATGAGATTGTAGAAATAAAAATGAACAACGCCTATGTACTAAGCAACCAAATAACGCAGGAGATAGTGGGCACGCAGAATGCTACGAATTTGAAATTATATTGGTCAAAGTAAAAAATTTTGAATTTTAACATGTTGTTTTATGTTTGCAGAAGGGACTCTCCCCCATTTTCGGGCGGTCACGACCTTACCAGTCCTGACCGTGGGTTTCGGCACTTGGAGGCGGACCATGGTTGGCAGAACTTCTTTCAGGCGGTGAAACGACGATGGTCCGGCTCCACCAAAATTGGTATACATTAGAAATTTCACTACATTATTGAACGGGGAGGGGGACCCATAAAGGTACGTGATACAAATTATTTTTTAACACTCAAGGTGCAGCGGCTAGGTGTACCATATCACGTACTAGCACTGCCTTCGAGTGACTGTAAATAGTTAGGGAGGCTATGTTTTAAAAGGGCAGTGGGTTCACATAGGGCATTGGTGTAAATCATTTGAGCCAATGAGAACAGTTACAGAATATTGAAAAAGATGAGTTTTGTGGCAGGGGGTGGGTGACCAGATAGACGGCGGGTTTGGATAAATGGTAGGATAGAGGGAGTAGATTTGGTGTAGAAGGGGAACATGAATTCACGTAGTGTGTCTATCTTGTCCCCCAGTTTCCCGTGCGGCAAAACCACCGTCTTTTCGGGCGATTACAACCTTAGTAGCATTAAGGATAAAATTAGCCTCCAATATAAATACTTATCGATATATAATTCGGAATGTTTATAATTTTAAATTTATGTCAGTAGCTATAGTTTATTTTAGTAAATAAGTGACCATATATAATTATGAAATTTGTAGTACAAGCTAAGAAAAGTGAAAGGTTTGATGTTTAAGAGTTACAATGGAGATGAACCTAAAAATGTAAACATTATAATGTAAATTATAGATTTATAATAATAGATATTGTTGATAATTGATGCTGCTGTGTAGATACTCAAGTCGATGTGTTTAGTATTATTATTTAACAATGGGTGATTGAAATTAATGTTCGTGTTTAAAAGAGTATTAGTCTCGCTATTAGTTCACTGTATTTACCTCCCAACTTACCATCCGTGGATAACTTCACTCTTCTCGATGGCGACTTCTCTTACTGTAAACACACTTGACATACACAGATATTCCTTTTGAATATCGTAACAATGCACGTAAATAAAATAATTCAAATAGTCAATTGTAAGTTGAATTATATGATATCAGTAATTTAAATATTACCGCCACCTTTTAGAACATAGGTAATTACATGTTAGGCTAAGGATGTGCTTTTATTTTTAAGAGGTGTTCAATGGATATAATTTTCTGATAACAAAAACAAAAACCAATGAAGAGAATAATTCAAAATAGATACAAAATTTGTGATTTGATTTTAAATGAAAACAACCAATGAGTTGTAAATTAAACAAATTTTAAAGAATTTTTCAATTTATAATAGGTAATGTGAGTGTGTGTGTGAGCCCAGTATCTGCTAAAGGCAGCCCAGCTTGCATATAAGGGGAAACATATCGGCTGAGGTTCTGGCATGATCTAAGCCAGGGATTGAGGGTTTTGAGGTAGCATGTTAGAAGGTGAGGTGCGCTGTGGGGCGTGTCTGTTCGATTTTTCGGTGTTGGGATCTCTTACAGAGAAGTCCAGTGATCTCGTTCAGATGCGTCCATAGTCGCTAAGCCAGGGGGGTCGTTTACCCATGCAGAGTAAGAACAAAGGGGGGTTGTTGGCACCAGTTCCTCACCGGTCCTCTTAGGGGTTTTATCAATGAGATTTCTTCTGTTTTGGACAGAAGACTTCTCATTGAGGGGGTATTGTAACGGTCCAATTTTGTGGGTATTTGTGTTTTTAAATTTATTTCATTTTCAGGGGTTGACAAAGGTATTGTGTAAATTTTATTCCAACAAACCCGAACACGTGGCAAAGAGAACAGTTTATAACCAAGGCAGCAACGCAATATCGCATTGTGTAATCAGTTGAGGTATGTAGCCACTTCAGATTTCCAAGAACTTTGCTTATGTGTGGTCATGTGTCTGTACGCATGACACAGGTATACGCACGGGTGGGGACGCGAAGCAGATCAACCGACGCTATCGAAAATGGCGCAGAGACGACATTTTGGTGAGACCTACAACCCGAGCTGAAGGATATGCAAATTAAGGACCGCCTCTTTAGTGACATCAAACTGGAAGCGCTTAAATATCGTCGGCGCATACTACAGAAAAACCCACTATGTATCATGCACAGAGTCGATCAACTGCAACAACTCAACTATGAGCGTCGACGAAATTAGTTGGCGGTGGACATCAACTTCCTCCCGCTCGCAAGTGACGCTTGCGGCAGTTCGTCTCTGATGGCGTCGGCCGACACAGAGCCAAGTGCGCTCTGCTAAATTTTATCAGTTTTTTTTAATCTCAAAAGTGAACTAGCCGTTTTTAAAAATCAGTGGCAGTGATGCGAGGCTAACAACAGAACACCAACACACTAATTTTTTTTGTTTCGGGATGACTACAAACTTACAACGGGGCGGCCACGAGGTCACGGATGAACGCGTTGCCGGCTGGGGTTTTATATAATGTACTAAATTAATAAATCAGGGTAACGGGGTTTTTTTAAGAATGTGAGAGTGAATGAAAGGCAGGCTGGGCTACCTACAATAGACGTAAGTAATTTAATTTAAGTGTACCATGGTAAGATGTATGAAACAGAGTAACAAAATTTGGAAAACCATGTGAGAAAATTTATTGGAAAAAATTAACCTTTAACGTTGCAATATTTTGATAATTAAAAATCATAATTTCTCTTCATAAAATGTGTAGAGTAAATCATTTCACTAACCTATGAAACACATGTTTGCGTCTGACGTACGTGCGATCGTATTCTGGACCCAGATAAAGAAAGAACCTTTGCAGGTAGGTGAAAATAAAGTGTATTTTTTTTGTATTTTATATATTTAAACGTCACAATGGCGCCCGTGACAGGAACGAATTTAATAAATTAAATTCCGCACCTACAAAGAGGCAAACGTGTGTTTTAGGGTTAGCGTAGTAAAATAAAAATGCGTCAGTTACGCAAAGTTAATATGAGATAGAAAGTACATTACAAAAAATTAGATTAATTAAAATATTTTAAATATCAATTATAAAAAATGGCAGATAATAACGAGATTGTAGTTGAAATGAGCGAGTCGGCTGGTGTGGGGGAACCAGAGGTTCATTCAACCCCAGTAAATCGATCAAAAGAATTCAGCCTAACTGAATCAGCTATAGACGACTCGGAGACGCTATCAACTCCAACCTCAAAGAAATGTAATAGCCAATTCGATAACGATATAATGAGTATATTACGAACCATATCAATGGATATTCATGAACAGAAAAACGAAATCAAAGAAATTAAGAGTAGTTTCAATGAAAAATTATACATACAGAATGACAAATTTGATAGACAAAGTAGGGATATTAATGAATTAAAAAGTGAGATCCAAGAAATGCATAAATGTTTAGAAAGTACTAATGAAACGATGAGAACTAGTTTGAATAAATTAGAACAGAGTGTTGAGCGAATGGGAGTACATGTGATGAGGACAGAGAAAAATAATACAAATGAAAATTATAATGACGTGTCAAAATGTAATACTAGACAAAGAGTTAACAAATGATAATGATAATGTCGAAAATAATGAATGTAATATTGAGAATAGTAACGTAATTGAAAATGTAGTATCTGAGATTGACATATTGAAAATAAATAGCGAGAGTACGGTGAAATTGTAGAATGTGATAATGAAATGTTAATGAGTGTTTATGAGTTAGAAAGAGAGTGGAAGGAGAGTATAGTGGTAGAATGGGGGCAGAGGGTAAATTTTCCCCTTATTTTTTCTGAACCAGAGTGTTCACAAGTGTTGTTTATGAAGGGCAAGAGTCCCGTATTGGTAGAAGATTTGAAGTGTTTATTTTTGTTGTGTAATTTTGTACCCTCTGTCTGGAGTAATTTTGAAAGGGTGATATGGTATTGTGATGAGAGAGACTTAAATAGAGAATTGTATGTTGAGAGAGAAACAGAAGTGTATAATTTAAATAGAGATTATGATAAATGGAAAGTAAGGTTAGAGGTGTGCTTAAATAATAATGATTTGATTGATAATACAAAAGCAAATAACCCGATAATGAATATAATTACTGATGGGGACTTAACAAATGTACTTAACGTTGACTTGTTTTATGATTATGTTGGTGAAATGAATGAATTTGGTTTTTATGGTTACAACATACAAGACAGTAATTTGTGTGTTAATGAAATTGAAAGATGCTACATAAAACAAAGACTTATCTATGACGATGGTGGGTAGACTATAAAACGATAAAGGACAGTTATAAATATTTTGTTTTGTGGTTTTGACCCGGCAGATTTGGACAATGAAGTGCGAAAAAACGGAACAGTAATAACAAAAGTTTGTAAATAAATATGTAGTGAATTTATTTGTGTGTATTGTAGAAGGCCAGATAAACAATGTAGTATGTAGGTAAGTGATAATAATAATAGTAATATTTTGCAATTTAAATAAATAAACAGAATTAATTTTGAAAACAGTAATTAGAGAATTGTAATTGTTTTGATGGTTATGAATTTTGTATTGTTAATAATTAAATTAATTAAAATGATCTGATATGTTTTAAATATTTTGATTGATTATTTAAATGTTATATAATTAAATTTTCTAAGGAATCTAAATTATTTTTACGAGATTTGTGAAGTTGGTAATTAAATGATAAATTGTTTGATTTAAACTAACATATGTGTTAAATGTTTCAGAGATGAGGTGAAAGTATTGGTATGGTGAATATGTTTTGTGTATGTCAATTTAAATGGACTGTAAGTACAAAAATTTTATAGTACGAATCATGTATAATACAAATGTTCACAGGTGTAACTCAGATGAGAAGATTTTAATTAAATAATGAGATGATTTGAAAAAATTGTGTTAAATAAAAAAGGATGATTAAAAAATTTAACGATAACTGAGAGATGATATATAATAATAACTAATGATGAATTTGAAAATTTTAAATAATCCAATTGTAGAAAGTGATGAATGAGTTAAATGATTAATGATTGAGGAAAAGGTTATATTAGAATGTTGTACATAAACATTTTTTAAGTATTTAGTTATTAAGGTGCTATTACGGGGGTGGCCTGTGCCCTCGTAGATAGTGAAATGGGTTGGGGGTAACAGAGAGTGTTACCTCCATCGGAGGCCAAAAAGGTGAACCTGTGCGACACACCTTTTTCGTCCAAATTCAATTTGTACACTGATAGACGCTCGTGTCGCACATACTAATGACGAAGTAGAACAGGCAATGAAATGCAAGTAGATTTCCCCGACTTTTCGGGCGATTACTGCCTTACCAGCACTAATCGTGGCTTTGGCTAGCGGTTAGCTATGGGCATACCAAGTCCCTTGACCATAGCTGACTTGAAATTGGTATATAGTAGAAATTAAATGGGGGGTGAAATTAGGGGAAATCCAGGAACTATGGAACAGCGGCTGCTACTCTGTTCGAGTAGGAACAGCATAGCCAGGTGGTAGGCCCGTTTTAAGGGCGTTTAAATATAAATGAGGATATGTTGATATCCGAAATTTTAAAATGTAACTGCCAAAGCAAAGACACGGAGGTGTCAAATTCCTCCAAATATGCAGTCTTTGTGGAAGCAAAAGGGCGATACAGTCCTACAGAAATTGCAATAGCGTGTGTGGATGGGAGGTGGCTCAGGTGAGCCACGAATTTAAATTTATAACATAAAAATTGCTAACTCTAATTTTTGATCTAATAAAAATGCTTGTATTCCGTTTAAAGAACTAGATGCTCATACCTTCACTATAAGGTGTTCATTCTATATTTTTTAAATGTCGTATTTTATTATAATAGGGTAGATATAAGAATTGATAAAAGGTATATGTTTTATATAACTTGTGTATTTTTTAAACTCAGTAGATGACTAAACCGACTGGCAGGCGGTTAACATAAATTATCAGAATCAGAGAAAAGGGAAACATTGATGGTAGATGTAAGTATTGATAAGCATATATATTTAATGTAATCGGCACAATTTTTTGAAAGGTGTCGTCACTTTATTACGCATGTCAGCTGATCAGCAATAAAATGTCACTGTTATATTGGTTGTAAAGGTTCCAGGTAATTAATGTTTAATGTAATGTTTCAATGTATTACAGATGCTATTTAAAGTAATGAGAAAAGTAATTTGATAAAGTGAGAAATAGAGTAATAATTTGTGAAAGCTAATAAAAGATAGTTTTTTGGGTGATTAGTATTTTGTGGGACATACTGATCAGTCCAAGTCAAAGTTAAAGGGGTAGTAGAGAGAAAAATATTGTTTTGAGTTAATGTAATGTTGTTTTGAGTTAATGTATGTTATAGAGTTTTGAGAAGTATTGATGTTGACACAGTAGTTATGGAGAATATATGTAGAGTATTGAGGGATATATTGATGTTTATAATTGATGATGTTATTTTGTTGTAGTTGAAGTAAGGTAATAAGATTGAGATTTTTTGGGGATGGTAATTTTGTAATAGGGGGTAGTGTAATGTGGGAGTCCGCAACATAATGGTTGGGACGGGAAGGGACCGATTTAGTGGGAAGGGGTTGCCTTAGGTAGAATCCAGGAACCAACATAATGGGAAATGAGTTTTTTTGGGGGGGAAACACTTATCCTAAGTACAAAGGGTTAGAGAGTATTTTTTTATATATATTGAGAGAAGGTGGCGAATTGAGTTTCATGATAAGTTGGGTTTAGAGATTGATGGATAGATATTTTGATAGAGCTGGGTGTCATGTTAGTTAAAGTTGAGGAGTATTAGAGTCAGAGGGGTAGAGATTATAAGTGTAAGCCTACCAAGTGATAAATTAAATTGTTATAAGTATTTAAATCACCCACAGTAATGGAGAATAAGATTGTCAAATAAAGAAAGAGATTTATAAGAAAAATATAAAATTTTTTATTGAGACCAGTGACAAATTTTTGATGGAATTTGGAAATGTAAAGTTAGTAGGTGTTTATTTGGAATAATTTAAATGCCAATTTGATTATTATTTATAATATTTTGTTATTTTAAATGTTTTATTTTATTATGTTTTGTGTTTCAAGTTAGAATGTTACAGATGTTAAATGTATTTTCAGATAGAACTTGTACATAGCGTATGTGGGTCAAGGTTTTTGGACTTGACCTAGTTTTGATCAGCTGATAGTGAGGTCATATAAGTTAATAGTAAGGAAGTTTATTCAACTTTTGTTTTTTGATCAATTTAAACAAATTTTAAATAATTTCCATAGAAAAAAAATATTTTAAGAAATTTAAATGTTTTGAATTTTAAAATTTTTTGAGAAAATATTTTTTGGAAAAAAAAAAATCTTGATTTTTCGCCTGCCAGGTAATGGATATTTTTAAACTTTGATTATTTTATTGTTTGTGTACTAACCATGTTTATTTGTTTATTTTTATTGAATTATTTTATTGCATTATATTGTTAGAACATAGGTAATTACATGTTAGGCTAAGGATGTGCTTTTATTTTTAAGAGGTGTTCAATGGATATAATTTTCTGATAACAAAAACAAAAACCAATGAAGAGAATAATTCAAAATAGATACAAAATTTGTGATTTGATTTTAAATGAAAACAACCAATGAGTTGTAAATTAAACAAATTTTAAAGAATTTTTCAATTTATAATAGGTAATGTGAGTGTGTGTGTGAGCCCAGTATCTGCTAAAGGCAGCCCAGCTTGCATATAAGGGGAAACATATCGGCTGAGGTTCTGGCATGATCTAAGCCAGGGATTGAGGGTTTTGAGGTAGCATGTTAGAAGGTGAGGTGCGCTGTGGGGCGTGTTAAAAATCCTGTTCAAAAAATTAATCTAAGTCTAATATCAAAGATTTCATATTACCATTAATTTGATCAACACTTTCCATTTACTCTTAAAATTTCAAAATCTCCAAAATGAATTTACAATTCTTCTTAACTAGCTGCTAACAATCATATAATCAAAATAAACTGAACACCTTATTAAATCATACATTCCCTTGTAATATCTCAAATCTCTCAAATATTACATAACGCTGAACCAAGAATGGTGTAGACAGTGTCTATACCATATATAAACTTCAGTTCTTGGGGATGCAAATGGACGCTACAGTCCACCATCAGGAAACAATAGTGTGTGTGGAAAAGGAGCTGGCCGTTACGAGCCAGGGGCCCAGATAACGCATCTGAGCATAAGGCAAACGCTTGATCCGGTTTATCCGGCGGGTGGTTACCTAATTGTAACTGGGTATAAAGGGGGGAATTAAGAAAAATGATGTAGTAGGAGTAGTAGCTGAGCAATCAGTGAGAAGGTAACGACCTCTGTAAACAGTGGGACATTCAATTTCACTTACTCTAAAGAGAGGGTTGGTGGTTGATGACCAAGTTCCTGTTCAGTAACGGTTACTATAACTATGATTCAATGATTAGTGATGTATTTCACTTATGAGAACAAATGATTTTAAGTACTAGATTCAATATTGTAATGATTTGAATCCACAAGCACATTTTTATGAGTTAAATTGTAATAAATTCATATGTTATTTAAGTAATTAATTTAATTTAATGATTTGTTTGTTTTTAGTAATTATCAGAATATATGGTTCTGGAATTTAAATTCATTGAAAAAAAAAAATATTAATTTGTTTTGAAGTACAGTTTGTTGTGTTTTCATGTTCACGATATATTGATGATTGGATGTATTGATAATGTATTAACTGATTTATAGTGTTCATATTATATGTTTTGTAACCAAATGTCGTGATAAGGGAATTTATGATAGAAATAAGTTGTTTATTATGATTGTTAACATCTATGTAAGAGGAGTTATAAAGTAAATTCATTTAAATGATTTTAGAATTTTAAAAATTACGATTAAATTAATTAATTGAAAGAGATGATGTAAATTAATCTTTGGTAAGGGACTTAGATTAATTTCACTATTTGAACAACATTTAAATACTTTAATTCGATTTGAAATAATAACATAAGGCAAACGATTAAAAGTTGAGAAATGGAATTGAATTTAAAATATAAAATATTTCTGTGAATTTTAGATTAAGAATTAATGTGTAGATGTTGTGTTTAATGTAATAATGAGTATGTGTACGCACCCAGTACTTGCTAAAGGCAACCCAGTATGTATGTAAGGGGAGATATATCGGTTGAGGATCTGGTATGGTATATGGCTAGTTGTTGATTTTATTTAGAATGTTACAAGGTAAGGTGGTACTGTGGTGAGTGCCTGTCCGATTTTATGGTGTTGGGATCTCGAATAGAGAAGTCCAGTAGTGTCGGGCAGATGCAGCCATAGTCGCCGAGCTATGGGGGTAGATTACCCATGATGTGTTAAGAAATTAAAAGGGGGTTGTTGGCACCATATCCTCGCTGATCCTCTTAGGGTTTAGCAATGAGAGTTTTTCTGTTTCGGCAGAAAACCTCTTATTGGGGGGGGGGTATTGTAACGGGGCAAATAAAGCTGAGGGTTTATTTTTTAATGTTATAATAATTGGAATAATCTGGGGCCAACTTGGCGGGGCATCATTTATTATCACAAAAGTTTGATTTGTTTAACACCCTGTGGTTAGCTCGGTGTCAGGCCGAGCGAGGTACGAGAACAATTAAACGTTGGAATGTATGTGCGAGCGCGCGTGTGCCGCCTTTTGCGACGTGTGCTCAGAGGACACAAAAGGACATGGGAAGGTATGTAATCTAGAACCCGAAGTGCATAACGGAAGGAAGATGAATTCTAACTAATTATCATGTTGTGACGGTACAAACGTCCGTCTGAAGGAATTATGGTACTAAGGAATATTTAGGGTTGCCATACGTCCTGAAAAAGCGGGATTGTCCTGAATTTGAGCATGTGTCCTGACTGAATTTTTAAAAATCCCTAAATGTCCTGAATTTTAAAAATCATAGCAAGTTATTTAAAATTTGCCCGGGAGCAGCGTGTTTCCGCTTTGGTTACTATTGCTAAGCAGACATTTTACACAGTGCTCGACGTGGTTTCGGCATATTATCTGTCTTCAACATTGGTCTATTTTAGTTTATTTGCGTGTTTCTGTAATATACCATTCACGGAAAATAGTTATAAAGGTATTATTCACAAGTTGTAGTATTCAAAGTTGTATTATGTCGAAAAAGAGACTTTCAAAATTCAACGAAACATGGACAAAAGATTTTCCATCGGTTAAGCATGGAAGAAATGAACATGAAGCATACTGTGATTTGTGCAAATAAGTAAATGAAAATAATATTCTGTGGTGTAATAGAATAGGTTAGATTAGACATTTATAAGATTTATTTCAATTTACGAGAACGTGAAGTTAGTTCCGACCAATAACGTTCACTGCAGTTAATCTGAACAACCGTATTCACAATTTGGCCTATTTTTTAATAGGCCTACTTTTACTTTTATTCTCGTTAGAAATTATGGCTTAACTTCGAATCGTAGTCTTTTAGGTTAAGTTAAAAGGTTAAATTAGGTTAGCTTACGTTAGATTACATTAATTTATAAAGGATTACATAATTACATAATGCTACTATGGTTACCCGTACCACCTAAAGTGTACAAGTGCTGGATTGGATTAGGTTATGTTAAATCTTTACTCAGCCTAGACAGTAGCAGGCCATGATTCTTTACCAAAATTATTTCGGCACTTGATTATTAAAAGTGAATTGAATGCAAGAGAAGCGTAATTGCGTTTCTTAACAATTGAATTTGTATTTTCAGTACATATGTCAACGTGTCCCATGGAGGTAAAGGGGATGTCTCCAAGCATTCATTAACAGGGAAGCATAAGAAAGCTCTGTCTGCTGTTTCAAGAACACCAGTACTTCAGGGATACTTCAATGAACAAACCAACGAAGCCAAGAATGTCGCAGCAGCTGAAGGTGCTTTTGCGTATCACTCCATTAAGCACCATATGTCATACAATTCAGCCACTTGTAGCTCTAAGATGTACAGCAAGGTATTCAAAGACTCAAATATTGCATGTAAATTTTCGAGTGCGAAAACAAAAACTGAAGCAATTGTAAATAATGTTCTTGCTCCCCATACTTTAAATGATTTCCAGAATAATATAAAACGTGTGGATTTTCTAAGCATAATTACAGATGCTAGCAACAAAAGGTATCATAAAATGTTTCCAGTGGTTGTTCAGTATTTTGATAAGAATGTAGGTACACAGACTAAACTTATTGAATTTGATGAACTAGAAAATGAAACTTCTTTTACTATTTCCAATTACTTGTTGAAGACTGTAAAGACATTTGATATTTCAAGAAAGGTTGCATTTGGGGGGCAACAACACTAATACTAACTTTGGTGGGCTAAGAAAAAGAGAAGGAAATAATGTATTCAGTCATTTGAAGAATGATTTGGAATGTGGTGACAATCTATTAGGAGTGGGATGCCCAGCCCATATTCTGCATAGTACCCTACATGCTGGGACTGATATTTTGAATATTGATATAGAGACACTTGTAATGAAGTTGTTCAATCATTTTTCCATCTACACAGTTAGGGTAAATACCCTTAAAGAGTTCTGTGATTTTGTTAGTGTTTCTTATCAAGATCTACTACATCATTCAAAGACAAGGTGGTTAAGCATCTTCCCTGCTGTGGAAAGAGTCATGTCACTATTTGAACCTCTACAATCCTATTTCCTGTCAATTGAGAATTGTCCAAAATATTTGAAATCTTTTTTCGAAAATCCTCTTGCCAGAGCCTACCTCCATTTTCTTCAATCCTTGTCTCATACATTCCAAATATCCATTCTAAAGATTGAGCAGGAATCTGTATCAGTTACTAAAGTTGTTCAAATATTAGAATCAGTGGCAGAAAATCTCAAGCAAAGACATGAACAACATTTTGTTTCATTAAGCGTTCAAGAAATCTTAAACAATCTGGATGATCACACAAAGGCAGAGAATTTTTAGAAAGAAGCTGATGAATGTTATGAAACGTGTGACAAATATTTGCGGAAGTGGTTGGGTTCATTCACTGACTTAACATGTTTTAAGTTGATGCTTTTGGAGGATGTTCCAACATGGAAAGGGCAAATAGAAGAGACTGTTAAATTTTTAATGAAACGGGGCCACAAAATTGATGATTCTATGGCATTTAACCAAGGATTGTGTTTGATAAATTTTGTTAAAGAAAAATTGAATAATGATGAAAATGATTTTGTATCCATGTTAGCTAGTAATAAATGGGTTCAGTTTTTAAAGCAATGTAAATCCAGTGAGCAATATTCTGAATTGCTTAAATTGGCTCAGTTCTATTTCTGTTTACCTGGCCATAATGCATGTGTGGAAAGAATTTTTTCTTTAATGAATTCACAATGGACAGATGACAGAAATAGACTGAAAATAGAATCTGTTAAATCAATATTATTGCTGCAATACAATTTTAAAGAAATATCTTGTCAGGAATTTCATGATTACATTTAAAAAAATGATGAGTTGCTAAAAAGTGTGTCATGTTCAGAAAAGTATGATTGGTATCAGCATCAGGGCACTTCTGTGCCATAAATATCTTTAAGCAAAGGTAAATAAATGCTGTTTTTAGTTTTCATTTACTCGTGTTATTGAGAAGTGAGTAATTCCACGTGAGCTGTACCATCTGTTACTTAAAAATCTATGCAAATAACATTGAATATTATATAATTTTGGAGTGGTCTGTAAAGTAGGTATTTTACTTAAAGTATGATTTCTTATTATTTCTCTATTTGATTTTAAACATTAACATCATATAACAAGTGTGTCTTTTGGTAACGGACGGGACAGTTCACATGGAATTACCCAAATACACTCGTTGGAACCATAGGCGCTGACTTTGGTCTTGAGCACGGGGGCAAGGATGAAAATATCAAACATTTTTACGGGAGCAAAAACACGATTGCGTCCCCGTACCACTATATGCACGGGGGCAAGTGCTCCCGTGGAGTCGGCGCCTATGGTTGGAACTTGTCGATGTTGGTGTCCTAAATTTTATCCTGAACCTTATGGCAACCCTAGGAATATTGTATTGTATTTTTATTGTATTTTCATATGTAAAAGAGAGTTAGGTCAACTTCCCCCATATTTAAATACACGACACAGTTTCATCTGTATAATTCGTCTCAAGGCCAAGAGTGTACGTGCAAAATAAGACGTACTCGATGGTTGCACTCCATGAAGATGTACGGCAGACTGGGCAGACATATTGTCGTAAAATCGACAGGTGGTGGGGATTAACCCTTATTAATTCTTTGTCTGATACAGATGATGGCATTGTTTTACGTCATCGTTATTACGTGTGTCGCATTTTGTTATGACAATTCAGCATTGTCGAATCGACAATTTGTAATGAAAGTAAATAGGGAACTGCTATTTGAAAAGTAAGCTATTAATAAGAGGGCGGAAGTTATATGACCGCCATGCTGTAGGTGCTGTATAAGCCACCATTTTGTATTCATGAATATTAAATATGCAAATTAGATACCTATTAAACAAAGTTTTTACAGCACTCAATTGTGGTCAGTTTCATTATTTCTTACAATCCTGCTATTTCTGCAATCTCGCTTAATAGAACTCTGGACCTTAGGTATAAAAATAATATGGGAAATAAGGGAAATGTGCTTACATCAGAAGTATGCTAAAGACGTGGTAAGTAGAAAGAATTATTTATGTATGTATTTATGTGGGGAGAAAGGGTGAGTAAGTCCACAATGGCGACTGAACTGGGACTTTATATAAAATCATAATTATATAAATAAGCCAGAGAGCAGAAACAGTTGGTACCGAAATAATACGGCATAACACATAATAGGTTATAGCGATGATTGTAGGCTGTGTTGTTGCATTAGATAGATATAGAGCTGTTATATTCCCTAAAGATAGTTAAACAAGAGTTTTTTTTCTTTCTCTTCTCAATATGGCAAACCATAATGAAAACATTAGCATTACTGACAGCCAAAATAGCATAACAGAATCGCTAATTATGAGTGAAGGTGTGCACTCAACACCAGTCGCGAATAAATGACTGACGACAATATGATCAAAATAATGCAAATGCTTTTAAATGAGAAATTTAATAAACTCGATATGAAGTTTGATGAACAGAACGTAAAGTTTGATGAACTGAAAGAGCAAAAGAGCGATTTAAAAAACGATATCAATGAAATCAAAAGACAAAATTTTAACTTTAATAAAAGAATCGACGAAATGCATGCACGTTTAGATGAAATGGAATTAGAGAATAATAGAGAAATAGATAAATTGAATGAAAACAAAGACGACAAGGTAAGTAGTGGGGAGAATTATAATAATAAAAATAAAAATTAAAAATATGGTATTAGAAAATAATGGTGAGAATATTGGTAGTGATAATGAGATTTTAATGGGAGTAGAATATGATAATGATGGAATGTTAGTGTGTGATGAGTTAGAGAGGAAGTGGGGAGAAAATATACTTGTAAAAGGGTTGCAGGGGGTAAATTTTTCCCGTGTTGGTGAAGTAAGGGCTTCACATGTGTTTAGGAAGGACGAGAGTTCCTTCAGAGTATATTTGGAAGACAAAAGGTCTACAAATAAATTTCCCTGGGTTTTTTGTGCACTTCATAGGCGGTGCAGTACATATGAGTTAGTGTCCCCTGCATATTTTGAGAGTGAGAGATATATTGAGAGAGAGAGAGGTATTGTGAGAGATATTGTGAGAGAAAGAGGGAGATAGAGATTTTTAAAGTAAACAGAACTTGTGAAGAATTTATAGAAATGTTAGGTGGAGAGAGAAGTAATAAAAATAAGAACTTACCTTATAGTGAAACTGAGGTAGTAGGAGATGATGATGAAAATAATGACTTTGTAACTTACCTGATTGTGACTAATCATACTGAAGGTGACAGGACCATACCGAATGTTGACAAGCTTTATGATATAGTAATGTGGAGTAATCCTGCAGAGTATTACTATGGTATAATGGATAAAACAGATTTAAATAGTTATTATATTACAAAAGATGATATAATGTACTTAATTAAAAATGAGTTGTGTGTACGTAAGATAAGATTATTATTTGATGATGGTGGATAAGTATTTTATTGTGTTATGAACATTTAATTATGTTATAGTGTGGTTTCAAGATGGACTGTTTTATGAACTGATTTATGGTCAATGATTAAATGATAATTTGGATTGTATATTTTTGTGTGTTGATGTCCAGGTATTGATGTACTTTTGATGTTGTGTATTATATGTATTTTTATGTAAACCATGTAGGTAATAGAAATGGCTTTAATAATACAGTAATCCCTCGTCAACCGCGGGTTCTCCAACCGCGGAATTCATTTATACGCGGTTTTATAAATGCGCAGTAGTTTCCAACCGCGGGGCTGGAATTCGCTTATACGCGGTTTGTAGTAGCATCGCTAGGCAGCGCTTCGTGCACACATATCTCTTCAAATCGGATTGAAGTCAGTCAGTCGCGCATTGCTCTTCTGCCGTGATGTATTGCGTGTTCTTTAGTTTTTAGTGTTTGTTGTTCTTATTATATCGTGTTAATTTACTCTTTTATAAACTATCCTTTTGTCATAATGTGTTCCAAACGTTCGGAAAACATAATTGGCGGTGATAAGCTAGCCAAAAGGGCTAGGAATGTACTACCGCTGGAGAAAAAGCTCGATGTTTTGAACAGGTTAGGGCGCGGCGAGAGTGCTGCGTCTGTGGCCAGGTTAAAAATTGTTTGTGTGTTAAAAATTGGTTTTATTTTAAAATTTTAAGTTGAAAATTGTAGTAAGCTATAAAACTGGACTTACTTAGCACTAAAAACTGGCCGCTATTTTTTCCTTGTCTTAGCGGCTTTTTCGTTATACGTAATGTAATACAGTATGTATTTTAAACATTTTGAAAATTTTTATAATTTAAGTAACTGTCAGCTATTTGAAATCATTGGACTGGTTTTATACATTCGAACAATGTAGTGTATACTGTATAATAAAGAGTCGTAGAGTATTTTATATTTCTGGCTTTGTTTCAGATTCCCCTAACCTTACTTTTCCCATATAAAGTTAACTTCACCAACCGCGATGTTTTGTAGGAACCTAACCCCCGCGGTTGGCGAGGGAATACTGTACTTATAATGTTTATTTTGTTCTCAGAGGAAAGTAACTGTAGAATTTTAAATAATTGAAGAATAATTAATTGTGATGATGAATTTAAATAATTATGAGATCTAGATTCTAATGATTAGTAAATGAGTAAATATAAATATGTTCAGATATTGAGTTGTATTATTATTGTAAGGTAAGTGATGAATTTTCTAGTGTTACATTAAAGTGAAGTGTTGTAAAAGAGTTTGGGTGATAATGATCAATAAGGCATGTCAGTTAATCAGAGTTAATGGGAGTTAGAGAAAATAAGAATTTTGAAAGACCAATAATACACAAAGAGGGTGTTAGATATTTAGGGACACAGTGGTGTTAGTGATTATATGTAGAGAAGGTGAGTAAGGTGAATGGTAAATATAATAGTTGATGGTGATATTTTGTAGTAAGGGTAGTGGTGTAGGGAGTCAGCAACGACAGGCGTTATGGCGGGAGGAACAGATTTAAAGAGGGTTACGGGTTACCTGAAAGGGTCAGGAACCGATAAGGGAATGAGTTGGTAGAGCTCGAGTACACACATCCTAGTACAAAGAGGTAACAGAAATTTCACTTAAAGAAGTGAACGGTATAAATAGAATTAATGTTGAAGGGGGTTGCTATTGAGAGATTGGTGTCATGTTATATAAATCTGTTAGAAATGGTTGTTAAAAAAAAAAAAAAAGGGGGGGGTGAGTAAGGTTAGATAGATAAATGCCAAAATAAGATATAGATAATAGTGAATAACAGAGAGTCACCCAAACTAGATAAGTATTGATGAAAAGGTTAGAAAAAGAAAATTCATAGTAGAAAGGTGTTGTAACAGAAAGGTTAATAATAAACTTGAAATTTTTTATAGAATCTCATTGTAACAAATGTTAAATAGTTAAATGTTAAATAATTAAAAGTTGATATAAAAGAATGGTAAAGCGTTAATAGAGAGTTGATAATAATAATGTTATAAAGTGTTGATACAAGTTATGTAAATGTAAATTGTTTAATGTAAATGTAACAATGTTAATGTGTAATGTTCAGTGTTTTATTATGTTGTATTGATATTGTTATTGAACATACAAATATCGTTCTGATTCTGTTGCAAAGAAATGTGAGTATCAGTAAAGCTGAGTAAAGAAAGGTTAAAATATGTGAAGTGTTTGCCACAATAGTTATATTTTTTTAATTTTATATAATAAAGATGAATAGTTGTTGTTGCGTTTGAAAATTAAAATTTTGATTTGTGTTATGCTTAGTATAAGAATATGTTTTCTTGTGATGCAGGAAGTAAGATAATATTGACTGGTATCAGGAAGCTTTAATAAATGTAGGAATTGTGATGGGACAAAATTGAGGGGTTTTATTTTTTATTGCAATTATAAGTGTAACATAAGGTCTACCCAAACAGGGCCTCAGTTTTGAACAATTAACATTCCTTGTTTTACTTCGTCGGGGCACCAAGACGCATATTTTTGTCAGCGCCCTGCAATAAGCACTGCTCCTTGAGGTGTTGGAATGCGAACCGGTGCGCGGATGATTGCGTTTTCCGTTGGCAAAAAGCACAAACTTTTTAGCGAACCCAGAGACAGAACGAAACCATTTAAACTCGCTCCACAAGTGATATCACGTGACGACTCATTAAAGCGTCACGTGATTTTTACCAACCAATCACGAACATAGTTGCCATGGATGGAGAAGGCGTGGTTTATATAGACGCTTAGGAAAACTACGTTGTCGCCTTCAACACCGAGAGCCGGCCGGCTGTACAACAGCACCATGTGTTAAAGCAAAATTTTAATTATGTGAGTGCAGAAACAAAAAAGCAGTGCAAAATGTGATTAGTGAATATCTAAATTAACAGCAGAAACTTTTCGGACATAAAAAAGTGAACCCTATTCAGACAAGGAAAACAACAATGAACTAAATTCACCACGTGGTCGTTATGGATCTAAGTTCAGGAAAGTAGTCATTTAAACATCTATTAACTAATTAAAATCAATAAAAGCGCTAAATCTACATTATGGGGAATTAAAATAGTATGTGAGTTGTGCGTGTGCATTACTGGGTCGTTCTTTGAGTAGAAAATAAGTTAGTCGTAAGTATACATATATATTCAGTAATAAATAATAAATAAATCTTGATAGCATGGCTAGGTGAATCAAATATTGTTCGGAGGGTATAGAAGGGTATAAAAGCATAATTACCGTAGAAATCATAATTTGACGTAGTTTCACAATTCAGCCATAAGGCGTATTTTAGTAAATTTAAACCGGAAGGTAAACAGAAAAATTGTCATGCTATATAAATAAATACCGTTTTATTTATGTTTGTAAAATACGTGTGTGTCATTACATTACCTGTTGTTTTTCTCTGCCTAAGTACATCAGACGACACCCTGATAATTCGCTAAGAAGGTAAGTGGGACCAATTTAAATCTTTTTTATTAAGCGAGTAGAGTTTCAGTTATATACACAGATTTCTAGATTTTAAATATTTATATTAAAGCTCGTAACGCTTTAATTGGCGCCTGAACAGTGGACATTGTAAATTAATTTTTAATGTAATATAAAATAAATTAATTTACAACCTGATCGAAAAATGGCAGAGAAAAGCGAGAGTGTAAATTTATGTGAAGATATTGTGGAGGGGTCAATTTTAAATGTTACGCAAGACGATTTAGTATCGACAAATATTAACGAGAGTGTAGACAATACAACACACGAATTAACGATTGAGACAGTAGACGCAAAAATAAGCGATAATGTAAATATATTTAATCAGTTAGCATTGATGATGGAGATGATGTCAGGAATGAATGATAAACTTGACAAACAAGACGAGAAAATGAAGTCAGAAAATAATAATCTAAACACATGTTTAAATGAATTTAAAAATGAAATTAAATCAGAAGTGAATACTATAAATATTAAACTGACTGATTTAAATAACGAGTTTATGAATGTGAGGAGCGAATTGAGAGCGAGTGAAATAAATATGAATAGCCGTTTGGAAAGCATGAATGAGACTATTGTTGGAGTGAGAGATGAACTGACTAGTGATATCAATAAGATACAAACTGAGATGAAAAATGATATCAAAATAATTAACGAGAAACAAAAAGAGAAAATGTTAGAAACAAATAAAAAATTTGACACATTGACAAGTAAATTTAATGATAAAATTAAAAAGCAAAATGACAAAATTGACTGTAATGTTCAATGTATAATTAACGAATGTGAGCAAATCAAACGAGCTAGTGAAATACAAGAAAATATAAATGATGAATTCAGAAGTAATTTTGAACAAGTTGATGCCATTAAAATTAATGTGACTAGTTTAAAGAATAAACAAGCAGAACATGAGCGTGAAATAGTTAAAGTCAGAGAAGACTTGAATGTAACCATTAACCAGAAATTAAGTAATGTGAGTGAGAGAGTGAATGTGGAAGTAGAATTAGGATATTTTAGTAATGAAAGTAGGGGAGTGAACCCCATACAATTCTTGAACTCTATAAAAAGTTTTAATAAATATAACCAAGAAAGTTGGGAGATTAAATTGGTAAGAATTTTAAAGTACTTTAAAGGGGATGCTAAAATATGGGCGGATGCTCATAACGATAACTGGGTAGATTTTAATGAGTTTGAGCAAGCATTTAGAAATAAGTACTGGTCAGAAGAGAAACAAGAGGGGTTACGTAGTATCATAATGGGGTGGGGAAATTTTAATATTAAACACATGAGTATTACATCGTATGTGACGAGACTATATAGTCAAGTTAAATATTTAGAACCACCAATGCCTCTTTCATCTTTTATAAGATACATTAGTAAACATTTACCTAAGGACATACGGTCCACAATCAGAACCCGGGATTTTGCCAATATCGCAGAGTTAGAAAAAATATTAGAGGCATACCAGAGTATGAAAGAGGAAGAGGATAATAAGTATCAATTTAGAGTTAGTGAATCGAACCAAACAAATACTGAAATAAGACAACCAGACCATTTTATTAGTAATGTGAGTAGATCAGGGGAGGGGGCGTGGTTATGTCCAAACCCTAGTTGTGGAGCCAGTAATTATAATGGGTCGCGGAATCAATGTTACCGGTGTCAGGGTCCGAGGAGTAGTGCCCAAGGGAGAGGGGAGAATTATAATAGGGGTTGCGATCAATTTAGAGGGAATCATAGGGGGAGAGGTTTTACTAGTAATCGGGGAGTGTCAGGAAATTTTAATCATAGAGGTAGAGGGGGATATGTTAGTAACCCAAACGAAACTCGGGGCGTAGAAGTACCAGCTCATAATCAAAACAGTAGGGGGGTTTATAGTGAACCACCACCTTCACATCCGTTAAACTAAAAAGGGCGGTTGAAAAAGTAAGCCCCCAGCCGTCTAGTAGTCACATGACAATAGGGTCACTAATTACTAATATACACAATGATTTATCTGACGAAGAAGCGGGAGAGAGTAATAATGCTTTCGGGATGGCAGAATTTGAAGCCGAAGTATTTAATTCTAAATATATTTTTCTAGTAGATTCAGGGAGTGAACTGACTGCTATAGACGATAGAATGTTTGAAAAAATCAAAAATCAGACTACAGAAACAATTCCACAATTACCAGTACTGGGAATTAGTGTTATAGGAGTAACGGGTGTTCGCAGTAAAAAAGTAACCAAACAAATAATGCTACAATTAAAAGTAAATGAGAACACAATAAATGTACCTTTCTTAGTTATTCCAGGACTAAATATGGGAGCTATAATAGGTAATGATTTTTTAAATAATTTCAAAGTAGAATTAAACTATTACACACAGACTATGAAATTAAAAAATAATAATAATAATATAATTGAAATACCATTCATACAAAAGAAAGTTGTAGGAATGAAAGCATTAAAAATAATTAGTAAGGGAATGTTAATTTCTGACAATGATATAAATGAGTGTAGACCCTTAATGATAAATTATTGTAACTTGAGAGTAAATAATAATGAGTTATTTGACAATGAAAATAATTGGGAGGAGAAAATGAATAAAATCCTATATCAAGAGGGGGAGTTTAGCTATCAAGACAGGGAGAAAATAGTACTAATAATAAACAAAAATAAATCAGTTTTTTCAGATGAACCCGGTTTAGTAAAGAATTTTAAAGGTAAATTAGTCGTTAAAGAAAAAACACTCTTTGCACCTAAAACCTATCCGGTACCATACTCCAAGAGGGGTTTAGTACAGGAGGAAATAAATAAAATGTTGAGGGAAGGTATAATAGAAAAATCTACATCACCATATTCCAACCCTTTAGTAGTGGTGACAAAGAAAGATTTATCGATAAGATTATGTTTAGACGCAAGACAAGTAAACAGAATAATTGTTCCAGACAGAGAATCACCGGAACCAGTAAGCGAAATTCTGCAACGTTTTAGTGGGACCAAATACATCACCACCTTAGACTTGACTGCAGGCTACTGGCAGATAGAGCTGGAAGAGGAGTCGCGGCAGTATGTGGCATTTCTATACAACGGTAGGAATTACCAATTTCGCCGACTACCATTTGGACTAAATGTAAGTGTTTCAATTTTTATCAAATGCCTGGATTATGTGCTAGGGAGAGAGATTTTGGAATTCACAACCGTTTATGTAGATGATATAGTAATTACGTCACCAGACATTGATACACACTGTGAAAGGTTAGATAGGGTACTAAGTAGACTGCATGAGTATGGCATAACCGTTAAATTTAAGAAGTCAGAATTTTTGAAAGAACAAGTTAATTTTTTAGGACATATAATTTCAGCAAGGGGTATCAGTACAGACCCTAAGAAGGTAGAAATAATACAAAATTTTCCGATACCAAAAAATGTGAAACAGTTGCAAAGTTTTTTAGGCTTGTGCAATTATTATAGGCAATTTGTAGACAAATATTCATATTTAACAGTACAATTGGGACATTTATTAAATAAAGACAATCGATGGCGGTGGAATTTAAAGGAGCAAAATATATTCGAGCTGATAAAAAATAAATTCTTAAACACAGTTATATTAGCTCATCCTAACTTTTCAGAGCCATTTTATATGCACACAGACGCGTCGGACATTGCCTTAGGAGTAGAGTTGTTTCAGTTAGATGGGAGTGATAACCACAAAGTAGTAGCTTTTGCAAGTAGATCTCTATTAACTAGTGAAAAGAACTACACTACGACGGAGAAGGAGGCGTTATCAATAGTTTTCGCCTGTAGGAAGTTTAGAACGCACTTGTTAGGAAATAAGGTAATCATAAGGTCCGACCATCAAGCTTTAACGTTTTTAAAAAACTGTAAATTAACACATGGTAGGTTAGTGCGGTGGATGCTAATATTACAAGAATATGACTTAACAATTGAGTATTGTAAGGGTAAAGAAAATATAGTAGCTGATGTCCTATCCAGAACAGATTTTGATAATAATACCGAAGTAGACATAGCAAACACATATAAAATATTTATAGTAAAAGAAGTGGGGGAAGTAAATATGAAAAAATTAATAAATAACTTAGCCGCAGAACAAGAAAGAGACACCGAACTTAATAAAATAATATTAGCTTTGAGTCAAATACCAAACGTACCTCATAAGTGGGAGAAACATTTTAGCTTGTTTAATAAACACTTATTTCATCGGGCGAATGAACAGGGAGATGATTGGAAGTTATGTATCCCTAAAGTTATAATACCTGAAGTAGTGAGAGACTGCCATCTAAGGTATGGCCATATAGGCCCCAAGAAATGTAGTGATATATTAAAGGAATCATGTAAATTTAATAATATGGAAAGAACAGTGCGTAAAATATTACAAACCTGTGAAATTTGTCAGAAAGCTAAAGTAAACAATCGTAAACAGGAGGGTTTAATGCAACATGTAATGCCAGACTGTCCTTTAGCATTAGTTGCCATTGATTTATATGGCCCCTTACCCAAAGGTAGAGGAGGGGTAAATTATTTATTTGTTGTATTAGATGTTTTTACCAAATTTGTAAAATTGTACCCGATTAAAAAGGCAACCTCATCAGTGTTGGCTAGGAAAATAGTGAATGAATACCTTGTTGAAGTAGGTAAGCCGAAAATAGTATTGTCAGATCATGGTTCGCAGTTCACCAGCAACACCTGGCGGGAGACTTTAGGTTGGGAAAATATCCTAGTTAAACATACATCAGTGTATCATCCACAGTCAAATCCAAGTGAACGTGTTATGCGGGAGTTAGGGAGAATGTTTAGGACCTTTTGCCATAAAAAACATTCTTTGTGGGCCACTTTTGTGTGCAAAATTGAGGGGTATATTAACAATAGTTTACATGAATCCACTAGTTACAGCCCATGTGAGTTAATGTTTCAGAGAAGGCCGTCACGCATATTAGAAGAGCTAGTAAAGTTTCCAACACGGACGGAGATACCACATGATAGGAAATTGGTAATCGCTAGGGAGCGCCTGCTGAGCAAGGTCGAACAGCGGAAACGGAGGCATGACCGGAATTTAACACCCATACAATACGAGGTAGGACAACTAGTATTAATAAAAAATCACGATCAATCATCAGCATTGGACAAAGAAATTAAGAAATTCTTCCTATTGTATGACGGTCCATATGAGGTTAGCCAAGTGAAAATGGAGAATGCGTATGTTTTAGTAGATTTGCAAACTCGAGAAATAAAGGGAACCTATAATGTGACCCAGTTAAAAAAGTATTATCTAGCTGAGTGATGATGGATGTATTTATGAATATTAATATTTTCATAGCTAAATAGACATTTTTATATTCTATTATTATAAATTGTTATTATTGTTTATACACATTATGTATTTTATGTAAATGGACATTAAGATAGTTAAGAAAGAAATGTATTAGTTAAAACACCACCAAGACTAGAAATGTCATGTAATATAAATTATCAATTTTAATTTTAAAAGGAAATATTATACTTGTGATTCCCCAACTTTTCGGGCGGTCACGGCCTCACCGAACCTTGACCGTGGAATTGGTTTAGCTTTAACAGCTATGGTTGGGGCTCATTGCGTTACGTTCTGCCATAACTGGCCATAGCTGTTATCGTTGTAAAGGTGTACTTTGAAATTGATGGGGGGTGAAATTAAGGGGAATCACCAAACTATGAAACAGCGGCTGCCACTCTGCCCGCGTAGGGGTAGCAGAGACAGGTGGTAGAACCGTTTTAAGGGTATATCATTTTATAACAAGAACATGATGATGTTCACTATTTTAAAACTTAATAGCGGAAGCAGAGACACGGAGAGGTAAAACCTGCTCCAAAATATACAGTCTCTGTGGAAGCGAAAAGGCGCCACAGTCTTACACAATTTGCAATAGAGTGTGTGGCCGGGAGGTGGCTCAGAGGAGCCACGAATGTAAATCTTATAACATAAAAATGTTTTAATAATTCAAATTTGATCCTATAAAAACTGCTTGTGCTCTGTTAAATAACTAGCTGCTCAGACAAGTCAATACAAGTTGTTCATGCTATAATTTTAAGTGTATTATTTTATTGTTGTACGTTAGATATAAGAATTGAGAAAAATATATTTCACGCAATTTGCTCAATTTTGAAATGTGTTTACAATTAGCTAGGGATGTCAGCTGATCAGCTGTAGAATATCACCTAGGAATGCTTTGCAATTTGTTCAAGCTAGTATAAATAACTAAATCACCAAAAGTAATGGAGATGAGATTATCAAAGAAAAGAGGTTCATAGTAAAAAGGTAAAATTTTGATTGAAACCAAGGAAAATTTTAATAGAATTTGAAAATGTAAAATTATAAAGTGTCTATTTGAATAATTTAAATGTCAATCCAATTGTTAATTATAATAATATTTTGTTAATTTTAAATGTTGTATTTTATTATGTTTTTGCATTGCAAGACTGAATTTTACAGGAGGTTAATGTATTCACAGATGTAACTTGTACATAACGTATGTAGGTCAAGGATCTGGACTTGATCTAGTTTTGATCAGCTGATAGGAGGTCATATTCTAGGCAGGTTTAGTATGAAAGTTAATTCAACTTTTGTTTTTTGATCAATTTAAACAAACTGTAAATAACTTCAATATAGAAAGAAAATATTTTAAGAAATTTAAATTTTTCTGAATTAAATTTTTTTTGAAACTTTGGTAAAAAAAAAAAAAAAAGATTTTGTGCCTGCCATCTAATTGATGTTTTTGATTTCTGATTGTATTATGGTTTAGGTGTAGTACTAGTGTTTTTTTGTAGAATTGCGTGGTGCAGTATGTAGGTATAATCAAATGTTAGAATAAGTGAGTTTGATTTAGCAATAAATATTTTTGAATTTAAAAAAAAAAAAAAAGATTAACAAGTATATGTATGAGCCCAGTAGTGCTAAAGGCGACTCAGTGTGCATGATAAGGGGAACACATCGGTTGAGGATCTGGCCTGATGTAAGCCAGGGATGGAGGATTTTGGGGTAGCATGATAGAAGGTAAGGTGCGCCATGGTGCGTGTCTGTTCGATTTTTCGGTGTTGGGATCTCTTGCAGAGAAGTCCAGGGATCTCGTTCAGATGCATCCATAGTCGCCGAGCCAGGGGGGTAGTTTACCCATGATGTGTTAAGAAATTAAAGGGGGGTTGTTGGCTCCATATCCTCACCGATCCTCTTAGGGTTAGCAATGAGATTTCTTCTGTTTCGACAGAAGATTTCTCATTGGGGGGGGGTATTGTGATGGGACAAAATTGAGGGGTTTTATTTTTTATTGCAATTATAAGTGTAACATAAGGTCTACCCAAACAGGGCCTCAGTTTTGAACAATTAACATTCCTTGTTTTACTTCGTCGGGGCACCAAGACGCATATTTTTGTCAGCGCCCTGCAATAAGCACTGCTCCTTGAGGTGTTGGAATGCGAACCGGTGCGCGGATGATTGCGTTTTCCGTTGGCAAAAAGCACAAACTTTTTAGCGAACCCAGAGACAGAACGAAACCATTTAAACTCGTTCCACAAGTGATATCACGTGACGACTCATTAAAGCGTCACGTGATTTTTACCAACCAATCACGAACATAGTTGCCATGGATGGAGAAGGCGTGGTTTATATAGACGCTTAGGAAAACTACGTTGTCGCCTTCAACACCGAGAGCCGGCCGGCTGTACAACAGTACCATGTGTTAAAGCAAAATTTTAATTATGTGAGTGCAGAAACAAAAAAGCAGTGCAAAATGTGATTAGTGAATATCTAAATTAACAGCAGAAACTTTTCGGACATAAAAAAGTGAACCCTATTCAGACAAGGAAAACAACAATGAACTAAATTCACCACGTGGTCGTTATGGATCTAAGTTCAGGAAAGTAGTCATTTAAACATCTATTAACTAATTAAAATCAATAAAAGCGCTAAATCTACATTATGGGGAATTAAAATAGTATGTGAGTTGTGCGTGTGCATTATTGGGTCGTTCTTTGAGTAGAAAATAAGTTAGTCGTAAGTATATATATATATATTCAGTAATAAATAATAAATAAATCTTGATAGCATGGCTAGGTGAATCAAATATTGTTCAGAGGGTATAGAAGGGTATAAAAGCATAATTACCGTAGAAATCATAATTTGACGTAGTTTCACAATTCAGCCATAAGGCGTATTTTAGTAAATTTAAACCGGAAGGTAAACAGAAAAATTGTCATGCTATATAAATAAATACCGTTTTATTTATGTTTGTAAAATACGTGTGTGTCATTACATTACCTGTTGTTTTTCTCTGCCTAAGTACATCAGACGACACCCTGATAATTCGCTAAGAAGGTAAGTGGGACCAATTTAAATCTTTTTTATTAAGCGAGTAGAGTTTCAGTTATATACACAGATTTCTAGATTTTAAATATTTATATTAAAGCTCGTAACGCTTTAGAATGTTAAAAAGGGAAATGGATTTTCTATTCTAAATCTTGTGTGTTTATATTATGAAAGAATTTTAGAGTTAAGCAAACCAATGCCTCTAAACACAAACCAATGCAGCTAAGGGGAGACATATCAGTCGTGGATATGGGAATATATAAGGCCACTATTTTAAAATTTTGTATTCGATGTTTCAGAGTGTGATGGTGTTGTGACGGCGGTCCTGAGCTGGCCGGTGCGTCAGAGCAGGAGCGTTAAGTGCCAAATGGCCTTACGGTGTTGGGATCTCTCCTGAGAAGTCCAGTAAGGTCAGATGGGTACTGTCACCATCATTGTACCAAGGGTAAGTGATTAAAATTTTTCTATATAAACACTACAGGGGGTTGTGGCGACATATCTGGGCTGACCCTTTTAGGACGTGTGAATGGGTCAATGATAGTTTTTATGCTTCGGCATAAAACCTATCATTGAGGGGGTTTTGTGACGGTATAAACGTCCGTCTTAAGGAATTATGGTACTAAGGAATATTATATTGTATTTTTATTGTATTTTCATATGTAAAAGAGAGTTAGGTCAACTTCCCCCATATTTAAATACATGACGCAGTTTCATCTGTATAATTCGTCTCAAGGCCAAGAGCGTACGTGCGAAATAAGACGTACTCGATGGTTGCACTGATCGACAATGCTGAATTGTCATAACAAAATGCGACACACGTAATAACGATGACATAAAACAATGCCATCATCTGTATCAGACAAAGAATTAATAATGGTTAATCCCCACCACCTGTCGATTTTACGACAATATGTCTGCCCAGTCTGCCATACATCTTCATGGAGTGAACACGTTGAAAAGTGTGCTGGCGTAAATCTTACCAGCAAAAGTGTTGTAAACCATTAAAATGTAACTGCTATTAAACAAGTATCTAAAAGTTAATAACCAACAATGTAAAGTCAGTGAAAACAGGACAGACAAGCAGAATCGAGAGTACTTCGGACATCTAAGTACGCCGAACATCGGGCAAGCCATGGGAAACATTTGAACAGCCAACCTCAACATTTTCAGGAAAGTGCAAAACTAGATAATACCTTTTTATAAAAATAATCGAGCTCGAAAATTATTAATAACAAAATTTAATGTACCAAAAAATGATAAACATGTAATGAGAGAGAGAGAGTGAGAGAGCGTGTGAGAGAACATGCCGGCATCTTATTTTAGAATAGGCGTTGGTTTGTGTTTTAGTAACACGATTTAATGAAAATAGTAAAGAGTAGAAATACTGCAGTATACAATGTGTTTGATGTAATGAAAGTAAATAGGGAACCGTTATTTGAAAAGTAAGCTATTAATAAGAGGGCGGAAGTTATATGACCGCCATGCTGTAGGTGCTGTATAAGCCACCATTTTGTATTCATGAATATTAAATATGCAAATTAGATACCTATTAAACAAAGTTTTTACAGCACTCAATTGTGGTCAGTTTCATTATTTCTTACAAGCCTGCTGTTTCTGCAATCTCGCTTAATAGAACTCTGGACCTTAGGTATAAAATAATATGGGCAATAAGGGAAATGTGCTTACATCAGAAGTATGCTAAACACGTGGTAAGTACAAAGATTATGTATTTGTTTATATATGTAGAGATATATATATAATATTTTATGTAGAGAAGGGAGTAAGACCACAGTGTCACGTGATTTTTTTAGCGAATCACAGACCAAGTTGCCGTGGATGAAGAGGGCATGACCATTGTAGACGCTGGTGTTGAGCGACTGTCGTTTAACAAACATCCAACCGGCCGGTTGAATACAAAAGGCTCGCGAGCCAAAAGTGTAATCAATCATCAAAATGTGTCTATAACTATACGGAAATCATGTTAGAGCGAAATAGTGTCGACTACAAGATAGTGTCAAAATTAAAAAACCTGATAAAACAACTTTCGGAACATTCACGCAAAACTGTGGCGGACAACATGCGGCGGAATCAGTGAGCAAGTGCAGTAAGAATAACTAATTTCAGTATTTGGCCAACAACTAGTAAAAAATTTCATTTTAAATTGAAAAAATTAATCCATTATAATGGGAGTGGGAAGATAAAATACAATAGGGGACCAGTATGAATGAGTGAGCGGGTACTGGGTTGTCTTCATATAATTTAATTAACTTTTACGTTAAGGTTTGAACTAGATATTTACCATATTAAAGTAGACTAAATGTATGTTTTGTATTTTTCGAAGAAAAAGTAATTAAGATCAACAGTAATAGTTTTGAGACGAAAATGAATACTAAGTAAATTTAAAAGAAAAGTAAACTAAATGTTGAAATTGAATAATAAACAGAGCTGATTAACATAGCCAAAAAGCGTGTTTATTACGTAACGAACCCATTAACCTCTCTTACAGACTGTGAGTTTGTGTAAAAGAATCCTGGACCCAGAAAAGGTAAGTGTTATGTGAATTAACAATAATGTTGAGAATACAGTTATATGTCTTTTTTAATTATGTTTAATCTGAAAGTTATCAATTTAAACGTGTCTAAAAGGAATTTTAGTAATGAATTTAAATATTTTGAGATGTGAATTGGGTAATGAAAGATATTTGTAATGTTGTAATGGGAAGTGATTATTTAAATTCTGATTGGAATCAGGGAAATATTTTGAATTTGGGATAAGAATTAATGAGAAAGGGGCATACAGAATGTTGATAGTAAAATTTGAAATGTATCATGTTAAATTAAGGATATATGTGTATTAGAAGTTAAGAAAAACCAATGCTTCTTAACGCAAACCAGCACAGCTAAGGGGGACCAGATCAGTTGGGGATATGGTATTATGTAAGGCCATTATTTGATGCTTTTGATTTAATGTTGCAGTGTCTGGTGACGCTGTGGTGGCGGTCCTGTGCTGGCCTGCGCGTCAGAGCAGGGGCGTCAAGTGCCTGTCTGGCTTTGCAGTGTTGGGATCTCAAGAGGGAAGTCCAGTAAGGTCATTCAGGTGCGGCCACAATCACTGGACCAGGAGGGTAAGATACCCATGAGTATTAATACAACAAAGGGGGTTGTGGCGCCATATCTGGGCTTATCCTCTTAGGAAGTATGTGAGTGTCAATGAGAGTTTTTATGCTTCGACATAAAACTCTCATTGAGGGGGTATTGTAACAGTACAGGGAAATATTGAAAAACGTAAAGATTTTATTTATAAAGTGTATGGGGTAAAAACAATGTACACGAATTGGAGTCAAGGTCGACGATTTAACAGCAGAAGGCAGTTATTTTTAGCCGACCGAACTTTGAACTTTGCATATCTGGAGTCACGCTACATGACGTCAAGAGCCGAGCCCATAATTACATATCACTGGAATGTGAGGCGAGGTCAGCGACGCCTTGGAATCTGTCGACGTAATAGAAATTGAACAATAGGACGAGACCACGTGATCGCCCTGCCAGCTCAGACTTTTGACCAATTTGGCTCACCACAGTTGAAATTACACTCTTGTACCGATCGGTCACAAAAGTTCCGCGGACGAAAATTCCAGTGGGCCCACCACCTAAAACGATTAAAATGTAACCTCATCCAATTTGAACAGTGTAGAAAAGTAATCAACAGTTTTTTAGAACAGTTAAAATCAGTGCGGACGAGCGGTAAAATTAAAACATATGGAGTAATCGACGTGGAGTGCGGGTACAGTTGGAGTCTGCTGGACGATGTAAAGATAAGTAGAATCTCGGAGAGAGTAAAACAAAGAAATTTCAAAATTATAAAAAAACTCAAAATTTACAAAAGAAATGGCAACCTAAAAAATATCTATATAGTTTAAAAAATATAATGAGCTCAAAGGGGGGGGAGAAGTCAAAAATATGTATGGTATGAAAGCGCGCGCGCGTGTGTGTGTGTGTGTGTGTATACTTAATTAATAACCAAGAAGTGCTGGTTTGTGGTAGCTAAATTTATATTTCTTTTAAAACACTTATCTTCTATATTTTGAATCATGTAATCACAAAAGAAGTTTAAAAAGAAAAAGAAAAGGTCAAGTTGCAATTACGTAAATATGTTGTTTCAGTACGTCAATAAATACTAGATTGATTTGAGAATAAGTAGACTAATTATTTATTTCAAACAACCATTTTGCTCTCCCTAGCTCACTCAAACGAACTTTGGACCCAGGTAAGTGTGAAATTATACAGTTGGCAGTATTTCAAGATGGCGTCCAAGTAAATAGACGCACAGCAGAGTTTAGTAAACAACAACTGTATATATAAAAAGTAAGTAATAAATAAAGTTATAACATGTGTTTTTTGAGGACGAAGGTTCCTCCAGAGGAGACATGGTGTCTCAAAGTGGTCCCTTAATGTTTTACGGTGTACCTGGTAAAGCCAGGATGTGTTTAAATAATGTTGTATTGCCCTTTGCATGGAGTGAGGTAGTTCAGGAGGGTTGTGAGAGGTATTATGAGAGAGAGAGAGAGAAAGAGAGAGATAGAGATTTTTAGGGTTCATAGACGTTATGAAGAGTTAGTGCAGGAGTTTAGATATTGAGAGAGGTGAGAAAATTGACTTACCTTGCAATGTAATTAGTGCAGTAGCAGATGATGATAATGTTGATGATATTGAGTACTTACCTTGTGATGAAACTGGTGTAGTAGTAGATGATGAGAATAATGATGAGATTATAACTTACCTGGTGATGACAAATAATACGAAGGGCGACTTGACCATACCCAATGTTGACAAGTTATATGATGTAATAATATGGAATAATCCTATTGATTATTATGGTATAGTAGATAAAACAAGTTTAAATGGGCATTATATTGATAGACGTAATATAATGAACTTAGAAATGAAATGTGCATGGGTAACGTGAGACTAATTTTTGAAGATGGGAGTAGACACATGGTGTTGATGGACATTTAATTATTTTAGTTAATGGTTTTAATACTTGGCTGAATAATATAATAATTTTTTGGTGAACAATGACATTTTATTGAAAAATATTGTATATAATTTTGTACTGGTGTTATGTATTAGGTTACGTTATTGTTATGATAAGGTATCAGAGGATACATTGTATTGTGTGTGTGTAGCAAGTTTATAATTTTATTTTGATTGAATAATTGACATTACTGAAATTTATAATGGAATTAAATTAATTTGAAAGGTTTTAAAAGATGGAAATTTAGGTAATAAATTTGACAATTTTTTTTATAGATTTGACTTGTATAATAAATGGTAAATGATTAAAATTTGATGATTAAAATGTTTACTAGAAATTCAGTGTTGAAGTTATAGTGTGACAATGGGAATATTCAAGAGAAAATTAAAACTAAAGTTGTGTAATGTTTGTAATTTTTATTCAAATTCAGATTTGAAATGTTTATTGTAAGGTGATGAGTTTATGGGATATACAACATGGTTGTATAAAAAATTTATAATATGATGTATTTGTGAGTAGTTATAAAACATCCATAATGTTTTGAGATGATGGAAACGTGGTAATGAGATGATGGAAACATAAGAGGGAATTGTTGTTAAATTGAAGTTGAGAAATTACAAAATATAGTATGGGGTATTTGTTGCCTATGTATTTTTGTATAATCGTGTTTTGTATTGTGTAAAGGTAACAGTGGTAATTTGAATGGGTAATTGAAATTGAGTATATTTGAATGAGATAATTGGAATCTTTAAAATGAAATTAATAGAGAATTGTATTTGTAATGAGATTGGAGAATCATTTTTTGGAATTTGAATTATTTTGAGAAAAATTTGTTTCTGATATGACTTGGAAGTGTACACTGCCCAGCGATCCACAGGAAGCAAATCGCTATCCACGCTGGACACTTTTTCGGCTTGCATGCGTTATGTTAGTATGGGTTCGGCACTTTCCATTTAAAAACCGTGCAAATGTAAGAAAATAAACATGAATGAGGCCAGAAAGGCCAGAAATAACGCGAATTGTGTGTGTGTGTCTTCCCTGCCTTTTTATTGCGGTAGTGATAATAATAAAATGGAAACGTAAACAGTACATAACTGAGATATGCTTGCCTGCCACGCACGATATATTTTCTCTTATACATGACTAGCAGAATACCCGTGCTTCGCTACAGAGTTTCACGTTGTACGTAATGAAAATGTTAGTTTCATTAATAAAGTTTAATTAAAGTAGGCTTCTTAAAAATAAATAGCTGTTGCCCACAACTTCGTTCGCGTGGTCTTCAATTTAATGCGATAATATATTTAGAACAGAATCTATTCTATTGGGTTGCCATAGTAACCAGATCTAATAGTTTTTTAAGACCGCAAAGAACCCCCCAGAGGATCGTATCGAAAAAAACACCTGTCCTATGTTGGTTCTCCCGTTGCGTAAAATATTTGTGCCAAGTTTGGTTGAAATCGGTCCAATGGTTTAGGTGGAGACGTGGAAGACCCCAAAGGACCCCCCAAAGGATCGTATCGAAAAAACACTTGTCCTATGTTGGTTCTCCCTTTGTGTAAACTATTTGTGCCAAGTTTGGTTGAAATCGGTCCAGTGGTTTAGGAGGCGATGTGGAAGACCCCAAAGAACCCCCAAAAGGACCCCATCGAAAAAACACCTATCCTATGTTGGTTCTTGGTTCTCCCGTTGCGTAAAATATTTGTGCCAAGTTTGGTTGAAATCGGTACAGTGGTTTAGGAGGAGATGTGGAAGAAACCTTCGCGGACGTGCGCACAACAACTCACCGAAGTTTCATCGCAATCGGATGAATGGTATAGGAACGCATACGGGACAAACAAAGAAACATTCATTTTTATATATAAGATGTAAACTATACCACTTACTTGACATAAACCGTGATAGCTAAGCTAATGTACAACATATATGTATTAATTATACACATAAACGTTCCTCGATAGACACTCTATCTATTGGCGAAAACTTGAATAAAATCCGTTCAGTACTTCCTGAGATTAGCGATTTCAAACACAGAGAGAAAACGGACCGACTTTACTTTATACTATGTACAGATTTACATTAAAATGAAAAAATTATAATTTTATTGCCTGGCAACAAAATTATTTTATTTTCAACAATTACCATTGTTTGAAAAAGTTTAAATGAATTTTCAAGTACTTTACTCTTGTTAAAACGTAAAAGGTTGCAGGTAAACTACCCCTTCCCCTTAACCGATCTTCACCAAAATCTAAAGGCCTTGAGACCTCTACAATTCAGGGACGTATGCAAAAAATTATTTGATTCTGTTTGAATTTGCGGCAGTTATCGTTTGCCATAGAAAATACCCTTGATAAAAAACGTTGCAGGTAAACTACCCCTTCCCCTCAACTGATCTTCACCAAAAACAATAGGTCTTGAGTACTCTACAAATCAGGGCTGTATGCAGAAAATTATTTGATTCTGTTTGAATTTGCGGCTGTTATCGTTTGCCATAGAAAATACCCTCGTTAAAAAAACGTTGTAGGTAAACTACCCCTTTCCCTTAACCGATCTTCACCAAAAACAATAGGTCTTGAGAACTCTACAATTTAGGGCTGTATGCAAATAATCTTTTGATTCTGTTTGAATTTGCGGCTGTTATCGTTTGCCATAGGAAATACCCTTGTTAAAACATAAAACGTTACAGGTAAACTACCCCTTTCCCTTAACCGATCTTCACCAAAAACAATAGGTCTTGAGAACTCTACAATTCAGGGCTGTATGCGAAACATTATTTGATTCTGTTTGAATTTGCGGCTGTTATCGTTTGCCAAAAAAAAAAAATTTCCCTTGATAAAAAAAAACCGTTGCAGGTAAACTACCCCTTTCCCTCAACCGATCTTCACCAAAAACAATAGGTCGTGAGTACTCTACAAATCAGGGCTGTATGCAAAAAATTATTTGATTCTGTTTGAATTTGCGGCAGTTATCGTTTGCCATAGAAAAAAAATCTACAGACACACAGACACTTTTCGGAAAACGACTTTTTTTCATGTTTTGAGTGTAGTACAATCAGAATCTGCAATAATCTCGAACACGATTTTTTTTGCCATCACCATACTTCCATTCCTTAAGGAATATGGAAGTAAAAACTGTTATACTATAAGTGCAAAATTATCATGTGATAAATATAACTACATAAACAAATTAGACTATGGTATAACTTTTCATCCCATTTAACAGTTAATAACATATCATTAAACTAGTAAAAGAAGACAATAATACTTACTTCACTAGAAAAACCAAAAGCAGCTGCTGTGCCAGACTCTGGTACTGAACTAACGATGTCAGCGTCCACCCAAGCTTCCCTGGCCAACATACGCCCACATTGCATTCTGACTGAATACACCATCTGACCTGCATTACAACAAAAACTCGAATGCATAAGGGACACACACCCACATGAATTACTTTTATGTATAACTCAAAATATCAACAACAAAAAATTAATAAATATTGCCAATGATAAAGATCTAGACTGTTTACATTCTACGTGACATTTTAATTAAAAGTTATTCTAAAAGAAACAGTAGGAATAAATAAAAAAGAATAAAGCTAATGTTTTCGTACGTTTAGTAGTTAACGAACTTGTAATCTGTGATTAATAAACCACATACAGGAATATTGTATTTATGAAGAATTTGCATTTTTAAACTTGCAAAAGTGTCCCTTGTTAAACTAGCTAAAAATTGTAAAGCTTGTAAAAAGGTTCAGTTAGAGAGAGGCAAGAAGGCTTTCAACCATATTGTATTGGGTGAAATGTCATATTATCGTATATAAACAAAGAGTACAGTGATGTCAAATTATTTAAAATAAAAATTGAGTTTAAGTTGCATAAAGATAATTACATAAAAATTTTTAGAGAAAACAAAAAAGAAACTTCCAGAAAAGTAAAAACCAAACTGGATAGATGGAAGGACCAAATTTCTTGATAAAGGTCCTAAAGGTAGGCACTACACTATTTTAAATAGAATGAATGGCCCAAAAGAATAACAGAGTGGTAACCACCATAGAAAGGAAACGGAGAAGTACTGACTTTGACATGGCAAATCTATGTCAATAAAGCTATGGAAGAAAGGGAGTTATTGAACAATGACTGGATAAGAGAAGGCTGCAAAAGGAAAAGACAGCAAACACTTAATATGAATAAAGGCAAGAAAGTCATTTACAATAACAAAATTATTCACTTATGACATTACTTTGTTTTGTCAATTATTTTCTCAATATAATAAAAGCGTATCTAGTTACTCGATAAATTTTATGTACCTTCAAAAATTGAGTCTGACCTGGCAAAATACACATATTCAAAAATGCAAAATGCCTGTGGCTTATTGTTTGGTCTTCCAACTATATTGATAGTTTTTATTCCATTCTTGCTCAGTTCAACAATCTCACCAGGATATACTTCCCTTACATAACGTGCTCCTATTGAAAGAAATCCACAGGACTCAGATGAAATAACCCAACCTTCAGCTTTATCTGAATCCACAAAAACAAATAAATACTTGTACAGTATATACTAAATACAACTTAAAACAATTAATCCATTATTTCATCCATTAAAAAAGCACATATTTACAACATGCGAAATTGCTTTTTCATTTTGTGTAACAAACCTGCTACACAAGATTGGAGAGTTTAAAAAAATTGTATACAATGTGACATCATTATAAAATTAAATATCTCAAATCACAAATCAGATATATTATTATATAAAGCTTATGTGGCAAAATGAGATTAAACATAAAAATTATTCATTTATCAATTTTCAACTGCATATATGACCAGTCAAAAGTATACATATTGTTACGACGGTCTACTTGATCGTCGTAGGTGCAGTGGAAAAACAAAATAAGTACAAGTCACCAATTAAGTCACTAACACCCGCTTTAATTTTCACAGTTAAACAGTTCGTAATTAACAATGCAGTCTCTTATAACAACTCAAATAACAATTGTTCACACGCAAAAATTGTCACTAATATTAAACACAATGGTATTACAATTATACCGCCCGATTATAAAACGCAACACTTCACTAATAACCACTTGAACATACACAGTAATCTCGCCCGATAATAACTCGAACCGCACTGAAAACATATCGCTGCTATACTGAAACTTAAGGCCGCTGCCGCCATATATTTATACCTGCGCTCACAGACCAGAACATTCCAGAATTGCGTCTTAGCGCTCGTGTGAACTACGTAATTAACTGCGGCCTTGACAGAGTCCGCACGGCTGGCGCCTTCGAGAAACCTTTCGCGAATGTATTGACAGTCACGTATGCACATACATAAGAGCGAGATTCTTCTGGCACATTCGACAAACACGAAGACTGTTCCGTAATGTCGTAACACTGCTTCCTCCTTAAGACTGTTCGTCCCGAACTGGGAAACCGTCTCTGAAATAATACTCGACCAGGCAATCTAGGTGGACGTCCTTGCAAAAGATAGTTCTCCGGTTCTTCGAATTCAGTCTCGTGTGATCCGAACATCACATTCCCAGGAATGCGAGTCTTTCGCGCAACCACTAGTTTTGCTGGAATCACTCCCGTTGCGTCATGTGCTGATGACCTAAACACCACTGGCTGATCTAAGTTTGTTTGGTTCTCATCAACAACGTCTTGCATAACTTTGCCCTCGGGTGCTTCTATCAGCTAAGGAACAAGCAAGAGTTTTGTCTCCACACCCATAGTTGGCTTTCCAATAACTTCTTTTGTCGTTACGCTTATTACTATTTTCTCTGCTAGTTCTTCCTCCATTTCCGCTTGCAATAGGGAGGGTTCCTCTTGACCAGACCTGTTGACGTTTTCTTCGACTAATGCCACTCGCTTAATCGAATGGTTGGTAGACCCTGTCATTTTAGCCATGCAAAGCTTTGTCTCTTGGCCAACTTTCAGGACATTCTCTCTAATTAGAGGCTGGCGGTTACTGACTAAGTCAGGGCGCACAATGGACAGTGTTGCGCCAGTGTCAACTGTAAATGATGTTGGTTTATCTTCCACAAATCCATTAACAATCAAGTTTCCACTGGTCTTATGTAGCGTGGAAACTGTGTGCTGTTCTGGAGCTTTATTTCTCCAATTGGTGCGATCACTCTCTTCTCTCGGTATCTTCTTCTCCCAACAGTCTACCTGTAGATGACCGCGTTTTCCAGTTGTAACATTTCGGTCTTCTGTCTTTTTCAAATTGTTGTGACTCTCTTGAACTTTTGAATTGTTTGTCCAACGACATTGTTTTTCTGCACCCATTGTAATGGCAATGTGATACAGGGATCTTCTGACTGCAACGTGATGGCACAAACCCATTAATGTAGCGGGATGCTGACTTGGCAGCTTCAAACTCTAGGGTGTGAACAAGAGCTTCTGAGCTATTTCAGTGTCTTGCCATTCGTAACACTTGCTGAAGTTCACAATCTCCGATGCCATCAATAAATGTCTGCACCGCAAACCTTATTCGGAAGTCTTCTGGTCCTTCAGGATAGGCCAATCTAATCAATCTGTCGATACTTGCTTCAAACTCTTGAAGACTCTCCCCGGAAAGTTGTCGTCTTGTTCTCAACTGAGCGTAGTACATCTCTCGCAAATGTTTATCACCGTAGCGCAGTGGTGCCCACAGGGGGGGGGGGATCAGAGCGCAAGTTGCGCATTGAGAATTTCTGGGGGGGATTTTTCGGGTGTATTTTAAGGATTTTGGGGGGGGAGTTTCAAGAATAACATTTTAAATCCAACATTGATAGAAATTTTTACCGTGTTTGTGCAACAAACTAAGCTATTAGTAAAAAACTAAAGCAATTGCACATCTTTATGATTGTTTTAACGAACTGGCGGCATAAATGTCTCTACCAGTACAACTAGTAGTAAATTTTGTTTTGGAATTTGGAAAACTGACCCTGGCAGCCTGCAGCAACATCCTGTCAATAAGTCAGAGTCCGTGATCGTGAATGTAAAAATGTGTGCGTGTGCTAAGCTTGTAGACCGGCGGGCAGTGGAGTAAAGGGGGCGGGTCCTCAGTTCTTATCTCTGGTCCACCAGCCGCACGCGGCGGCAGTCTGCCCGTGAGTTTTACTCTGTAATGCGGTGCTTTGTTTGTGTGAGTTGAGGTTGGAATGTAATCTCATGTTTCGGGATAGTTGTCAAAATGCCGAAAAAACTGAAACAATCATTTAAGTATAAGTGTATGGAGGTTATGTGTAACACAACTCATCGAAAAGACAAGTGGTTAGAACATTGTAAGAAGAAACATGCCTATAAATTTAGACATAACCTAAACATTAGTTTTAAAATGGTTGAAGTGAAGTCCGGTGACAGCCCGTGGTGAAATACACTGATGCTGAATCTTCTGCTGACCCCAGTACCAGTCAACATCATAGTTTAGATTCCAGGTATATAAAATATAATTATTTTTGTCTCGTTCAGTTACTGTTTGAATAGGCCAAAATAGAAACAACTTTATATAAGATACAAAGGAATCGCTTTATTGCGTAATTTTTATTCGGGCTTATTAGCATTTTTGTACTACCGGTAACATTTTATTATATTTGTTGTTCTGTTATTTCCACTAATACGGCAAACATTAAAAATAATAAAATAAAGCAAACAATAAAATAACTTTGGGGAGGGGAGAGTTCTAAAATCGTTGTATTTTTTTAGATCGAACGTAACCAGTGACGTTGCTAACGATGACCCTACAACTGAGGACATAGATGTACCATCAACTTCAAGCGCGAAACCCCCAGACGAGTCCCAAGATATAAATCCAACATTTGATATCGTGGAAGGTGGAAATGAAGACAAAATGCAAGCTAAAGCACCTCCTTCGTTTGTGACTTCAAATTTAAATACTAAATTATCGTACCGCCAAATATAGAGTTAGAAATCAGTAGCCCTTCAGGCTCAGATCTGAGCCCAGAAAACATTCAACCAGATAATCCAGACCCACTACTGGTGTTCATGATGTAGAAGACCCTGCATCGTTTGCCAACATCAAACTATCGGCGGAGGAGATAAATTTGGGTCTTCGACTAGAAAATCAAGATTTGTCTTCGATGAGTTTCCCTTCAACAGGCGGAAGAAAATTTAATCCAGCTTGGAAAATCAGCACTTTACCTGATGGGACTAGAAGTAAAAGAAACTGGCTAGTTTATAGTCCGATGAAAGATGCGGTTTTTTGCCTGCATTGCACTCTATTTGCTCTGCCAGGAGAAAGAACGGTATGGGTACAACTGGCTGCAGAGGTTGGACTGAGCATCGAGGTGAGCGCTACATAGAACAGCATGAACAGTCAAAACAGCATTTATCTTCCCAAGTCGCTAGAATCCAGTGGATAACGCAGAAAAGAATAGACTCCTTACTTGTTGGTTGAAGAATCTGACCAACTCGTTCATCACAACAGAGGTGTTGTCGGTAATAATTGGTTGTTGTCGGTATTTAGGTGAAGAAATGCTAGCATTCAGAAAAAAGGATGTTTCAGAAGGGAAATTGGTGAAACTGTTCTCACTGATAGCTAAGTATAATCCCGATGCCAGAGTATACCTTGAAAAGATAGAAAAAATCAGAAACCAAAAGGGAAAATTGGGGTCAAATTTTCTCAGTTATCGAAATGTATTTGACTTGATTAATGTTATGAGTAACATTGTAGTCTCAAAAATAGTCAACAATATAAATTTAAGTAACACCTACTCAGTCATCCTGGATTCAATACAAGACATAAGCAAAAAAGAATGCACAGCGGTTTTGCTCCGATATGTTGAGCACCTAGATGAGCAAGGAGCTCCCAACAATCCAGTAAAACCGGAAGAACGGTTGATCAAAGTGTTCACAAGTGGCGACACAACAGGGGAAAACCTAGCCTACGAATTAATGAACACTCTAAAATCCATAGGAATCAACCCTAATGGCATGGTGGGGCAAAGCATGGACGGAGCAGGGAACATGAGAGGTCGGTACAATGGCTTAAAATCTGTTGTGCTTAGAGAGTCCCCCCAAGCATTTTATGTATGGTGTTGTTCTCACCGGTTTGCATTAGTGGACAAAAGTCTATTGATGTTTGCCCTCAAATACGAAACATGTTCTCCCTCCTTCAAGAGATGTATGTTTTCATGTCTGGGCATCGACGTCACCACATGTTTATCGACAATTTGAAAAAGGGCCTAGCACAAAACATAATGAAAAGTGTAAAACGAGTGCAGACTACAAGATGGTCGAGTAAGAGTGATGCTCTCAAAACTGTGCTAACATGTTACAAAACCATCAAAAAGACCCTCAAAGAAATCTGTCTTGACAAGAAATCTGACAATGACACTAAAGCGTCTGCGAAAGGACTGATCAACAGTATGTCAGATTATGAAAATATATGTGCCATGCATATTGCTTCAACTATATTTAAAGTCCTTTCTCCAATCACAATTTGCTTTCAAGCCAAATCAGTTGATTATGGCATGATGCCAGCAGTTATCTCAGAGACGAGGGCGAAACTGAAGACATTAAGAAGTGAAAAAGAGTGGGACAAACTTACAAGTTCAATAACACAATTTTCTGATCAGCACAACGTCTCGCAAGTCCGAACTCAGCGAAACCGAAAACGGAAACGCCTCATGGACGAACTTTCAATAGACGAAAAAATTGATGACCCTGTAAAGAAAATGAAGGTTGAGGTTTATTTCCTAGTCTTAGACTCATTATTGTCTCAACTGAATGATCATTTCCCGGACAGCTCGCTTGCCATGGTTAAACAAATGTCTTATTTTTCTCATGGAGGAATTATGAAAATCGCACATGAATTGGAGACTGGAAAAGACTTCAACCCCGATAAGATAAAAGAGCTGTGTATTACAATCTGGACAATGACCTAATTGCTTCAGAATTGGAGACGTTTTGCAATGTGTACTAAGTCACTCATGCAGACATCGACATATCAGACATGTTACATTCCCCTGAAGCTGAAAGGATGGAGATAACAGAAGATGAAGTGCGAATCCCGGCAGGGGCAGAGGATCCAGATGGCAGTGAAAATGAGGAGGTAAAGGAAGGAAATTTACAAAGTGAGAAACATAGGATGATGGACCAATGGATAATGAGAGGATTCATTAGACCATTCAGGTGTGTCCTTAACCTTTCGGCTCTACCTAATCTGACAGTGATGTACCGAATATTGTTATCTCTTGCCGTCACCAGCTGCTCTGCAGAGAGAACGATGAGCCGTTTGAAAATAGTGAAAAATTGGCTTCGGAACAGCATGGGAGACTCTTGGCTGTCAAGTTTGTTGATTCTATCCTGTGAAAACAACGTACTGAGCCAGATACAAAACGAAGAAATGATTAACAAATTTGCAACCACAAGTGTTTACAAAGAAAAAAGCTGCTTTTGTACAAGACATTTAAACAAGGTGATAACTAATGTAAATGTATATTTTTGCACAAACATATTTTTCCTATCATAATTTAAACTACATTGTACGTTGTTTTTGCGTCATTTCATTGTATTGGTTTTAATAGTACAATTATTTAAAATATATTTTTAGTTTACCAACACATTTGTTAAATACAATTTGCTAAGTACAATATTTGCTTGGTTTTTAATTACTCCAATACCCTTTGAATCTAGCCTGTTTTGTTCAAAGTAATGCCATACAAAACTTCTAAACAATATTATTAGGGCTAATGATAAAATTCTGTAAGCTTAAACTGGCCAGCCACGTTCCAATATGACCAATATGTTTTAAAATATATCTCTCAAATGTCTTTGCTTCTCATCCACACCCACACCAGTGTAGCGCCTTATCTTTTAAAACAACTTAACAAGTGTAACAATTATCGTAACTGTAGTGTAGGATCTTGTTTTGTTTTTCATAAATTTTTTAACTAAAATAATTTGTATAGGCTTCAATTGGGGGGGGGGATGCTGAAAATTTTTGGGGGGGATTTGCGCATTGGGCCTTGGGGGGTATGGGCACCACTGCCGTAGCGTAATTCTAGAGCTTTTATGAACTCAGCATAGATGTTCTGGCTGTCAGGTGGCACTTTCTATAGTAATTCTGCTGCGGGTCCTTTTAATGCGAGAATGAGTGAGACTGCCTTGTCTTTCTCTGTCCAACTATTTGCACATGCAGCAGCTTCAAATTGGCGGAGGTACGTTGCCCAGTGACTGCTTCCCTCAAAGGTTGGAGCTTTGACATGAACTGTCCCTACTGCAGGCAAAGTGACTTTCTCTATTAACTTATTTTCTGCGTCTTTATCTGGCTTTATCATTGGTACAGTCTGTTCACAAAGTTGTTTTGGTTGTAACTTCAGGCACTGCTCGACTTCATTTTTAATCTGCTCTTTTATATTTGTAATCAAGTCTTCTATTTTTGTTGACATAGCTCTGTCCACACTCTTGACTGATTTTTCTACTTCACCTAATTTATCAGACATCGATTCTTCAACACTCGAGACAGATTTGTCTACTTCAGCTATTTTTAATGTCATTGATTCTTGTACCCCTGATATTTTAGCAACTTGTTTATTAAGCTCACCTCATAGGAGACCCAATTCAGCGGTACTGTGTTCTTGCAACTGTTTCTGCATAGCTTCAAAGAGAGCTTCCGTTATATCTGCTTCTTGCTTACGTTTTTCATCCTGTCGTTTTTCCGCTTCTTCTCTTTCTCGTCTTCGTTCTTCTTTTTGTTGTCTTTCTGCTTCTTCCGTCTCCTGTCTGCGTCTTTCCTCTGCTTCCAGCAGAAGGGTTTTCTGTCTCTCTTCCGCTTTCTCTGCATCCTGTCGTCATCGTTCCTCTGTCTTGTAATGGGGCTAAATTTACATAATAATTTTATAAATTTTATAACATGTGAAGATGAGGCACCCATAAGGTGAAGCGATAGCCAGTAAGAGCTTCATGACCATATATGGCTATTAAGCAAATCAAGAGTCTATTTGTAGCCAGTGACTAACACCGCAAATATTCTGTTGACGAAAATCAGTTCGTGGCAAGTTGAAAAGGTGATACTAGCCCAACGGAACTTTCCAATACTGAGGACGAGGCATATGGCGGGGAACGGGATGAACTGATTTTAAAGACGTCACAAAACGGAAATCGTAATGCTGAACGCCAGTCGGCAAATAACATCTAAATACAGCGGACATGGGCAGTTCGCTCGCTCGCCGGCTGAGTACCGTTTTCACCCGCACATCTTAAAATGTGAATTTTTATATATATTTCAAAATGAAAACAGTATTTGGTTAAATATTCATTCATAACAGTGACTAATTGAAATAAATTTACAGTTCGGCTGTAAAATGTAAAAATGAGAACGATTAAACAACAAAACAGTGCACGCACAAGGAGACGTCCCATGTGATGAAACTCTACGCATAATGAAAGGAAAGTACATACTGGCATTTTATTAAATTGAGCTCAATAAAATATAAAAGTATGGAAGTGTGTATGATTGGGTGAGTGAAAAATATGCATATAATAAGAAATGGTGAGTTTGCGTAATCTTTAATATATGTAATTACTTTGATGTAATAGTTATTTGTGATCAGTTTTATATCTTAAGGCGGGGTAAATGTTTTCATGATATGTTTCATGTTGTCAAAAGAAAATAAATAATGTTATATTTTACTTGATATACGCATTTTGTTATTTGTATTTGCCTATTGTTCTCTGTCAAGTACAGAGCCTCCAGGTGGTCTAGTGGCTAACGCGGGCGATTGATGTGCTCGTGGTCCCGGGTTCAATTCCCGGCAGAGGCTCCATACAGCGTGCACTCAGCGTCGTGAGGCAAACTGAGTAGGCGCTGAGATAACAGCGCCGCCTCCTGGCCGTGAATACCGCAACTAGCGGGTGGTGGCGCGTAGTCCTAGCCATACACCGTCACACTAACACAAAAGCCGCGCGGTACACCTTGGTCCTTAATGGACTGTGGAGTGGAGGTTTATTTTTATTTTTTATTTTTATTCTCTGTCAAGTACACTAAACGATGTTCTGAATTAAACTTAACACGTAAAATCAATATTCAATTAATATCTAAATACTGAAAATACTTCAGCTGGCGCCCGAACAGGGACAAATTTAATTATTACTTACCGATAATACTTCAGCTGGCGCCCGTTAACAGGGACATTGTAAATTAAAGTTGAAAATTTACAATTTAGTCAAAAATGACAAGAGAAAGATGCAAATACAAATTTATATGAAAATGCAGATGTGGGGTCCATGTTGAATGTTACGCAAGATAATGTAGTAACCACAAATGAAAATGTAGATGAGAGTGTAGGCGAAACAGAATAGCAAAAAAATGTAATTGAAACGGTAGGAGCTGAGAGTAGTAGAAGTAACGAGGTAAATATATTTAATCAATTATCAATGATTATGGAAATGATGAATAATAAGTTTGACCAACAAAATAAGAATAATGATAATTTGAACACGAGTTTGAATGAATTTAAAACTGAAATGAAGTTAGAGAATATAAAAATGATGCGTGAGATAAATGCAAGTAGCTTAGAGTTAAAGTCAGAGATAAATCCAAGTAACATAGAGCTGAAAACTGAAATAAACAAACAAGACGAGAAATTAAGAGACATAAATAACGAATTTGTGAATATAAGACGTGAAATAAAAATGAGTAATTTAAATATGAATAACCAATTTGAAAGTATAAGTGAGAGTGTTAAGGGAGTGAGTGAGAAGTTTGTTGAAACAAATAATAAACTAGAGAAACAGAGTGAGATTATTGCTGGAATGAAAGGTGAAATGACTATAAATATAAATAAATTACAAGACGACGTAAAAGAAAGTAGAGAGAGAAAGGAGGGGGTAGAAAATTGTACAGATAATAAGGTAAGTGGTGATAATGGTATCAAAAATAATGACGATGATATGATGACGAATAATAATGAAGAAATAATTAACGAGGTAAGTGATAGTCATAAAAATGAGTTAACAAATAGTAGCGGTAAGATAGTTGAAAACGAGATATATAAAAGTGATAAAGTGAAAATTAATAGTGACGGGAGAATACAGAGATAGTAAGAGAGAGTGAGAGAATAATGGGAGTAGGAGGTAGTGAGAGAGTAGAAATAAGTATTTGTAAGTTAGAGAGAGAATATGAAGAAAATTATTTTGTGAATATAGGGCAGAGGGTAAAGTTTCCCCAGGTTTATTGTGAACCAAGATGTTTACAAATAATGTTGTTTAAGGGCGAATGTCCCTTATTGGAAAACGATGCGTTTTCAAGTAGTCCCTTAATTTTTTGTGATGTTCCTGGAAAAGCCAGGAGATGTTTTTATGATTTAGTACCCTCTGCATGGAATGATAGAAAAAGTATGAAATGGTGTTATGATGAAAGGTATTTTGATAGGAAGATAGAGATGTTTAAGGTTAATAGAGGTTATAAAGAATTAGTAGAGAGGTTAGATATTGGGAGAGTTAGTGATATTAAGTACTTACCTTGTGATGTAATTAGTGCAGAAAATGATGATAAGGTTGATGATATTGATTACATACCTTGTGATGTAACTGGTATAGCAGCAGATGATAATAATGATGAAATTATAATTGACCTAATTGTGACAAATCATACTAAGGGCGACTTGACTATACTCGATGGTGACAAGTTATATGATGTAATAATATGGAATAATCCTGTTAATTATTATGGTATTGTAGAAAAGTATGAGAATTTAAATAGTCGTGATATTGATAGAAATAATATAATGAATTTAATAAAAAATGAATTGTATAGCGTAAGACCAGGTTATTATCCGATGATGGGGGGTAAACAATTAGTGTTTATGAACATTTAACTATGTGAGTAGTGGTTTTGAATTGGACTGTTTTATGAAATGATTTGTGGTAAACGATAACAGATAATAATGTGGATTGTATATACTTTTGTGTTGATGTTAAATGTAATGATGTAGCAAGGTGAAATATACTCAACTTTGTGATTTTGTTAAAGTAAGGAAATGTGTTTGATAAAATAATTGAATTAATTTGAAAAGAGAATAAATGAAATATTGTATAAGATGAATGTTGATAACGAATTAAAAATTTTTTGGAGAATTTAATGGTATAGTAAATGATAAATAATTGATGATTGATTAGTAAAAAGTTCAACTGAAATTAAAGTGTAATGTTTATAATTTTATATGCAAATTTAAAGGTGAATTGTTTATTTTGATGTAATAATCACAATGTTAATTATGAGTATTTAGTATGTTTTATTATGTTGTATTATATAAGTGTAGGGATCTTAAACCATATAAGATATATGGTAAATGCGATTCCCCATTTTCGGGAGGTCACGATTTCACCGAACCCTGACCGTGGATTTGGCTTAATATTCTAAATTGGTGAACTTAGAAATACAACTGGGGGTTAGATCAGGGAATCTAAGATGATATAACTTTGGAACACAGCTATATACCTAAGTATGGGTGAAAGACCGATTAAGGGAGTGTGAATATTAACTTAGTAGGATTAGTGGTATCCGGGATATCAGTAATGCCGAATTTTGTATAACGCCAAAGCAAGGATGGGGGAGAAAGAAAAGAAAAAAGTGTTCACCCCTTCCGCTTCAGTCCTTATGGAGGCAACTGGGTACTACAGTCCAGGGGGGGTAATAGTGTGTGTGGAAGGAGGAATTTAAAATAAATTATGTGATGATGGAGAAGGTAGTTACTAAGTTGTTAGTAACGAGTTATTAAATATTAAAATGAGTTACATCAATAATGTAGAGTGTGCAATTGATTTTCTGATGTAAATGAATGATGCTGTATCGACAAGGAGTATTTTATTTTGATGTATTAAGGCGTAATATGAACATGCTTAACGATTGTTAAGTAAGTAATTTGTTCTGAAGTTGATTTAATGTGTTTTACTCTATATAAGGAGTTTATTAATTTTGGAATGTGAATTATATAATGGAAGGTATTTATACGTTGTAATGGAAAATGTTTATTTAAATTTTGATGGGAATCAGAGCAATAATTTTGAATTTTGGGATAAGAGTTAATGAGAGAAGGTTATACAGATTGTTGGTATGGAATTCTTATAATGTATTATGTTAGACTAAGTATTCATCCATGTGTATGGAAAAAAAAACTCAATACTTCTTAACGCAAACCAGCACAGCTAAGGGGAACCAGATCAGTTAGGGATATGTTATTATACCAGGCCACTATTTGATATTTTTGATTTCATGTTTCAGTGTCTGGTGATGCTGTGGCGGCGGTCCTGTGCTGGCCTGCGCACCAGAGCAGGACCGTCAAGTGCCTGTCTGGCCTTGCAGTGTTGGGATCTCAAGAGAGAAGTCCAGTAAGGTCATTCAGGTGTGGTCACAGTCACTGGACCAGGGGTAAGTTAACCACGATTTTGAATAAAACGTAGAGGGGGTTGTTGCGACATATCCATGCTGATCCCTTTAGGAAGTATGAAAGTCAATGAGAGCTTTTATGCTTTGGCATAACACCGCTCATTGGGGGGGGGGGTATTGTAATGGGGCTAAATTTACAAAATAATTTTATAAATTTTATAACATGTGAAGATGAGGCACCCATAAGGTGAAGCGATAGCCAGTGAGAGCTTCATGACCATATATGGTTATTAAGCAAATCAAGAGTCTATTTGTAGCCAGTGACTAACACCACAAATATTCTGTTGACGAATATCAGTTCGTGGCAAGTTGAAAAGGTGATACTAGCCCAACGGAACTTTCCAATACAGAGGACGAGACGTATGGCGGGGAACGGGATGAACTGATTTTAAAGACGTCACAAAACGGAAATCGTAACGCTGAACGCGTCGGAAAATAACATCTAAATACAGCGGACGTGGGCAGTTCACTTGCTCGCCGGCTGAGTACCGTATTCGCCCGCACATCTTAAAATGTGAATTTTTATATATATTTCAAAATGAAAACAGTATTTGGTTAAATATTCATTCATAACAGTGACTAATTGAAATAAGTTTACAGTTCGGCCGTAAAATGTAAAAGTGAGAACGATAAAACAACAAAACAGTGCACGCACAAGGAGACGTCCCATGTGGTGAAACTACGCATAATGAAAGGAAAGTACATACTGGCATTTTATTAAATTGAGCTCAATAAAATATAAAAGTATGGAAGTGTGTATGATTGGGTGAGTGAAAAATATGCATATAATAAGAAATGCTGAGTTTGCGTAATCTTTAATATACGTAATTACTTTGATGTAATAGTTATCTGTGATCAGTTTTACGTCTTAAGGCGGGGTAAATGTTTTCATGACATGTTTCATGTTGTCAAAAGAAAATAAATAATGTTATATTTTACTTGATATACGCATTTTGTTATTTGTATTTGCCTATTGTTCTCTGTCAAGTACACTAAACGATGTCCTGGATTAAACTTAACACTTAAAATCAATATTCAATTAATATCTAAATACTGAAAATACTTCAGTCTGCAACAACAGCGCCTGGAAATTTTCCATCATCTGGCTGGCATCCATTGTTTTCCGATTAATTATGAATTACACTCGTCTTGTACAAAGTGTCCACTGTTAACCGTTCTATCCCACTTCTGACACCACTGTTCTGACGGTCTACTTGATCGTTGTAGGTACAGTGGAAAAACAAAATAAGTACAAGACACCAATTAAATCACTATCACCAGCTTTAATTTTCACAGTTAAACAGTTCGCAATTAACAACACAGTCTCTTATAACAAATCAAATAAAAATTGTTCACACGCAAAAAATGTCACTAATATTAAAAATAATGGTATTACAATTATACCGCCCGATTATAAAATGCAACACTTCACTAATAACCACTTGAACATACCCAGTAATCTCGTCCGATAATAACTCGAACCGCACTGAAAAAATATATCACTGCTATACTGAAACTTAAGGCCGCTGCCGCCATGTATTTATACCTGCGTTCACAGACCAGAACGTTCCTAATTGCGTCTTAGCGCTCGTGTGGACTACGTAATTGACTGCGGCCTTGACACAGTCCGCGCGGATGGCGCCTTCGGGAAACCTATCATGAATGCGTTGACAGTCACGTGTGCCACACACATAAGAGCGATATTGTTCTGGCACATTCGACAAACACGTAGACTGTTCTGTAATGTAGTAACAATATTTACAAACAATTACCACAGAATTTCTATTCTCGTAATTTGTTTTCACCGTGTTAGTAAAAACAAGTTTATAGTAATTTTAGTAAACAATATGCACCCATGTTCACCCTACTTTTACAGTGCAGTTTGTTTATACAAACGAGTATTTTAACTCTACAGTGATGGCACATTAATTGTCTAATTTTGAAATTTTTATCATTACATTAATTTTAATGTTCTTAGGGTTATCTTAATAATTATTATGAACACAACAAAATAAAATGTTTAAACCTATGACATCCAAGTGCTACACATTACTGTGATTAAAAAATAAATTTAATATAGAATTTACTGCATTTATGCCACTTAGCCTAAAATAAAGTTATTAGCTTCAATTAAAAAAAAGCAAATACAAGCTCGTTTCCATGATTTAACTGTACGAAATTAGAATACGTAAAAAATGTATTACACACATACTAACTGCTGTTGCTTATGTTTATATTGTACTGCTGTAAATTGTTACAGTATATAACCCTTGTTAAACTAGTTGAAAATTCTAAAGCTTGTAAAAAGGTTACGTTAGAGAGAGACAAGAAGGCTTTCAGCCATATAGTATTGGGTGAAATGTCAAATTATAGTAGAATTAGAAAGTATGGTAAATGATTTAAAGAAAAATAATAATGTAATATTAACTAAAGTAAGTAAAAACTATAAATAATTAACCTAAAAGCAAAATTCAATTAATCATAATGTATAAATTGTTGAAGTAGTTTGTAAGAAATAGCAATTAAAATCATACATAGGCCTAATCCAGAATCAAAAGCATTAAGTGAAGTTAGGTACTATAATAAATTTTATAAATTATAAATGTGCATCAAATGTCAACAAAGTGATACAAATAACAACAGATACAACAACAACAGACTCAAATAAGTAATTAAAGTATTGTTATGACGGTCTACTGATCGTCATATGGTACAGTGGAAAACAAAATACAAGACACCAATGAAGTCACTAAAAACCAGCTTTAATTATCACAAATAACAGTTTATAATCAACTCGTACAATAATTCCCGTTAGATTTGTCCACACGCAATAATAATGTCAAATATAAAGAATTCCGCGCTATATCACTTTTCACTAATACACCACTTGCCACGCACTATGTAAATCGCCCGACATAACACAGAACTCTAACCGGCAGGTATGGGCTATTTATAGTCTGCAGGGTTCCATAATATGCGTCTTTAATAAACACGTGCAAATTCTAGAGAATACTTCAGCGCAGCCATGGTAGAAACACACACCATTGGACTAGTCAAGAAGCTTCTAGAACGACACCATCAAAAGCATGAGACGTTCCGCATTACGTAATACTGCCTCGCATGTCAACCGTCATGTACATATTACAGCAGCGGGAATAGCCAAGAAAAGAGTTGAACAACATTCTCCAATGTACCAGAACGTTCCGTAATGACATAACACTTTTTCCGCATTAAGTAACACTGCCCCCTCCTTAAGCCTGTTCGTCCCGAACTGACAAGCTGTCTCTGAAGTAATACTTGGCTAGGCAATCTAGGTGGACGACCTTGCAAAGGATAATTCTCCATTTCTTCGAATTCAGTCTCGTGTGATCTGAACATCAAGTTCCCAGTAATACGAGTCTTCCACTCAACCGCTAGTTTTGCTGGAATCACTCCCGTTGTGTCATGTACTGATCACCTATACGCCATTAGCTGGTCCAAGGCTGTTTGGTTCTCATCAACAACCTCTTGCATAACTTCATCTTCAGCAACGTTCCCCCGGGTGCTTCTAACAACTCAGGAACAAAGGGTTTTCCTTGACACCCATAGTTGGCTTTCCAATCACTTACTTCTTTTGTCATTACACTTATTTGTACTTCTTCTGCTAGTTCTTCTTCCATTTCTGCCTGGAATAGGAAAGGTTCCTCTTAACCAGAGCTGTTGACTTCTTCGGCCAATGCCACTTGCTTGACTGAATCGTTGGCAGACCCTGTCATTTTAGCCATGCAAAGCTTCATCTTTTCTTGGTTAATGCTCAGGACATTCTCTTTTAAGTCCACAACGAATCCGTAGGCATTCATATGTCTGTGTCCGTGTCCATAGGTAATTTGAGGAGACCCAGGAGTACACGTACATCTACCTTTCCTAACACTTTGACAGGGCTTCCAGTTATAGTCTCTACTGTACAAGAGCTAATTTGAGGCTGGCAGTTGCTGACTAAGTCAGGGCGCACAATGTACACTATTGTGCCCGTGTCAATTGTAAATGATGTTGGTTTACCTTCCGCAAACCCATTAACGATCAAGTTTCCACTGGTCCTATGTAGCGTGGAAACTGTGTGCTGTTCTGGAGCTTTATTTCTCCAACTGGTGCGATCATTCCCTTCACTCGGTATTTTATTCTTCAACAGTCTACCTGTAGATGACCACGTTTCCCACGGTTGTAACACTTCGGTCTTCTGTCCTTATCCTTTGGTTCGAAAGATTGTTGTGGCGCTGCTGACTTCTTAAACTGTTGTTCTTGAATCGTCTCTATATGCCGGCTGCTATGACGATACTGTGGTATTGGATCCATTTGGCTACAACTTGATGGCCTACTTTGATTAATGTAGGTCGCCGACTTGACAGCTTCAAAACGGAGAGCATGAACAAGAGCGTCTGATTTGCTATCATGCCGACGAGCCATTCTTAACACTTGTTGTAATTTACTATCTCTGATACTGTCAATAAATGTAATGAGAGAAATCCACTTCCGAAAGTCCTCCAATTCTTCGGGATAAGCCAATCTCGTCAGCTGGTCAACATTTGCTTCAAACTCTTGAAGGCTCTCCGCTGAACGCTGTCGCCTCGCTTTAAGTTGAACATAGTACAACTTCGCACAAATCCTGGTCACCGTACCGTAATGCCAGAGCTTTTTCTAATTCGGCATAGATGTTCTGGCTGTCAGGTGGCACTTTCTGTATTAGTTCTGCAGCAGGTCCTTTTAAAGCAAGAATTAGTGAAAGCTCTTTCTCTTCTTCTATCCATTTATTTAAGCGAGCGGCACCTTCAAATTGGCGAACATAAGTTGCCCAATGAGTGATTCCATCAAACATTGGGCCCTTTGTGTAAACTGGCCCCAGTACAGATAGTGGCACTGTTTTGTTACTCTTAGTTTTTTGGATTTTCTTCAGCATTTATTAATGGTCTTTCTTTAGCAACTATTTCTTTCACTAAATGTTCAAATTCCTTTTTAATTTGTTTTATTCAATTTGTAATAGAATCTTCTAATCTTGATACATTTGCTTTTTATTTTTATGCTTACATTTTGTGTCTTGTCGTTTTTCTGCTTCCCATGTTTGCCATAGCATTGCTCGGATGTAACGGTACAAACTGATGAGGGTCTGTAATTTGAAGCTTTTCATTTTTTTATTTAACAAGAGTATATTTTTGGTCACCAACTATAGTCCCGTGACTGGCACAGCATGTTGCAAAAATGCAAGTTATCAGAAAGGGTGCGTATTCCTGCGTATGAGCGCACGTGTGGGCCAACGTTCACACGTAAAAGTCACATCTAAAAATTCCTTCTCACCAGGTACGAGAGGACAAAAAGCCTCAAGATGCTCTCAGCCAATGAAGAGCCAAATAGCCAGACACGGGGGGACGCTTGGCCATCTTGAAAGCAGTAGTCGGCGTCTAAACACGAAACTGCGCATTTGCGTTGGCGCACGGTTAGTGAAGAACTATACAGAATAATGTAGACCGACCGGCCGAAAGTGTGAAAATTTATGTAACGCGGCAGTCGACTATCATCCTTAACGCTGTACAGCCGGAAAAAGTTCCGGAACAAAATCGCGGGTGCCTGCATGTACAAAATGTGAAGTAACAAATATAAACTTTAATTAGAGTGGATTAACAGTTAAATATTTCTTCAAAACATATAAAATCTGTGGAAAATACGGGATAATCTAGGTAGTGCGGGTGCACGAGGAGTCATCCCATGAACGCACCTCTAAGGATCTTAAAAAAGGGAAGTAAATTAACATAGAACCAATAAAATCTTCCAAGTTCACTAAATAATATAAAATGAGCTCATTGAGGGGGATATAAAAATGTAACGCTTGAATGTGTGTGTGGGCGTTTGGGTGAATAAGTATATATATATATATATTGGGACAATAAAAGCATAGGCTGTAATGCGCATATATAATATAAAATAAATATTTAAGTTAATTTCAATAATATATAATAGACATGCAGGTATGAGATTGGAAGCTAGCTTTCAAGCAGGAACCAACAGGTAAACATCACGCGATTACCACTGCATGTGTGTATACAAGTCATGGGCGGATCCAGCAATTTTGGAAGGGGGGGCTGTATATTTTTATATGAAACAGCATGTGTGACCCTCTCCCTCCCCCCACCCACATATACACACACAAAATGCAGTTTGTTATTATGGCAAACTGTGTATTAATTTCATCTCTAATAACAATATAAAAACTGCCGCTAATAATAAATGAGATTTTTTTATTATGTCTGAAGTAATAAATGTAATTTACTCTTATAACTGGAGTAACTAAATTTATGTAATAAATAAAGAGGATTTAATTTGCTACTGTGAAACAAACAAAAGGTTTCTTGCATTAACACTTTTTATTAGGAAAAAAACAATTGCTAGTCACATAATCCAAATGTAGTATTTCTGTTGATGAATATTTACAGGATTGCATACAAGTTGAAACTTAAACACTACGGTAACTTTTGTATTTGTATTTACATTTACAATAACCTAACTACTTATTTATAACGTGGATTTGTATATTGAATTTTTTTACAAAACAAAGTTTTCTATTTTTCTTTTTTGCAAAATTGTCTACTATTTTTTCTGCACTAAGACCATCTGTAAGTTCGCGATGAATGTTCATAAGAGCTAAGAACACAAGACGATCTTCCTTCATCGTTGTCCTTAGCCAGTCCTTCAATCTCCGAAGAGTTGAAAAAGACCTCTTAGCAGTAGCTGTGGTAACTGGAAGTGCTAAAAAAATTTGTAGTAGAGGTCTGATGCACATGAAGGCTTCAGGATCACAATAGTTGAGAGCATCTAAAGCATTTTCAGGGATTTTTTCTTTCAGTTTTTGTAGCTCGATCCATTTTGTGTGCCATAAAGCCAATTTGCTGTGAAGTGCCTTGAAGCTGTAACCAGCTGTACTGGTCAAGGCAAAACCAAATCTGGATGCAAGAAAGGAAGCTTTTTCTTTTATCGTGGTAGTAGTTTCTAATTTTACTGTAAAAGACGGTATGAGGACTAAAAGATCAAACAGCTCTGTAGTCTCAGCAGGAAATCTGTGAATAATGTCTTGAAGGATATTGTCAATGAGTGGGTTGTAAATGGGCACCCTGTAATATTTCTCTATCTCATTTACTTCGTAGTTGCTTCTATTTTTTTGGCATTTCACAAGCCGGGGAAGAGTGATTTCAGTTACAAGGTCACTTGCTAGCCCTAGAGCCACCTCATACACATCATGGAAGTACTCTTCGCAATCTGATCTTCTCTTTTGCAGTGTGGTGCACACAGTGTCCACAGCATCTTTTGCTTCTTTCATATCTAATTCTTTCTTTTGAAAAAGACGACACAGAACCAAAGTCAAACCTAATATGTCAGCTAGAGATGAGACGGCAACTAGGAAAGAGGTATTGGATATATTATTAATAAAAGACAATGCTTTTGATGCAGCTTCAGTCTCCTTCCATTGACTAATATCATAAAGTGCCTCGCTTATTTTCGGAAGGGCAGACCAGAAGAAATGTATACTGTCGTGTCGTTCTACCCATCTGGTATTACACAGACCAGCGGTTCCCAACTTATTTTTATCGTGGAACCCTTCTTACCTTAATAAAAAATGTTGGAACCCTGACAATTTTTAATTATTATAAATAAAACAGCAAATAGAAACACCAAAAACAATTTATTGAAAATGCAAAAAAGGAAAACAGATTTAATATAATCATTAATATAATATCATTAAAATAAATAATAATTAATGTGAAGGGTTAAACTTCTTCTTTTCTTCCAATATTTTTTCAAAATTTGGCGTAATTGTGGACAGTTGAATTCTGATATCAGGTGTGCCATCCAACTTACTTCTGTATTTTGTTGTTGTTGCAGTGTAGAGCGAAAATCCGCTTTCACACAGATATGTAGTACTAAACGGCAGCAAGCAGCAAATTGCCTTTTTAAATCAATTTGGATATTCTTCTTTTAAATCACACCAAAACTCGTTTAATGAAAGTTGATTAAATCTAATTTTTATTTGGGCATCTGATGTCAGGTCGATAAGATTTTCGTATTCTGAAGTGGACAGTTCGTCTGGTTTTTCTTTAATATCAAAAGGATTGAAAACCCAATAGTTGGTATCATCATTTAGTTGAGGAAAGTATTCATTTAATGCCACTGTTATTGATTTCAGATGAGAAATAATTTCTTTTCGAATTTTTTCATCAATTTTAGAGTTCGATTCTTGTGAAAACTCATTTAAAGTTAGAAAACGATCCATATTTTCTTCAACAGCCACGGTCCAGTACTGTAACTTTCATAATAGCGATCGTCATTTATCTTTGGTGTTGAAAATCTATACATTTTTTCCTTGAAGGGAGAGAGAAACATCATTCAATTTTGTGAATATATCTGCTAAATAAGCAAGTTGAATCAACCACGAAACCTTTCTAAATCGATCTGCTAATGTAAATTTGTCATTTTGTAAGAATATGGCGAGCTCTTCTCGTAATTCAAACAATCTGACAAGAACTTTGCCACGTGAAAGCCATCTAATTTCCGTATGTAGCAGCAAAGATGTATGTTGGCTACCCATATCTTCACATATAATTTTAAATAATCTTGATTTTAATGGCCGTGTTTTCACAAAGTTAATAATTTTTATTGCTTCATCTAAAATACATTTTAAGGATGAAGGGATTTTTCGAGCGACCAGGGCATGTCTGTGAAGAACGCAGTGACTACTCGTACAAGTTTTAGAAACATTTTTAATTTGTGTTACTGCCCCTTTCACAGGTCCAATCATTGACTTCGCACCATTGCTACATACATCGACACATTTCTCCCGACGTATTCCACGACTCTCCATAAAATCGTCGATACATTTAAATAGCATTTCTCCTGTTGTATTGGTTTCTGAACTTTTACAGAGTAACTTGTCTTCTTCAATAGAACCATTGTAGTAATAACGAACGAAAACTAATAAAACTGAAAGGTTTGCAACGTCCGTTGTCTCATCTAATTGTAAAGAATACTCATCACATAACTGAAGTCTTAAAATAAGTTCCTGTTCAATATCCTCAGCCATATCATGAATTCTGCAAGAAACTGTATTATTTGAGAAAGAAATTTTATCAATTTGTTGACAGGACTTCTCATCGAACATACACTGAACATCATTGATGCATGGCTTTATTAAAGTTTCAGAAATTGTATGCGCTTTACCTGCTAGCGCTATACGGTAACTTATTTTGTAGGAAGCCATTGTTACCCTTTCATTATCTGACAACATTTTCGACATAAAATGTTTAGTTTTCTCAAGAGACTCAAGCTTTCTTTAAAAAAATTTGATATCTTTATTTTTATATTCTGAATGGTTCGTTTCAAAATGTCTGCGCAATTTAGCTGGTGCTAATGAACTGTTTGATAAAATTTTATTGCATAATATGCATAACGCATCGGGGGCCTCAGAATTTCCTGTGGTCGTGAATCCGAGTAATAAATAACTCGAGTCGCATTTACGTTTTTTGTGACTTGGTGATGTGTTAGTATTGACAAACAAACCTTGCCTTTTCCTCAATTCGTCTGCTGTACTAGTAGCGCTAGTGCCTGGATCTGTGACTTCCGTCAGTATCCGCCTTTTTGGTCTCCTTGTCACTAGAAACATTTGAAGTACTTGCTACATTTTTCTTCGAAACTCCTCTCAGCCAACGCTCCATGATATTTTAATTTGGGTATACACAATCCTAAAAGCACTATAAATTTATAAGATTCCCACTATATTTTTACTTGAAAAATACTTAAAATATCATAAAACGATTGCAGTGCAAAACAATAATAACCTTTGACTGATATGCCCGCTCGTACGCTGTACCGTTGCGCTCCAACACACTACATGGGACATTAACAAACAACATGTGGTAAAGTGGCTTATGTAGCGATGACTAAGCGTTGTTGCACATTACCATGCCATATAAATATTCGCACGTGCCAGGCAAATATTCGCAAGTCATCGCTATACAAGCCACACACGGTTGCTATCTGTGTTGAATAATTTTCCTAGAAATAAAAGTAACAACAGCAAACAGTTGATAAAGAACCAGCTGTATTATATGTGCTTTTATTATGCACTTGGAGAATAGAAGAGATTTCTGTTGAACGAAATTTATTGTTCTGCTGAACGATTTTATTGTGGAACCCCAAATTTTATTGGCGGAACCCTAGGGTTCCGCGGAACACAAGTTGGGAACACCTGACATAGACCAATTAATTGACGCCCTATTTTTTGTTTTAAGATGGAATTTCGTTTTGAACTTGTAGTAAAAAATGAAATTACAGTTTTCATTGTGTCAATTGCATTTCGTACGTTCTGTACTTTGGAAGCCTTAGTAAGAGACAAATTTAAGGAATGGTTGTGGCAGGGACAATATGTTTCGTTAACAGCTTCATTCTTTATTATACTTACAGCCCCCTTTAACTCAGACACATTAGTGCTGCAACCATAAGTTGCGATCCCAACACAATTTCCTAGCTCCAACTGGTTTTTTTTTACTAAACTAAGAACTGTCTCTGCAATCACGCGTCCTGTAAGTGAAGGCTCTTTTAGAAACATTTCTTCATCTTCATTAGATACATCATCTCTATAGGACTCATCATTTTCTACTACTTCCTTCTGGCGGGGATCTATGAAGTCTAGAAAGGCTTCATAAATATATCCTTGATGGCAATATCTTACACAGAATGTTAACTGGGATTCATGAGCTGCATCAGTGGTCTCGTCAACAATCGTGCTGAAATATTTAGCTTCTTTGATCCTTTTGATGATGGTGTTTCGAATTTCCTCACCACAACATTGTATTAGGTCATTCTGTATTGTTTTGCTTGTGTACACTGCGTTTCTGCATGCTGTTTCCCGCAGATGCTTTTCCAAATTTTTATCACCTGTTTCAATACGGAAACGAACCAGTTCCCTAAAGTCTCCTTCATTAGATTTTGAAATTTGAAGGATATTGCCATCATCCTTATGGCCTCTTAAAGGTATGTTTTGTTTACCGAGAAAGATGATACATTTAACAAGTGATCCCAACATCTTTCTGTTTCCTGAACATTTTTAAGATGACTCTTATCTTGTTGATTTATCACGCTCAAGTCTGGATGTTCTGTTCTTATAAGAAATTCTTTCCCAGCTTCAACAGCCCTTTTATGGTATGAGTGATTATCATGTTGATTAAGATCACCATCCTTACCAAGTAGTTTTCTAAATGATATCACTGGCTTAGTGACAAACTTTTTAAGCGGTACTCCTCCTGCGTTCAGCATAGGCAAGAAAACTGGACAATAACGACAGTAAAGGCCTTTATGAGCCTTAGAATACACTAGCCAAGGAAATTTCTGGAACATTTCAACAGTTGGGTGCCGATGCCATTTTTTGCCACTTTGACTCTTTTCAATAGAAAAAGGAAAGTTATATCCCGCCGGTGGAGTCCAATGTCTCCTAAGAATCATCGTTTTGGTAAAATCGTCTAATTTATTTGCCCCATCAATATGTTCACCAATATCCCAAGTGATCCCATTATCATTTCCTTCATTTGTTAACTGAGGCAGAAGCAGAAGTGGTGGTGGAGTCGTCGATGTTGGAGTTCTCTTTACCTCACTAGTTTCATCATCGGTCGTTGTAGGATTCAGTTCAGAAACCAGTCCTCCCATTGAGCCTGAATCACAATGACCAGAAATGTCTTTGCAAGTATATAACGCATCACTGGCATCAGAAGAACCTGTAACTGGTGCAGATCTCTTGGAGAAAAAATTCTCGATTGTGGACTGCTTTCGTTTTAACGTTTTGTTTTCCTGTAAGAAAACACTTATATTACATTCTTGGATTTCGTTGTCCATGACGTGTCCGTTACTTAACTAAATATCACTTAGTGTTCCGAGTCGTCAATACTATAGTGATATTTACTTATATTACCATGATGAATTCATATTGATGGCAAAAAAAATCGTATTTGAGATAAGGGCAGATTCTGGTTCTACTACCCTCAAAACATGAAGAACATTTTTGTATTAATGTTATAAATTTATTCGACCGAAAACTTAAAAATTTCATTTAAATAATACAAATTGATGTTATTCTATGCTATGTAACCTCATACAAAATAATTTTTCATTTTCAGAAATTCACAGATATCAAATGCTGGGCGGTATTTGCTTTCTTTCTTGATGTATACGTTATCGACAACAAAGAAGTAGTTTCTATGGAAATACTTCATTTCAATTTATCAAACTTGTCAAAATTTTCAGTTTATATATGTGATTTTAAATATAAATCTTAGAACATGGAAGTCATGTATGGTTCTCCATGCCGATATTTTTATTTCCTAGAGAGCTCTTAAAATACACTTTTTAATTCTTCCAACTTCTATGTCCAAGAGTTGGTTAAAGGTATAAATTAAGATTAAATATGAATTCTAAATTATCTTACAGTCGCAACATTTATGTAATGAAAGTTTCATGTTAACGAACTGACTATTTTAGTCGCTAATTGATAGCAGACAAAAATTATTTTAATCTTAAGTTTTTTGTGTTAATTCGTTGCTATGGGAAATAACTCGAATAAATTTACATAGTGATGCGTATAAATACATCATGACATCTAGTCAACGACAGAGGTGTGTTAAAATCAACGATTTTCTATAACCTGAAATCATCATCGCGTCATTGAAACTAATACAATTTTTATATTTTATTTCAATGAATGCCTTAAAGTATACATTCAATTTTATATAATTTATATAAAAACTTTATACAACTTTTTTACATGGGAACATTGAATAAAAACTGTTAGCATGGACATATTTTTTTTTATTTAAAATAGTCATTTGAAAACTTGGGACATTTATGTATTTCATAAACAAGTTAATGAAATGAATTAAAATGGAATTAAGCAGCAACAAAACTTTCAGAGCCGATGAACGCAAGCAACTACTGCTATGTTACATCTAACCTCAAAATACGGTCGATGGCCGGTCCTTATTTTACCAACAGACAGATGAACTCAAGTTTAAAATCATTTACTTACCATTATTTTGAATAGCTGCACTATTTGTCTATTTTATATGAAGACATAAGTAAACTTGTATCAAATTCAAATGTGATGGTTGTCCGTTTCAACAGAGTAAGAAATACTTCTAAGCTGTTTTACGCTGAATTCGGTTACTCCCAAAACAGTGCCGAGTGACGTTAACAGCGACGTGGCGTAGCGATCAAAGCGCCTCCCGCGCGAGCGGTCTTAGGTCCAAATCACGATGCGTGAAACCAGGGTATGATTTCAAACGGCGGCGCTACGCTCACATTCTATGACTGTTCGACAGTCAATATAATAATGATATACAGTGGAACCCCGCTAGTCCGAAAACCCGCTCAATCCGAACCAGTAGTTTGAAAAAAGGTCTAAAAATTGGACAAAGACATTTAAAAATACGACAAAATAACTGGAACTTATCAATATAATTTGTACATAAAAAGCTTAGATAAATTACACACTAATGCATTTTAATGAAATTTTTATTAAAACTAAGTTCTTTAGATAGTTTTAAATACATGGCAAAATAAAGTTTTGAATTACGTTATCAAGAAATTAGCGTCTGTAAAATGAATGGAAAAACATATTGGTACTTACAGTTTAGTGCCAGTAAAAGTATATAAAACACAAGCAACTACAATAAATACACACTACATAACTAAACACTACTTAAGGTGTTGCACAAAATCAACGTCATTTTTCTCTGATGTAAAGCTATAAATACAGCAGACACCGCGATGTTCCGCCAGCACCTCAAAAATAAGGTGTCTGCCGGTGTAACATTGGCGTGCTGCTCTACATAGGCTAACGATAGTTCAAAAGCTCTCGCTGCTTCGGCGTGTGAGATCTGTGGCACAGGATCGTCTGCTTCTTCATTTTCATCAGAATCGTCATCACGTGTTTGTTGTATCAAAAATACGATTTCTTCATCAGTCAAAACTTGATGGTCTTCGATGTCAGCTGCCAGCCATTCGTTGACGTCTGTGTCATCTGCTTCTTCACAGCCTGGGATTTGTTGTACTAGCTGCAAGACTTCACTTCTCTCATCGGCTTGTTCATGGCTGTCAATGTAGGTAAGGTCTGGCCATAACTGAGACCAAGACTGTCTGATGAAACGCACAAGTTGCTTGACATTTTCCCATCCTTCGGCTATCCAGTATATTAGGTCTTTTATGGTGACTTTGTTGAGGACTTGAAGAATTGTTTGTATAGGGTCCTCGTTTTCAATTAGAGACCTTAGAAGCAACTTCTTATATACACACTTCATGTTCTGAAGAACCTGTTGATCCATTGGCTGGAGTAATGGAGTGATGTTTAGAGGTAAAAAAATTGCTAAACTCTCCCTGCACTGTCTCTGTTCAGTGTCGTTCATTGAAGCGAGTCACGTATTTTATCAGAATTAACAGTATGTGATATAATTTTATTTATTATAATTAAAACTTAATTAAATTTTACTTTTGATTCAATGTTTACTTTCTAAATTTCATCGGGCGCCATCTTGCATTCGTACCAATCACAAGAAACAAAATATGTACTTACCATGTTGGGCCAGATTCTTTTCGGCGAACTCAAGAGATCAGAAATGGTCGTCGAAATAAAGAAAACTTCATTTGTTCCCTTGATTTACCTTTTATTGGTTATTAATTCTTTCAATCTCATCATAAACAAATTATCCTTTTCTCCACTTTACCTCGGTTAACACAGTTAACAGACAATCATGTTAGTGCCAAAACTTATTAATGAACAATAATTAACATGGTATAAAAATTTCAAATAATAAAAAGACCTCAAGAAACTACATCTAAAATAATCTTAAAAAAACACAAACCAGCCTTCTTCGTCACATACTTTCACTCACGCACACACACACACACACACACACACAGTAACAATACCCTTAGAGATCTCATTTTTGTTTAAAGGTTTCTTTTGTAGTAATTTTGATTAGCCTTTGTTAAGTTTATCTATTTTATTTGTTACTAAGCTGTTCAGTGTGTGAACTCAGAAGACGTCACTTTGCTCCACGCACGCACTTTTATTTTAATTAATAATGTCCGAAACTGTTATTTATATTTTACGTATGAATATTGCTTTTATTGCATTTTAAAACTGTTATTCACATTTTTGTTGTTTTGCGGGCCCGCAATTTACGTTCCGGAACTTTGTATGTGTCACTCGCACGAGTGTTGAATTCGGACTGCTGAGACAAACGGCACTACATTGTGAAGCGGCCGCTGCTGTTTTCCAACTTTTCATTGTCTTCATTTCTCGTATTACTACGCCAGAAGTAGGGTCGCCTGACACTCCTGAATTCCAAAGCTGGGATCGTCTCTAACGTAATATCGTTCGACCCGATGTTAAATAATCTGTTAGTCACTGGTTCTCAAAATAACTGCTTTACTTGCATCTGGAGCTGACCTTGACACATTTTTGCTTGTTTGTCTTACTACATCTTTATAATTCATGAACAGTATTTACAATCACTCCTGCCAATTTCGTTACCCATAAAATTTACCTTTATTCTCAATTTATGTTTATATATCCCAAAATTATTATTACATAATACAATTTCCCTTTTTATTAAACACAAATTTATTTATTACCCCAGGTGGGCCAAAATGTCCCGTTACAATACCCCCTCAATGAGAGGTTTTATGCCGAAGCATAAAAACTCTCATTGACACACTCATACTTGCTAAAGGGATCAGCCAGGATATGTCGCCACAACCCCCTTTACGGTTTACAAACAAAAATATAATTAACTCACCCTTGGTCCAGTGACTGTGACCGCACCTGAATGACCTTACTGGACTTCTCTCTCGAGATCCCAACACCATAAAGTCAGCCAGGTACTTAACGCTCCTGCTCTGACGCGCTGGCTAGCTCAGGACCGCCGCCACAGCATCACCAAATACTGAAACAACAACTCAAAATATCAACTAGTGGCCTTGTACAATACTATATCCTTAACTGATCTGTTTCCCCTTAGGGGTGCTGGTTTGCGTTAAGAAGCAGTTTTTTTTTTTTTTTTAATCTCATTCTGTCTACTTTCTTTTAACTGTTATCCCGAAATTCAAAATTATTGCCCTGATTCCCATCAGAATTTAAATAACCATTTCCCATTACCATATTACACATCTCTCCCATCCCCAATTTGCATCTAAAATATTTAAATTCATAAAATTCTCTTAAACACTAACAAACATAATACAACATAATAAAACATAGTATATTCATAATTCACATTGTTATTATTACCTTAAAATAAACAATTTGCATTTAAGTTTGACCCAAAATTATACACTTTACATCTAAAATCTGCATATAAAATTATAAAAATTACATTTTAATCTCAATTGAACCTTTATTAATTAATCATCAATTATTTATCCCTTAACTTTTCCAAAAAATAAATTTTTTTTTTCAACCTTCATTTTACATAACATTTCATTTATTATTCCATTTTATTTATTTGGGTGATTCTCAGTTATTCATAACAATTCACTTTATCAACTTGGCATTTACCCATAATCTTACCCCTTTTATGACTCTAATACTCCCTAACAAAATCTTTAGCTAGTATGACACCCATCTATCAAAACATCTACCAACACTTCTCTACCTCTAACTTACTACTCTAACTCATTTCGCATCATTCTACCCTTATAACAAAATACTCTCTACCCCTTTGTACTCAGGATGTGCGTTCCCTTCCCAATGCTCATTCCCTTATCTGGTTCCCAGACCCTCCCTAGGTAACCCTTTCCGGTGCTAATCGGTTCCCTTCCTGCCACAACGCTTTTCGTTGAGGACTCCTTATCACACCACCCCCCTTACAAAATTCCTCTATCAACTAATTACTCTCCCATTACATCACTTTCATCTACAAAATATCTCCATTTATTTATTACCTCAATATATCAATCATTATTCTACATATTTCCCCATAGCTACTGTGTCACTATCAATACTCAAATTCTACATTATTTGTATTTCACCTCTTATTTTCTCTAACACCCATCTATACTTAACTTGGACTGACTCAAATGTCTTACTTAAATAATCATCCTTACCCAAATTCTATCTTTTACAACTTTACATTTATTCACTATTTGTTATCAAGTTCTAATCTCATAAAACAATTTAAATTCACCATCAAAATTCAATTATATAACATTTTAAATCAATCAAAATATTTTAAACATCTCAAATTATTTAAATTCCATCAAGTATTGAAAACACAACATTTTAATTACATTACTTCCAAACAATTACAAAATTCTTGTTATTCATTTAGTCTACCAAAATAATATTATTATTAAGACAATTTCTACTACATACACACTTTGTTTACAATACACATAATTAATTTCACTATCAATTATTTACAAATTGTTCGTCATTAATTTTTCAGTTTTCCACACTTCATTTCATAATCTGGCCAGGTCATTACCATAAATTAAAATATTTAAAAAAATGTCCATTCACTCATTTTAATTTCAACCTCCATCATCATACAGATATCTAACATATTTATAACATACATCATTGTTATACACATACAAATTATTATAATTATTATAATAGCCATTATCAACATCATCTATTAATTCATATAACCTGTCTACATTTGTGATCTCAGATCCGTCTCCATCAGTATTTTTATTCAATATAAAGTCAGTTATTTTATCATCATCATCAAAATAATTATCCATCTCTATTTTACACGGTAAGTATTTTATATCATCTATTTCCTTCAATTCTAATCTCTCTTTCAACTCTTTATAATTTCTCTTTAATTGAAATAATTCTATCTCTCTATCAATACACAACTCTCTATCAAAATCTCTCTCACTATAACACCATATCACACTTTCTCTACCATCCCACACAGAGGGCACTAACTCATAAAAATTCGGGGAACAACTCAAAGACCTCATGTCTTCCAATAATAAGGGACTCTTGCCCTTCAACAACATCATTTGTAAACACCTTGGTTCACAATAAACCTGGGGAAAATTTACCCTCTGCCACCCTTCTACCTCTATACTATCTTTCCACTTTCTCTCTGACTCATAAACACACGTTAACATTCCATTATTACATTCTAAAACTTCATCAGTACTCACAATATTTACCCCATTATTCTATAACGCCATATTTTCACTTATATTGTCATAATTCTCATTATCATCACTATTCAATACTTTACTATCTAACACTACCTCTTCTACTATTTTGTCATCATTAATATTTGTCATAACTATAACATTGTCATCTAACTGCTTGTTTATTATCTGATTTAATTTACTTTCAATCTGTTCCCCTACTGACTTTACCACTTTCTCAACACTCTGTTCTAATCTGTTAAAGTTAGTTTCTATTATTTCATTAGTTTGGTTTAAATGCTTATTGAGTTCATTAATCTGGGTTTTCAACTCATCAAATTTATTATTTTGTTCGTCAAATTTTACATTAAAATTGCTATTATTAACATCAAATCTATTATTAATATTCTCAGACATGGTTTTCATAAAGTTCATCATATCAGCCATTGTACATTCTTTTTCTTTTATTTTAGTTGCTACGGGAGTGGAATTCGCTCCCGGCGCACTAATTACAGATTCGTCTACATTACGGTCACTTATTGACAGTGACTCTGTTTGAATACCTGAATCGCTTTTTATTTGACTTTCTGTCTGGCTGTCAGTGAAGCTGACTTCATTGTTAATATTATCATTAGTATTCATCATTATTATTTATGTAATTCTGACTTATTTACTATACATCTACTTCAATAACACTGTAACATAACCTTATTATTTATGTTCACACATTGTTTACACACGTTTACCTTAAACAACCATTTCTGTTCTCCCAAGTAGACCTATTTTTATATAAAAAAAATTTTATATAAAATGTCCCTCCCTTCGGAAGCCAATTGTGATATAACTTTATTTATTATAATTAAAACTTAATTAAATCAGAAATGGTCGTCGAAATAAAGAAAACTTCATTTGTTCCCTTGATTTACCTTTTATTGGTTATTAATTCTTTCAATCTCATCATAAACAAATTATCCTTTTCTCCACTTTACCTCGGTTAACACAGTTAACAGACAATCATGTTAGTGCCAAAACTTATTAATGAACAATAATTAACATGGTATAAAAATTTCAAATAATAAAAAGACCTCAAGAAACTACATCTAAAATAATCTTAAAAAAACACAAACCAGCCTTCTTCGTCTACATACTTTCACTCACGCGCGCGCGCGCGCGCGCACACACACACACACACACACACACACACACACACACACACACACACACACACACACACACACAGTAACAATACCCTTAGAGATCTCATTTTTGTTTAAAGGTTTCTTTTGTAGTAATTTTGATTAGCCTTTGTTAAGTTTATCTATTTTATTTGTTAGTTAGCTGTTCAGTGTGTGAACTCAGAAGACGTCACTTTGCTCCACGCATGCACTTTTATTTTAATTAATAATGTCCGAAATGTTATTTATATTTTACGTATGAATATTGCTTTTATCGCATTTTAAAACTGTTATTCACATTTTTGTTGTTTTGCGGGCCCGCAATTTACGTTCCGGAACTTTGTGTCACTCGCGTGAGTGTTGAATTCGGACTGCTGAGACAAACGGCACTACATTGTGAAGCGGCCGCTGTTTTCCAACTTTTCATTGTCTTCATTTCTCGTATTACTATGCCAGAAGTAGGGTCGCCTGACACTCCTGAATTCCAAAGCTGGGATCGTCTCTGACGTGATATCGTTCGACCCGATGTTACATAATCTGTTAGTCACTGGTTCTCAAAATAACTGCTTTACTTGCATCTGGAGCTGACCTCGACACATTTTCGCTTGTTTGTCTTACTACGTCTTTATAATTCATGAACAGTATTTACAATCACTCCTGCCAATTTCGTTACCCATAAAATTTACCTTTATTCTCAATTTATGTTTATATCTCCCAAAATTATTATTACATAATACAATTTCCCTTTTTATTAAACACAAATTTATTTATTACCCCAGGTGGGCCAAAATGTCCCGTTACAAGTAGTCAATGCAATATTTAACTGATATTCACTGTATTTTTATAGTATAAAAGAGACATTGCAAGATCAAAAAGTAGTACATTACTTTGATTGTAGCCACGAATGTGGTACTGTTTATACACGTTATACAATTTATATTTATAATATGCAGTACTGTATAACCTCCAACCTGGTTAATCCGAATTTACGCCAATACGAACAGGACTTGGTCCCGATTAGTTCGGACCAGCGGGGTCCACTGTACTTCAATTCAAGCATTTTAACCATAAATATAGGATAATTCCACCATATTGGTTTCTTGGTGTATTTGTGCTAGCATAAATTAAGAATATTGTGATAAATTTAGTTTACAGACTCTAATACAATGTGACATTCATATTATAATTTTGCACATTGCCAGAAAAATTCAAAGGGGGGCAGCCCCCACTGCCCCCCTCTAGATCCGCCAATGATACAAGTAAATAGTGTGTGTGCGTGAAGCCTGTTTGATCCTGAAAGTTTGCAACCTCACCCCAAGTCAATGCTAAATTAAGAATATATTTAATATTAAGCAAACCATAAATGTTAGCGAGAAGGTAAAAACTTCTAAAAATGTGTAAAAATCACACACAAGTGCAGTGCAAATTTTACGTAATTCGGACAATCAGTGCGAATCCAGTGCGATTTTTAAAGCATTATAATTACACTAGTGGTGTGAGCATCATGATAATTGCACATCACATAGGTCATTAAATTAGACAATATTTTATCGCCGTGAAATCTGCGTTAAACAGTGCGACTGGCGAAAAAGTGCAATTATGCGAAATGAGACGAGAGTGGGGGCTATCATGCCATGGTTCAACTGTCGACAGGTTGATTCCTGAATCGACAGCTGCAGTTTTCTGGGTGGATATAAATATGAGCCCAGGAGAGACGAACTCCTCTCTTCTAAATTACCTCAGTCGCGGCGGTACGCTATGTCCGTCCGAGACACGAATTTTTTAACTACTTTGGACAAAGTTAGACGCTAGGTCTAACATCAGTATGATTTTTGTTTTAAGCTTAACTTATAAAGTATTACGGCAAATGTTTTGATTTAAAGTATTAATGAAAACAATAAGTAAAAAGTACCGTAAAAAAGAAATCGTCGGACGTCTACAAGCAGTCGACAACTAAGAACATCAACTCCTGACAGAGGACGAGAGAACGACTAGCAGAGGAACGAGATGCAGAGGACTAGAGACGGTTCTATCATAACAGCTACAGATCCAGAGCAACACGTCATCATAATCTACAGCAGCCAATGTACCATGAAGGACGAGAGACGAAAGGACGAGCAGTGAGGACAAGAGGACATCCAGGAGGATTGAACCGACGGAATCACTGGAGGACATGGGACAACTCTGCAGAATTTAAGGTGACGAAAAACCAATATATAATTATCAAACAGAAAGACATTGAAAGACTTAAAAAAAAAATTTTTAAGAGTAATAATAAGTATGTAGATAGAGATAAAACCAATGTAATCAGAATATTCTTTAATTATTTTTCTTTAATGAATGAACAGTCAATGTGACGTTAAGTTAAATCCTTGCTTGGAAAATGAACAAGTAATTAAATTATTTAACTTGTTGTTAGTAAAAGCACATAACGTAGAGTCATTGAAAATAATCAATTAATTGTGTTAAAATGATTATAAAGCCGTAAAAAGGTATAAAGAAAATATAGAATAAGAATGTATTAACAATTTTAAAAAAAAGCACACATTTAGACTGAGTAGTCAAGAAATCATAGTATAATGAAGAAAAGTTTTTAATTAAAATTTATAATATATCTAGAATATAAGATATATGTTTGTGATGATAACACGGCAAGTAAAGAAACTTTGAAACCATAGATAATGGATATCGTATGGCGAATTAATCATTATTTTTATATTATTATTTTTTGTATGTTTGTTTAAAGTAATAAATGAAACATATTACGATTCCTAAAAAGAGTTACTCTTATTATAATTACACCTGAACCCCAATTATACACACACGTTGTTAGTAATATTATACAGGGTGACCACGAGGAATAGGGCGTTTTTAAAAAAAATTATACTCAGTTAATGTTGAAGTTAAAAATTATTTATTGACATAAAAACGTAGTACAATGTATGCCATTGAAGTTATGTTTGGAGAATAATGTCTGAGAGATGTTTACCTTCTTCATCGATGCACTCTTCCACTCTGCCTTTGAAGTTCTCCCACGCACTTTCCAATGTTGGCTGATCAATCAGTTGGATCTCACGTCGAATCGCATCTTTAAGTTCCTCTAATGTGCGAGGTTTGGCCACATAAACACGAGATTTTAAGTAACCCCAGAGGAAGAAATCACACATACTGAGGTCTGGAGAACGCGGAGGCCAAGGCACATCTCCATACCGGGAAGTTAGAAGGTGAGGTGTACTATGGGGAGTGTCCGTCCGATTTTATGGTGTTGGGATCTCGAGCAGAGAAGTCCAGTAATCTTGCAGTCATAGTCGCCGAGCTAGGGGGGTAGTTTACCCATGATGAGTTAAGAATTAATGGGGGGTTGTTGACACCATATCCTCACCGATCCTCTTAGGGGTTTAGCAATGAGAGTTCTTCTGTCTCGACAAAAGACCTCTCATTGGGGGGTATTGTAACGGGGCTAAAAAGAGGGGTTTTTGTTTTATTGCAACTCATAAAATTATTTTTCATCTGTGCGGCCAGTCCCATGTTAAATAGCGTTGTACGCAAACCAAGAACCGCAGAGTGAAGTTTTGAACGTAGTTGGGGCGTTGGAATGCGATGTATGTTTGTCAACGCAGTTCAATTCCAAGAAATCAAACGTGTGTGACACACTAGTGCGTGCAACACCAACAGGCGCGCGGAAGGGACGCCAAGCAAGATGTCGAATTTGTAAATTTTGTTCGCCATGCGGTCGGGATGCTGACGGAACTACGGACAGACCACGCCCTCTTGAGTGACGTGACGAAGGCTAGTGAGATATTGTCACCGTCGAACACACATTAATAACCCATACTTTGAGTACGTTGACGAACAATCTGACAGAAGGAGGCATTGGTTTTCCGGACCAGCAACCCGACGTGGTGGGAGATTTTTTGGTAACGCTCTGCCAGTCGACTAACAATTTAGGCCACACGTGGTCAAACTCAATTTTCTGCTCGGGCAATTTGAAGGTCGGCCGACCATAACAGTATGTATAAATAACAAAATATAAATCAAAGTATAGTGGTATAACAAGTGATTAAGTGTAGTTTCCAAAATCAATGTAACAATAACATTTTTTACCGGAAAAGAAATAGTGTGTGTGACGCGCTATGCGGTTGAAGGAGACGCCACGGTAAACTGTAATTGTATCTAAATCAAACTTATTATGATCTTACATAAATGGGGGTTTTCGTATGAGTGAGTGGATGGGCAATCTGGGTTGCTTTAATATAGATATATGTTTCAAATAGTTTAAGTGTTTTTGTTTTTTTATATATTGTAACGTCTCGCGGGTAATCTCTCAGAGTCTTTAGATGTACTTTTTTGTTAATTAACTCTAAGTTTTATTAGCCTCACATTGTTAGCGTCATCTTGTAACGTCTCGCGGGTAAACTCTCGGAGTATATCGAAATTTTACGTCTATTTATGCTCTTCGAAAATCTCGCTTTAATGAGAGTCACAGAATTTGTTATAATTTATGTACAATGTTTCCAAAAATCGAGTGTGTGTGATTATGCAAATATTTCCCTTAGATTTTATTTGGGTGAAATCAATAACGTTGTTTTACAGTAGTTAGGAGAGAGAGTGCAAAGAGAACTACTCTCTTAGTATACGATTAATTAATTTAAATTTCTCCGCTCATGAGACCAGCTGACTGTGACATTTACAAACACATTTGAGGTTAAATTAACCCCAAATGGTATATAATATTTTCTGGTTGTCCGTTCTCTTCTCTGTCTCCAGACAATCTGTAACCAACTACCATCTACTGAAAATAATACACACTTTTATTCAAACAACAAAGTATTCATTGGATTTATTTAGCAAATTTTTGTTTTATCTTCTCCCCCAAAACAGAAAGGTATAATCGATTCTTACTGACAACACAACATTAGTTCGATCTTATTTTTTAAACATATAATGTATAACAAATATTTTTATTTTTTATTTCAATAACAATAAAGAAACAATTTATAAATTTCCCAGGGTTATTGTAGAGTTCTTTGTACTATGAGAAGGTCAGAAATGAATATTTTAATACCAAACTTTACATAAATTAATTTATTATAATTTGTAGTATTTAGATTATGTAGTTCCTTGGTTATCCGCTAGAGCGCAGATTACGTTTCTTCGCTAAAAACATGAAATTTATTTAATGGCGGCAAGAAATTCACAGGAACCCGTTATGCTGATTTTTTGGTTAACTAAAATAATAAAGTTTCTTTTCACCTCTTTTCCTGAAGTGTTTAAAGATATGGTGCTGTTTCTAGTGTTATAATGTTATAGTTGAGATATAATTTAGTTAAATTTTACTTGGTAACGATCTCACCAAAATGTCTACGTTCTGTGGACTAGGCCTGGATCATGGTTATACACAACACATCTGCACATCCATACTCACACAAGTTAGCAGCTTTTCATAGTTATATTCATAGACTTATTAGTATCCCACTTTTAGATTCAGATTTTCGAAGAGAACTTAACATTATAAAACAAATAGCAGTTAACAACGGTTATCAGTCAAGTCTAATAGATCAGTTGTTGAATAAAAAACTATATTTACAAACATTAAGATTGGTGTATCCTATTCCAACACATAAGGAAAAGTTCCACACACTTAATTACATAGGTACTGTATCGGATAAAATTGGTAAATACTTTACTCAAAAACATGTAAATATAGCTTTTAGGACGAAATCTTCTCTTGGTAGATATATTAAGAATAATAAGAGTAAAGTAGAAAAACTCCAAAAGTCAGGAGTATATGAGTTATTGTGTGGGTCTTGTGATAAAATTTATATTGGCCAGTCTGGAAGGTCGTTTTCTAAAAGAATGTACGATCACAATTACAGTTTGAGATATCAGGATGGTAAATCTAATTATGCAAATCATTTGTCGGAAAAAGATCATAATTTTAATGATAACTTTAAAATTTTACATGTAGCGGAAAAAGGTAAAAAGTTGATTTACTTGAAGCCCTCGAAATTAATTAGCGTAAAGATTTAGGTTTGCTTTTGAACAACCAAACGGATTTAAATAGCTCTCCACTTTTAAATTTGAAATTATATATGTAAATGTACGTTCCTTTATAATTTGTATATAGTTGTGTATATGTAATGTGTATTGTTTTATTGTTCGAACTTGATTCGATTATCGTTCTCATAGCACTGGCTTTGTGTGATTTTATTGTACGTAACTAGTCAGCTCTTACCATCTGAAGAAGGCACTGTGTGCCGAAACAGCTGTTGTGGTATATTATTACTTCCGTATTCCTTAAGGAATGGAAGTATGGTGATGGCAAAAAAAATCGTGTTCGAGATTATTGCAGATTCTGACTGTACTACACTCAAAACATGAAAAAAAGTCGTTTTCCGAAAAGTGTCTGTGTGTCTATGTGTAGATTTTTTTACTTCCATATTCCTTAAGGAAATGGAAGTATGGTGATGGAAAAAAAAATCGTGTTCGAGATTATTGCAGATTCTGATTGTACTACACTCAAAACATGAAAAAAAGTCGTTTTCCGAAAAGTGCCTGTGTGTGTGTCTGTCTGTCTGTGTCTGTGTGTAGATTTTTTTCTATGGCAAACGATAACTGCCGCAAATTCAAACAGAATCAAATAATTTTTTGCATACAGCCCTAATTTGTAGAGTACTCACGACCTATTGTTTTTGGTGAAGATCGGTTGAGGGAAAGGGGTAGTTTACCAGCAACGGTTTTTTTTTATTAAGGGAAATTTTTTTTTTTGCAAACGATAACAGCCGCAAATTCAAACAGAATTAAATAATGTTTGGCATACAGCCCTGAATTGTAGAGTTCTCAAGACCTATTGTTTTTGGTGAAGATCGGTTAAGGGAAAGGGGTAGTTTACCTGTAAAATTTTATGTTTTAACAAGGGTATTTCATATGGCAAACGATAACAGCCGCAAATTCAAACAGAATCAAAAGATTATTTGCATACAGCCCTAAATTGTAGAGTACTCAAGACCTATTGTTTTTGGTGAAGATCGGTTAAGGGGAAGGGGTAGTTTACCTGCAACATTTTTTTATCAAGCGTATTTTCTATGGCAAACGATAACAGCCGCAAATTCAAACAGAATCAAATAATTTTTTGCACACGTCCCTGAATTGTAGAGGTCTCAAGGACTTTCGATTTTGGTGAAAATCGGTTAAGGGGAAGGGGTAGTTTACCTGCAACCTTTTACGTTTTAACAACAGTAAAGTACTTGAAAAATTCATTTAAACGTTTTGAAACAATGGTAATTGTTAAAAATAAAGTAATTTTGTTGCCAGGCAATAAAATTATAATTTTTTCATTTTACTTCCATATTCCTTAAGGAATGGAAGTATGGTGATGGCAAAAAAAATCGTGTTCGAAATTATTGCAGATTCTGATTCTACTACACTCAAAACATGAAAAAAAGTCGTTTTCCGAAAAGTGTCTGTGTGTCTGTCTGTCTGTCTGTGTGTAGATTTTTTTTCTATGGCAAACGATAACTGCCGCAAATTCAAATAGAATCAAATAATTTTTTGCATACAGCCCTGATTTGTAGAGTACTCACGACCTATTGTTTTTGGTGAAGATCAGTCGAGGGAAAGGGGTAGTTTACCTGCAACGGTTTTTTTTTATCAAGGGAAATTTTTTTTTTGGCAAACGATAACAAGCGCAAATTCAAACAGAATCAAATAATGTTTCGCATACAGCCCTGAATTGTAGAGTTCTCAAGACCTATTGTTTTTGGTGAAGATTGGTTAAGGGAAAGGGGTAGTTTACCTGTAACGTTTTATGTTTTAACAAGGGTATTTCCTATGGCAAACGATAACAGCCGCACATTCAAACAGAATCAAAAGATTATTTGCATACAGCCCTAAATTGTAGAGTTCTCAAGACCTATTGTTTTTGGTGAAGATCGGTTAAGGGAAAGGGGTAGTTTACCTACAACGTTTTTTTAACAAGGGTATTTTCTATGGCAAACGATAACAGCCGCAAATTCAAACAGAATCAAATAATTTTCTGCATACAGCCCTGATTTGTAGAGTACTCAAGACCTATTGTTTTTGGTGAAGATCGGTTGAGGGGAAGGGGTAGTTTACCTGCAACGTTTTTTATCAAGCGTATTTTCTATGGCAAACGATAACAGCTGCAAATTCAAACAGAATCAAATAATTTTTTGCATACGTCAGTGAATTGTAGAGGACTCAAGGCCTTTAGATTTTGGTGAAGATCGGTTAAGGGGAAGGGGTAGTTTACCTCCAACCTTTTACGTTTTAACAAGAGTAGAGTACTTGAAAAATCGGTATGGAGAACCATACATGACTTCCATATTCTAAGATTTATATTTAAAATCATTTTCGAAATGAAATATTACCATAGAAACTACTTCTTTCTACTTACTGCTTCAGCCTTAACCACAGTACTGTGGTCACTAATGTATACCACCTCACGTTATCACACTCGATTTTCACTGATGATGGAAGTCGATGGCATTGCCGAAATGTCTGGTTTTGTAGAAAACATTGGACTACGGCCAAATATCCCGGGAAGGAATTTTAACAAAAACTACTTCTTTGTTGCCGATAACGTTGTACACATATATATCAGTGGCGAAGTTACATGGAGGCAATTGAGGCAATGCCTACCCTAAAAAATTCTGTAGAATAAAAATTATAAATACGTATGAACTACATAACGTAAAGATTATACATTGTTACTGCGACTGTCAAATTTATTAAACCGAAACGTGCTTTATTGAGCGACCGCTAGATGGTGACAGGTGAGATTCGGCATAGTTCGTTTAAAGCGAATGAGGCAACCTGAACTTGCCTCAGCGGTTTTTGTATACATCGTATGTAAGCAATGTAGTGGTGTGATAGGGAAGTGTAGGGAGGGGGGATTGTCCCGCGCTGTACACATAGAGCGTTGAGGCATGCCTCACTTCTGTGGTCCAAACAGTTAAGTTAAAGCGCCTGTGTTGTTTCTAAGTGTTTATTTTATGCGGTTATTAAAAGTGTCACTGTTATTCCGCTGAACTAACAGATGATCAAGATTGTTATTTGAATTATTTGTAACATTAAACATATATATAGAAACTAATCAAGTTTAAAAATTTGAAGTTCAATCAGTTGTATTATTGTGTATGACTAATACAAGGATTGTTCAATAGACACACGTATAGAGCTGTAAAGCATTTTTTATTCAACGATTTTAAAAGAAGTCTCCAATAACATTAAGACATGAGTTCCACTGTTGCGCTAACCTGTAGATTCCCTGCTAGTAAAATTCTTACGGCTGTTTGTGGAACCATTCGGTTACAGCAAACTCTACCTCAGCGTCCGATTTGACCCACCGTCCTTTTAGTGATTCCTTAAAAAAAATTTAAGATAAGATTTTTGCCTACCCATTCATTAACTACTAGCTTCGCCAGTAAGCAAATTGATGTCCATTTTTTCGGCTTGCACGCGTTATGTTGGTGTGGGTTTCGGCACTTTCCATTTAAAAAGCATTCAAACGTAAGAAAATAAACATGAGTGAGGCCAGAAATAACGTGAATTGTGTGTGTGTGTTTGTGTCTTACCTGCCTTTTTATTGCCGTATTAAATGAAAAATATTATATTACATTAAAATGAAAAAATTTTAATTTTATTGCCTGGCAACAAAATTATTTTATTTTTAACAATTGCCATTGTTTCAAAAAGTTTAAATAAATTTTCAAGTACTTTACTCTTGTTAAAACGTAAAAGGTTGCAGGTAAACTACCCCTTCCCCTTAACCGATCTTCACCAAAATCGAAAGTCCTTGAGACCTCTACAATTCAGGGATGTATGCAAAAAATTATTTGATTCTGTTTGAATTTGCGGCTGTTATCGTTTGCCATAGAAAATACGCTTGATAAAAAAATGTTGCAGGTAAACTACCCCTTCACCTCAACCGATCTTCACCAAAAACAATAGGTCTTGAGTACTCTACAAATCAGGGCTGTATGTAAAACATTATTTGATTCTGTTTGAATTTGCGGCTGTTATTGTTTGCCATAGAAAATACCCTTGTTAAAAAAACGTTGCAGGTAAACTACCCCTTTCCCTCAACCGATCTTCACCAAAAACAATAGGTCTTGAGAACTCTACAATTTAGGGCTGTATGCAAATAATCGTTTGATTCTGTTTGAATTTGCGGCTGTTATCGTTTGCCATAGGAAATACCCTTGTTAAAACATAAAACGTTACAGGTAAACTACCCCTTTCCCTTAACCGATCTTCACCAAAAACAATAGGTCTTGAAAACTCTACAATTCAGGGCTGTATACGAAACATTATTTAATTCTGTTTGAATTTGCGGCTGTTATCGTTTGCCAAAAAAAAAAAATTTCCTTTGATAAAAAAAAACCGTTGCAGGTAAACTACCCCTTTCCCTCAACCGATCTTCACCAAAAACAATAGGTCGTGAGTACTCTACAAATCAGGGCTGTATGCAAAAAATTATTTGATTCTGTTTGAATTTCCGGCAGTTATCGTTTGCCATAGAAAAAAAATCTACAGACAGACACACAGACACAGACACTTTTCGGAAAACGACTTTTTTTCATGTTTTGAGTGTAGTAGAATCAGAATCTGCAATAATCTCGAACACGATTTTTTTTGCCATCATCATACTTCCATTCCTTAAGGAATATGGAAGTAAAATTTATTTAAACTTTTTGAAACAATGGTAATTGTTGAAAATAAAATAATTTTGTTGCCAGGTAACAAAAATAAAGTCATTTTGATTATAAAATATAAATATTTATAACAAGAAAAGAATTTTCAGTTTTCAAAATTTAAATATATTTTTATAAAACAATGGGTTCTTCATTGAGGTGGGGACCATGTCACTCACTCCATCTCAAGCCTCTCCCATTTTGCAGAAAAAGAGGACCCTGTCAAGGCTGATACTTTGACGACAGTGACAGGGCTTTCCACCAAATTCAGCAGAGTGACAGGTAGGCCCAACTCTGATTGGCTCCTCAGATTTCCCCAGCGTTAGTAGGTTCTATGAAAATAATTTATTTCAAAAATGATTTTTAGATATGTTTTATAAATCTCATGTTTTATGTTTTAACATGGGTAATTTTTTATATGACGAACCATAACTGCCGTAAATTCAAACAGAATCAAATAATTTTTTATATATGTGCCTGAGCTATAGAGAACTCAATGTCTGTTGATTTTGGTGAAGATCGGTTACGGGGAAAGGGCAGTTTACCTGAAACATTTTTTGTTGTAACATGAGTAAAGTACTTAATTTTGATAAAGTATCCTGATAAGATCTTAATAATCCACTGTAGAAATGTAGATGAAATATCTATAAATGAAGAGGCTAGTTGAACGGGCTGGGGGTAATTTTCTATAAATCAAAATTATAGTTCAAGGGGGAGGGGATAATTTTTTTTTATATGTGTACTACGTTATTGGCAACAAAGAAGTATTTTTTTGTTAAAATTCCTTCCCTGGCTGTTTGGCTGAAAATGATTTTAAATATAAATCTTAGAATATGGAAGTCATGTATGGTTCTCCATACCGATATTTAATGTAAATTATGTATGAGTTAATATCTTTATATATATAATTCTTCTGTACGTGTGTATGTCACTGAATTCCTCCATGTATAAAATAATATATCGTTCGTGGCAGGTAAGCATATCTCAGTTATGTAATGTTTACGTTTCCATTTTATTATTATGCCTACAGCAATAAAAAGGCAGGTAAGACAGACACACACACACACACACACACACACACACACACACACACACACACACACACACACACACACACTTCACGTTATTTCTGGCCTCACTCATGTTTATTTTCTTACATTTGCACGCTTTTTAAATGGAAAGTGCCGAAACCCACACCAACATAACGCGTGCAAGCCGAAAAAAATGGACATCAATTTGCTTCCTGTGGATAGCTGGGCAATGTAACTGCACGTGTTTACAGAGGAACGATTCATAAACAGACTTTTCGTCTTTAGGGAATGAACCCTCTGCAAGATGCTGAGGGTCCATGAGTGACTTCGGAGCGCTCCTTCTTTTTCGCGTGTTTGTTCTGTGAAACATACACTGTAGATTCGCAGCTTTACTCTAAGCAACGGTCAATAGGAAATATTGAAAATTTTTGTCCACAGTGTACCCTCATTCACACTAAACCTGCTCTGATGTTTTAATTACGGACATCATAATATTAAAACTTTGGAAACTTGAGCACTACTTAATGGAGATCAATCATTAACTTATACAAGCCATTAATTTTATGCATATATTTTATATATATGTGTACAACGTTATCGGCAACAAAGAAGTAGTTTTTGTTAAAATTCCTTCCCGGGATATTTGGCCGTAGTCCAATGTTTTCTACAAAACCAGACGTTTCGGCAATGCCATCGACTTCCATCATCAGTGAAAATCGAGTGCGATAACGTGAGGTGGTATACGTTAGTGACCACAGTACTGTGGTTAAGGCTGAAGCAGTGAGTAGAAAGAAGTAGTTTCTATGGTAATATTTCATTTCGAAAATGATTTTAAATATAAATCTTAGAATATGGAAGTCATGTATGGTTCTCCATACCGATATTTTTCTATGGCAAACGATAACTGCCGCAAATTCAAACAGAATCAAATAATTTTTTGCATACAGCCCTGATTTGTAGAGTACTCACGACCTATTGTTTTTGGTGAAGATCGGTTGAGGGAAAGGGGTAGTTTACCTGCAACGGTTTTTTTTTATCAAGGGAAATTTTTTTTTTTTGGCAAACGATAACAGCCGCAAATTCAAACAGAATCAAATAATGTTTCGCATACAGCCCTGAATTGTAGAGTTCTCAAGACCTATTGTTTTTGGTGAAGATCGGTTAAGGTAAAGGGGTAGTTTTCCTGTAACGTTTTATGTTTTAACAAGGGTATTTCCTATGGCAAACGATAACAGCCGCAAATTCAAACAGAATCAAAAGATTATCTGCATACAGCCCTAAATTGTAGAGAACTCAAGACCTATTGTTTTTGGTGAAGATCGGTTGAGGGGAAGGGGTAGTTTACCTGCAACGTTTTTTATCAAGGGTATTTTCTATGGCAAACGATAACTGCCGCAAATTCAAACAGAATCAAATAATTTTTTGCATATGTCAGTGAATTGTAGAGGACTCAAGGCCTTTAGATTTTGGTGAAGATCGGTTAAGGGGAAGGGGTAGTTTACCTGCAACCTTTTACGTTTTAACAAGAGTAAAGTACTTGAAAATTCATTTAAACTTTTTCAAACAATGGTAATTGTTGAAAATAAAATAATTTTGTTGCCAGGGAATAAAATTATAATTTTCTCATTTTAATGTAAATTATGTATATATTAGAAAATATATCGTGCTTGGCAGGCAAGCATATTTCAGTTATGTACTGTTTACGTTTCCATTTTATTATGACTACTGCAGTTAAAAGGCAGGGAACACACACACACACACACACACACACACACACACACACACACACACACACACACACACACACACACACAAAATTCGCGTTATTTCTGGCCTCATTCATGTATATTGTCTTACATTTGCACGCTTTTTAAATGGAAAGTGCTGAACCCATACCAACATAACGCATGCAAGCCGAAAGTGTCCAGCGTGGATAGCGATTTGTTTCCTGTGGATCGCTGGGCAGTGTAACTGCACGTGTTTACAGAGGAACGATTCATAGACAGACTTTTCGTCTTTAAGGAATGAACCCTCTGCAAGATGCTGAGGGTCCATGAGCGACTTCGGAGCACGCCTTCTTTTCCGCGTGTTTGTTCTGTGAAACGTACACTGTAGATTCGCAGCTTTATTCTAAGCAACGCTCAATAGGAAATGTTGAAAATTTTTGTCCACGGTGTACCCTCATACACACTAAACCTGCTCTGATGTTTTAATTACGAACATCATAATATTAAAACTTTGGAAACTTGAGCACTACTTAATGCAGATCAATCATTAACTTATACAAGCCATTAATTTTATGCATATTTTTTATATATATATATATGTGTACAACGTTATCGGCAACGAAGAAGTAGTTTTTGTTAAAATTCCTTCCCGGGATATTTGGCCGTAGTCCAATGTTTTCTACAAACCAGACGTTTCAGCAATGCCATCGACTTCCATCATCAGTGAAAATCGAGTGCGATAACGTGAGGTGGTATATGTTAGTGACCACAGTACTGTGGTTAAGGCAGAAGCAGTACGTAGAAAGAAGTAGTTTCTATGGTAATATTTCATTTCGAAAATTATTTTAATTATAAATCTTAGAATATGGAAGTCATGTATGGTTCTCCATACCGATATTTTTTAAATAAATGACGAGTGAAAATCACGAAAACAAGTTTTTAGTTTTCTTAATTCTTTAAATATTATGGATTTTCATCAAGTAAAGGCCTCCAGTATCAATTATTTGAAGTATGCTAAAACTAGTATCTTGGCCTTATGGTATTTTAAATTATTGCTCCGTACAAGAATTACATCACAGAACATTTGGTTCTTCAAGCAATGCCTAACAAATAGTTTAACGCCACACTATATAAGGTTGAAGACGAGCAATAGGAGTATTTCTGCGACGAAAGCTATTTCAGCGGGGATTATAAGATGGATTGTGCAAGATATGAAGACAGAATATAACAAAAGAGAAGTTTGTAACATTTTCCTGAAATTTACTCATACAGAATTATTAAAAAGACTAAATAATACAGAGTTTGACATTTTAGATTTTAAGGTAAGAATTGACGTACAAAAGATTGTTCATAAAAAATACTTGAATCAAGTTCGGAAATTAAATAATTTAAAGTCTTCGGTTGTTAATAATAAGAAAAGTTTTAGCAAAAGGAAATTTCGAACCATACACTTTATAATCGTTTTATGAATTTAACTAATGTGAATTTTAATGAAAGAGAAACTTTATTAATTGAAAAGGGTTTCAAGTATAATATAAAACCGTTAAATTATAAACAAGAATTTGAAATTTTACGTGTGGATTGTGAGTTAGCATGCAATAATCACAATAACTCACAAAAAGACTCTTCTCAACCCAACCTATTGTATAAACATATTATAGCTGATAAATTAAATAATTTGTATGCTAAACAAAATATTAAAAAGAGTTTTATTGACAAAAATAGATTAACTATTTGTTCCATCGGGAAAAAAACACGAGAACATAATATAATATTCACTCGTGCTGATAAGGGTAACACGGTTATTGCTATTGACAAAGCCAAGTATGTCAATAAAACTCTAGATTTCTTGAACACTTACGAAGCCCAACGCTTAAATTTCAAAGAGAGGTTAAAAAGGCTATCAAGGAGTGTTCATTTTTTAATGTTTCTGATTTACATTTTTTATCTGTAATGAGCCCTCAACCTCCTAAACTTTATTCTTTAATTAAATTGCAAAAAGATAACCATCCTATTAGACCAGTCGTGTCATATGTAAATGCACCTAATGTTAAATTATCCAAAAAACTAATTGAAATTATCCAGACCCAATGCAAATTTATATCCACACACAGTATTAAAAATTCATTAGATCTAGTCAATAAAATTCAGGAATTGTATATACCAGATAAAGCGATTTTATTATCTTTTGACGTTAAAAATTTGTTCCCTAGTATTCCACTGGCTGATGTTGTTGACATTGTGGAAAAATTATTGGAAAAGAATTGTAATAATCCTAGGATGAGAGAGGATATTTTTAATTTATCGAAGGTTTGTTTGAATCAAAATTATTGTGAATTTGATGGGAAAATTTATGTGGGTAAAGAAGGGCTTGCTATGGGTAACCCCCTCAGCCCCTTGGCTTCTGAAATATTTATGGATTATTTAGAAACCAAAATAAGAGCTCATCCGTATTTTAAACTGTTCATGTTTTGGTACAGATATGTGGATGTGTGTGTTGGCAATTTTTCTTGGTACGCGTAGGCAATTACAGAATTTTCTTAATTTTATTAACGATTTACATAGAAACATAAGCTTTACAATAGAAATTGAAGTAAATTATAGTATTAACTTTTTGGATCTTTCAATTACAAAACAAAATAATAAACTCAATTTTAGCATTTTCCATAAACCTACACATACGGATATGGTTATACACAACACGTCTGCACATCCATACTCACACAAGTTAGCAGCTTTTCATAGTTATATTCATAGACTTATTAGTATCCCACTTTTAGATACAGATTTTCAAAGAGAACTTAACATTATAAAACAAATAGCAGTTAACAACGGTTATCAGTCAAGTCTAACAGATCAGTTGTTGAATAAAAAACTATATTTACAAACATTAAGATTGGTGTATCCTATTCCAACACATAAGGAAAAGTTCCACACACTTAATTACATAGGTACTGTATCGGATAAAATTGGTAAATACTTTACTCAAAAACATGTAAATATAGATTTTAGGACGAAATCTTCTCTTGGTAGATATATTAAGAATAATAAGAGTAAAGTAGAAAAACTCCAAAAGTCAGGAGTATATGAGTTATTGTGTGGGTCTTGTGACAAAATTTATATTGGCCAGTCTGGAAGGTCGTTTTCTAAAAGAATGTACGATCACAATTACAGTTTGAGATATCAGGATGGTAAATCTAATTATGCGAATCATTTGTCGGAAAAAGATCATAATTTGAATGATAACTTTAAAATTTTACATGTAGCGGAAAAAGGTAAAAAACTTGATTTACTTGAAGCCCTCGAAATTAATAAGCATAAAGATTTAGGTTTGCTTTTGAACAACCAAACGGATTTAAATAGCTCTCCACTTTTAAATTCGAAATTATATATGTAAATGTACGTTCCTTTATAATTTGTATATAGTTGTGTATATGTAATGTGTATTGTTTTGTTTGAACTTGATTCGATTATCGTTCTCATAGCACTGGCTTTGTGTGATTTTATTGTACGTAACTAGTCAGCTCTTACCATCTGAAGAAGGCACTGTGTGCTGAAACAGCTGTCGTGGTATATTATTTTTAAATAAATGACGAGTGAAAATCACGAAAACATGTTTTTAGTTTTCTTAATTCTTTAAATATTATGGATTTTCATCAAGTAAAGGCCTCCAGTATCAATTATTTATTACATTTAAACTCTATATCTTTGGTTTGTGTACTTTGTTTGTCTTTACTTTATTGGATTTTAACAATTATCCTTTACATTGATTATTTAGTCGATACTAATTATTATCTTTTACATTTGTTATTTATTGGTTTCTTTTTCATTATTATATCTGAGTGTAACGTTTCTCCTTTTTCTGTTCTATATTATTTGTTTGTGTCTTTTCCTTTCTTTTCATTTTATTTCATTTATACTTGGTTTGTTTCATTTTCATTTACCTTCTGTCGATTTCATTTTACTTCATTTTATTTCCTTTTATTTTGGTTTTCCCCTTCTCATTTGGTTTCATTTTATTTGGTCAATCACTTGGGTTGGGTCATGTAGTCGTTTGTCGCGTCATCGTCAATTTATTTTGTTTAGTTTAAACATTTTATATAGTTGATTCATCGTTTTTTCCCTTGTATTGGGGTGGCTTGTTTGTGTTGTAACATAATGCCTCTCCTTCAAAATTGATCATTTTGGTAAAACACTAGCATAGTTTTTTATTAAATTATCAGTTATATATAATTTTTTCCTTTTTCTTCTTGTTTATTTCTTCTTTCTTGTTTCTCTTCTTACTTGATTCACTCCTTTTTATTTAGATCTGTTTTTATTCATTTCCATTAGTGCGTTCTGCCTGTTATATAATTTTTCCCTAACTTTTAGTAGCTGGTTTCTTCCATTACCAACTTTTTTTCTGAGACCAGAGGAACATCATCTCTGCTCAGTTAATTGATTGCTGGACCTATTCTCTGTCAATCTTAAATACCTTTTTTGTCATCTTGTGACTTTCATTAATAATAATATTTTGGGGATTGTCCACTTCATGGTTTTTTAGATCATTTTAACCTTTTACTCATTCTTTCTTCTGCTGTACCTTTGCTATAATCTGTTATCTACTCACACAGTTGATCGTTTTTATTTATTTAGTTGTTAATTTCATTATTTCTAACTTTTAATTAGTTTGTTTTTCTTTTCTTCTTGTGATCATTTTAATTATTTTAGACATCTTTTTTCTTTTCTTCTTCTTTGTTGATTACCATTATTTTGCTTTAGCCACTTGCTGTATATTTGCTTTATACATTTTCTTTTTCTTGTACCAGTTCAGTTTTTTTTTCTTTGAATATTCTATAATCTTTGTCATTTTAGGTATTTGTCTTAGCAGTTCTTGCTTGATTTTATTTTTGTTTATTTTAATTGGTCTCCTTTCTAATTCTCTTATGTTATTAATTCTTGTTTTCACTTTATTTGTTTATTTTGTCTCGTCTCATATATTTTCTCAATATTATAGTAAGTTTGTTGTTCTTACTATTTAGGAATTTTTGTAACTTATTCCTTTATTTTATATTTTATTTTCCATTTTACCTCATATGTTATCTAAATATTATTGTAAGTTTGTTGTTCTTACTTTTTTTGAATTTTGTAATTTGTTATTCCTTTTTTCTTTTCTATTGGTTGGCTCGGTCAGTAATCTGAAAATCAGTCCCATTTCTCGGTGTTTGGTAATTAGTTTACCCATGGTCCATCATTTCCTCTGCACTTGTCGTTCGGATCACTCTGGTGTGTAGAACTATTTCCGTCCTTGTGAAATAGGTTTCTTCTATCTTGTACCACAATTCTTCTAATACCATGTGCTCATTAGTATCCATGCCTACTTCAATCACTTGATTATGTTGTTTATTACTCAACGAAGCTAATCGTACCTCCGTCATTGATGTTATCACTGATATTGGTTTATTTTGCATTTCTATCTCTGGTAATTTCCATTTTCTTATAGACCTTCTTAATTCGTTATACACTGTTTTGTTGTGAGTCCTTTTAATATTGGGTATTTTCCATTTAATTATAGATTTGTTGAAGTTTTTATCCACTGGTTTGTTGTAAATCCCTTCTATAATTTCTTTTAAAGTCCTCCTACAATCTTTATATTTCATTAATTTGCTTCGGTCGCTCATTGGTAAACTAAACACATCGATTAGTCCATGCTTCATCATTTCCAATTCTTCTCTTGTTTTTATTAGTTTCTTTTTATTTTTTTTCCTATTTCTTTGGTTTTCTTAATCTTCTTAATTATTCGATTCTTCTTTACTCCTCTACGGTTGATTTCTATGTGCGTAATTTTCTCTTTGTTTTTGTTATTTTTATTTTCAGAAAACAATACACTTTTGTCTTCTTTATCCTCTATTTCCTCCTCCTTCTCTTTTATTTTCTGATTCACCGGTTCCCTGTTCTTATTCCACGTTTCTTGGATATCTTCAGAAATGCTGTCTAGTGTTTCATTCAATGGTGTGAAACCACTATGTATTGTCTCCCTTAAATTTCTGAAACTCCTATCTAATGTTTCACTTAACTCTCTGGAACTCCTATCGAGTGTTTCATTTAAGAGTTCCCTATCTTCCTTTCTTTGTTCGAATTGCTCCATCATAAACCTCATCAGTTTATCCAATTTCGTCTCTTCTTGTGCGAGTCCTGGCATTTTCTTCTGTTGCTTCACTTCCACGTCTTTGACTATTTCTTCTTCTATTTGCATATTTGATTGTTCCAAGTTTTCATTATTTGGTATTTCCTTGAACTCTTCTATTCGATTATGTTCCTTCCTCCAATTACAAATATCTTCTCTGGATAGTTCAAACATAACCCTTATCCATTCCCTTAATTCTGCGTTTTCCGTTTGTATTGGTTTTTCTGGTTGTCTTATTAATTGTCTCCATTGTTCATACTCCTCCTGTGTATATTCCTCTGTCACTGGTGCGTATGCTCCCGTTCTTTCGTTTTTCATTTGTGTTTCATTATTGTACCATCTCTTCCAATCATTATTAGTCATTTTCTCCACCTTCTTATGGTTAATGTCGTGGGTTGTCCCAATAGCCTCTTCTTTATTATACTTGGTGTCTAGCTTCCACATTTCATCATAAATATCTCTCAATGTCATTTTGTCGTTTGACGTTCCCACTTCATTCGCACGACTCGTCATTGCTCGTTCGTGATCAGTGGTACTTTTCTTGATGTACTCCATCTCCTTGCTGAATTTTTTTAAATAACCCTGTCATCCATTCCGCGTAGCTCAATTGTTTCTGTTGTTTGGGCATTTTCGTTAGTTGTTGTGGCATATCTTTCTGTTTCATAATTTTTAATCTTTTTATTTTTTCGCAACCGCCGCTAGTCTTCAATTCTAGCCCTACTAGTTGGTCGCCAATCTTTAACGACGCGATGACGTCCGCCTTGTTTAAGCCCCACGTTGGGCGCCAATTTGTAACGAGAAATATCTTTGCGTACTCTTTAAAAGTGTGTATGTGTGTTCGCCTCACACGTGTGGTCGTTACTTTATGTTGCGCTTGCGATGTCCGTAGCGATCTCTCAATTACCAGTACACGCGAGTGGGAACCTTACCTGTTCTTCAAGAGGTGTTTATAAATCCCGGGTGGCGCCAAATTGTTTATCTAAAAACAATTAAATTAAAAAAATACGACGATTGAGTGTTCTTAGCTATGACGGTATGGTGAATTCAAATTTACTCCCGCCTTCGTTCGACTTTCTTAATCGAGCTGTTAGTTCGCCGAGTTCCGGCGTGAGCGCTTACCGTCATCTTTGCTTGTCGCTGAAATACACAAATAATATAATGCACTTTCCTATGAAATAAAGAACAGTGGTTGCAACTCTGTACTAGTTTATTAAATTGCGATTAGTATTTATTCAGTAATATACAAAATTATATTTTGTTATTCAACAAATTTGCACCGGCAATTATTATAAGACAAAAATCTCAAGGTTCGACGAAGCGAGTCTGAACAAATTATTTAGTCAGACATGGAGTCTGCAACAGTTTGTTTTCATATCGTTCAGATTCTGGATTCAATTTGATTACAATAAAGTACACTACCTTACATTAATTTTACTTATATAATATCATGTGTAGTTACAATTTGTTCCTGAAGTGTTATAAAGTGTGTTTCAAAAGTTCGTAATTTTTATACAGGTTATTTTTCTAGTTAACATAAGTTTAGTGTTTTATTTTTAATTAATCTTTGAAAGAAATAAGATCATCAGTTTATAGTGAGAGTTCAAAGTGTCATGAGAAAAAATTAAAGAGAATTTATTTCATAAATTCGGGTAACTCAGCAATACTTATCAAATCAGTTGACTTGAGGTATAATGTCATTCAGTCGAAATAGGTTGGGGTCATCGATAGTCTTCAATCTTCTATCATCTTGGGATTTAAGTACGTCTGGCTTCTTTTTCGTATTAGTTGGTTGAAGTTTATTAATTTAGAATTTCTTAATCTGGTATTCGGCATCAGTTGAATGTCCTAGTCCTTCAACATCTTACTTCTTCCTCTTTTCGAATTTGGATTACTTTTTAAACGTTTTATATTAAATTTTGGTCATTTACGGCTTGGCGTCTATTCCTTTTGAGCGTCAATAATGGAATGTTAGTTTCTAATGGAATATTCATAAATAACGTTCAGTTGTCATGATAACTGATTGATTCTGATTGGCTGTACTTGACTTAAGTCCATTGTTATAATATTTGAATTTTTATTCAAAATGGCTGTATATCTTCTGATTGCTATTATTCTTCTGTCTTCTTCTCTATGTATGAAATATTATCACTACTGTTCGTATTTTCTTTCAAAGACCATTTTGACATCCCACAAAGCTGGCTTTGCTTATGTATTATCTTTTGACAATTATGTTGATATTATCTAATTACATTTCTTTCTTATTTTAAGTCCTTAATTTAACATTTATCTCTTAATATGATTCATTAATTATCATTGACTAGTTACTTGCCTTGGATTTGCTAATATCCTAGTTAATTTCTTACAATTTGTAGTTTTTGGTTCTATACAGTTAGGTATTTCATAAGCCTAGGTAGTAATTGGCTATGTTTTCTTATTTTATACAAATTACATATTAATTTACCCTTATACATGTTTTGTTTTGGTATTACAAATGATTTGTTTACTTGTTGAATTGTTTTGGGTCTGTTTTATAATAATTGTATGTTTTCATTAGTTTTCATATTATGGTTTGTCTATTATTTTCAAACTCCCTTTCCAGTAACATTAGATTTATATTAATTTATCTTTTTTCTTATTTATATTGTCATTGTTTATAATTGGTCTATTATTTACTATTCTCTATTAAATATAACATAACATTTAGGCTTATGGTCTGTATAATTCTTGCAGCCATATTCCTATTCATAAATTTAATCAAACAATTCTTTAACAGCTATTATGCTACGTTTGTTTACAACTTGTTTTATTCTTACTTATTTTTTTTTGTGTGATAAACATCATCACACCATTTAATTTTACTTAACTAACTATCCCTTAGAACAGTGTTCCGCAACCTTTTTATACTCAAGGCACACTCCAGACGGGCCTAGACTCAACACGGCACACCAAAATGTCTGTCCCCTCAAAATCATATGAATCTTAATATAATTACGAAATATTACGTCGCTATGTAATCAATTTTTATTATTATTATCATCATTATTGTTATTATTATTATTATTATTATAAAACAGGAATAGACTCATGCATTTATTAACAATTTATTAACTTTAATTCACTGTAGAAAATACGAATTTTAAAGTAAATAACTCTACTCATACCTTCAATGTGATACTTGAGCCTGCTTAGCTGCACACAGACGGCTGATTCGTGGCGGAATCGTTGACAAAGCAAGCCTCATTTCTTCATCGATGGATTTGAGTCTCTCTCTCTTTGATGTTTTAATTTCAGTCAACGTCGAGAAGCCCAGTTCACACAAATATGTAGTTGAAATTGGTAATAACACATTAACTGCCATCTCGGAGATAGCCGGGTATTCACTGCTTATTGACAACCAAAATGTTTCCAAAGGCACTTCGAAAAATTTAAATTTCAATGATCTGTCTACTTTCAAATCTGCCAGTTCCTCTTGTAAGCCTAAATTATTCGGAAGATGTTTCGAATCCATAATGAATGGACCACGAACCCAGTCAAAATCTTCAACACTCTCCAAAATATTTTTTGAAATTCTGCTGCAAGAGTACTAAATGTTCTTTAATTAAGTCCATCAACACCTTATTATCGTCAGCAAGGGGCCATAAAGTTGGGAACATCTCACACGATCCATTTTCAATTGTCTGTATCCACAAATTTAACTTATTAATAAATCCTTGAATCTTATCCATACTAGTCAGAATATTTTCGTTTCTACCTTGCATTTTTCTGTTTAGTTCATTCAAGTGTACGAAAATATCGGAAAGATATGCCAACTTAGATACCCATTCATCATCTGCAAATAAATCCGCATACTCATGCCCCTCAATAGTCAAAAATGCAAGTACCTCCTCTTTAAGTTCAAACATTCGCGTTAACACTTTACCTCGAGATAACCATCGTACTTCTGTATGTAGCAGAAGTGTAGTGTGCTCTGATCCCATTTCTTGACACAAAACGTTAAAAAGCCGCATATTTAGGGGCCGCGATTTGATGAAGTTCACGACTTTTACTACTTCGTTCATCACAATTTTCAGAGGAGATGGCAAAGACTTAGCAACAATGGCTTCGCGGTGAATGAGACAATGGTCGGTTCGTAAGTTAGGATTTACTTCGCGTACTTTACCCACGAATCCTTTCACTCGGCCTGTCATAGAAGCGGCTCTGTCTGTACAAACACTAAAGCAAACATCCCATGTTAATTCATTACGGACCACATATTCATTAGTCGTACGAAATATTTCTTCACCGGTTGCTCGCTCGGGTAGTTCTTTGCAAAAAAAGAAATTAGTTGCAATTACATCCCCATCAACATACCTTATGTAGGAAAGAAGTTGTGCGTGACCGCCAATATCGGTGGACTCGTCGATCTGAAGTGAGAACTTTCGACTGCTCTTTATTTTCTCCTTCATAATGTCTTCGATGTCACTGGACATGTCACTAACTTGGCGGCTGATTGTGTCAGCAGAGAGAGGAATTTTTGAAATTTCAGTACCAGCTTCTAAACCCAGGACTATTTTTACCATTTCTTTACACGCGGGCTTTAACAACGTTTCTGCTATTGTGTGTAGTTTTTTGGCCTTTACGATAAGTTCGGCTACCTTATAGCTAGCTTCCTGTACTTTTTGCGAAACACGTACCGAGGTAGTCATGAGCGTCACTTGTTTTTTATTTTGTTCTAACAACCGACGAAAATAATTCACATCTTTACTTAACAGAGAGGAATGTTTTGTTGACAAATGTCGTTTCAATTTACTGGGAACCATAGCAGCATTACTGAGTTTTTCACCACACACAACACACTCGGGGATTGGGCATGTTTTGTCACACCACCAAAAAAACCCGTAAGATAAATAATTATCACTATATTGCCGGTGAACTACTTTCTGTTTCTTTTTTTCGGGCTCGATGGTTTCACTACTTGCACTCGAGGACAGACCCCTCCGTACAAGAAACTTATCCATATCGAAAAAAAAAATCGTTTAATAACACTGTAATAGAAAATAGTAAGACTGGTGTAGCAATCACAATATTCGCACTACTGCAGAGCACAGCTGTGATAGAACTGAACTGAAATACTGTAATTGTTGTCTGACAATGTGTGGGTCCTTCGGCGAAGGAAAAGAGCAATAAAGTTTAAGAAGCGCCGACAAACAGGCACAAATATCAAAACAAGGCAATAAAATAATAAAAGAGAGGGAAATTTTTGCTAATCCCCGCAATTTTAGTTAAAAGCACGTACAGCCAGCCGTACACAAAAGATGCGGTGTTACAAAGAACTCTCTTGAATAGAGTTTAGAACGTTTAGAGTTTTGAACGTAAACTGTATTGTATGATTGGTGCGGGCCGCTAAAAGTCTTACGCGGCTTTCTTTGTGGTGGACACAAAGCTTGCCGCCTGTAACCCATCAAACCGGCCCAATATTTCAGGCGAGAATACAAATAACTTAAGATAAGCAAACTATAACAACAATATTGAGTAAATAAATTATATTTAATTTCTATGAAAATATAATAGTTATCAGCATGTATTAAAGAATAAACAAGCACCTTCTTACTTAAAATCGACAATTAATTTATTACAATAATAGGTAAAAGTTCGCGTCACACCTTTCACCTTGTGACGGCACACTATTGTGCCGCGGAACACCGGTTGCGGAACACTGCCTTAGAACATAGAATGTTTATTGATTTAGCCTTCCTATTCTTTTACTACCTTCTTTCTTAATTAAACTTTACTCTCTAACCATGGTAACACCTTCCCTTAATACTATTGTATTCCTCATCTACAATTAATCTTAATACTAATGATAACAAAATTCTTATTTAATAACACTTTTCACCATTAAACCTTTAGTGTTCATCACTGATTATTAGGTGTTTATACCTATCAATAGGGTTTCTACTTATTTTGGGGTTTTACACTGTCACTTTGCACTTTTTATATTTTATTCACGTTAAATTCTTGGATTTCGTTGTCCATGACGTGTCCGTTACTTAACTAAATATCACTATTATATTAACAACTCGGAACACTAAGTTTTTTATAAGTAAAATCATAAAGATTTACCTTAAAGCCTAAACCGGTTTTCTCCTTTAAAAGGCTTCTTCAGAGGCTGCCGTAGGTAGCGCTGTTCGTCTTGTTGTTGGCGACGGGATAGATTTTTGAAAGATCGATGCTGTGTGTGTTGGGTGAGATGTGTTCGAATAATGCGTGCGATTTGAATTGTGTCTGTTCGTTTAGGATGTTGTTTTTAATTGTTTCTGTGTGTTTGTAGATTTCTAATTGTTCTAGAGTGTCTAGTTTTCGGCCTTTTGTGTGTACGTGTAGAATGTTCATGTTATTGTCGATGTTTTTATATGTGTGGTTTGCTTCAATGAGGTGGTTTGCAAAGGTAGATTTTGTAGTGGAGTGGAGTGCCTTTGTGTGTTCAATGTATCTCTGTTTGAAGCTATGTTCTGTCTGGTCTATGTAGAATTTATTGCAATTTGAACAATTTAGCTTGTAAACACCGGGTAGCTCGAATTCGTTTTGTGCTTTGTGCGTGTGTTTTGATAGTGTGTGTTCTGTTTTGTTAGTAGTTTTGTAAGCGATTCTGTATCCTGCTTTTTTGAATTTGTGGGCTATTTTTTCAGTTTGTTTGTTGATGTATGTTAGTGTTATGAATTTGTTGTTTTCTGTCATTGTTTGTTTTGTGTAGGAGTTTACTGACTATTGTTCTGTCATATCCGTTAGATTCTGCTAGATATTTTATCGTGTTTAGTTCGTCTTTGTAGTCTTTTTCATCTAAGAGGGTGTTGTTAAGTCTATGTATCATGGTTCTGAAAGCAGCTAGTTTGTGTTGTATTGGGTGATTGGAGGTGTTGTGTATTAGTGTGTCAGTTGTGGTTGGTTTTCTGGGTTTTCTGTATATACTGAATTTTGTTATACTACAATTATTGAAAAATAGATAAGTCCCTAGTTAATTATAAAATCATGATTATTTTCACCTACCTTAAATCCAGTCCAGGATCCCAACACGAACTGTGAAAGCAAGCATGATTGCAGGGTTACACTAATAACATACGCAACTCGCATTTATGAAGCAAAACAATTAAAATTTTATTATATTCTTCAGACTGTTAACATTTTATCTACTTCTTTTTAAATTTTACTCAAAGTTCGTTTTGTTAAGAAATCATTTCTGCTGATTAAACTTCTTTATCTAAACATCATTTACTATTAATTTCCCTTTTTATTTAAACATAACAATACCTTGAATCATTTTACACAAAATATATTGATTAATACATGAATCTAACTTATTTTCTATAGACGTCCCAGTTTGCTGCACACACTCATTCACACAATAATTCACCCCCCCATTTATTTACTCTAAAGATCTCATTAGAAAATAATTACGGTTACGTATTCTGGTGACCTCGGCCCCGACCGCGTGGCGCGTCTCACACCAAGTCCTCCTTGCGTTGTCCAAAAAGTTTTTTATTTCATGCTTCCTTCTTCTTCATTCACAACTACACTCCCGATTTATGTCCCGACATCGTTCTGCTACTGAGAGCTTTTTTTATTAATATTTAAAAAAAATTTATTGAGACTCCACATTGGCGGGCTACCTGGCCAGGTTAGCGTCAGTGAAGGACTGGCGTAGCGTCTGTGTAGTACCCCACTACCCAGGTCTTTTGGACAAGACGGAAAGCAATGCCTTGTGCGTTAAAGTCATAGTCACTGTTCATGGTACCACGTACAATTCCCGTGTTTTGGACGTTGACGAAATTACACTGCCACTGGTTTACGTCACTGGAGTAGGCGTGACTTATCCATACTTCCTCCAGCTCGGACTGTATGTTGCACAAAACTTCGTCTTTGCGCCATTTTCGGCAGCGTCAGTTGATCTGCTTGGCGTCCCATTCGTGCGCCTGGTTGTGGTTGCGTGTAACACCATATTACAGTTCTGAGAATTTTACAGTTGTGGGCGACACGCACATTCCATTGTACTGACTTCACCTTACTGTTCTTTGTTTGCTACGATTTATATTCAACATGTGACTGGCCACGCAGATGAAAATGAATTGTTACAAATCTTTAATAAAATAAAAACCCGTCCCTTTTAGCCCCGTTACAATTTCTGCCTGTGTTCTAGTTTTGTGATGGAGAAGTCTAAGAAGTTTATGGTATTGTTGTGTTCGTATTCGGCAGTAAAGGTTATGTTTTTATGTATTTTGTTTATGTGCGTTAGTAACTGTTCACATTGCCTTTTGTTTCCCCTGTATAGTAATAGAATGTCATCAACGTATCTGTGCCAATATAGTATTTTATGTGAGTGTCTGTCATTGTTTGTGAGTATTTTTGTTTTTTCTAAGTGTTGGAGGAAGACTTCTGCTAGAATGCTGGATAAGGGGGAGCCCATGGGTAAGCCATCGTTCTGTGTGTAGTATTTATTGTTACAAGTAAAGTAGTTTTGTTTTGTGATAATGTTCAGAGTTTCTGTTATTTTGTTGATAAGTTCGTCTGGTGTGTTGTTCTGTTTGAGTTCTGTTATTTAAGTGTTACTAGTGGGTATTCCCTAACATTACATTCTCTTTCTCATCCCGTTCACTATCTATGTATCTCTCACTTCACAATGGTTAGTTATACTATTAACAAGTTCATTTTATTATAGAGTCATTTATTACATTTAAACTCTATTTCTTTGGTTAGTGTACTTTGTTTGTCTTTACTTTATTGGATTTTAACAATTATCCTATACATTGATTATTTAGTCGATACTAATAATTATCTTTACATTTGTTATTTATTGGTTTATTTTTCATTATTATATTTGAGTGTAACATTTCGCCTTTTTCTGTTCTATATTATTTGTTTGTGTCTTTTCCTTTCCTTTCTTTTCATTTTATTTCATTTATACTTGGTCTGTTTCATTTTCGTTTACCTTCTTCTTCGATTTAATTTTACTTCATTTTATTTCCTTTTATTTTGGTTTTCCCCTTCTCATTTGGTTTCATTTTATTTGGTCAATCACTTGGGTTGGGTCATGTAGTCGTTTGTCGCATCATCGTCAATTTATTTTCTTTAAACATTTTATATAGTTGATTCATCATTTTTTCCCTGGTATTGGGGTGGCTTGTTTGTGTTGTAACATAATTTGCGTTGTATATATATATTATTACAAAACTTGCCATCCGTCTTACTTCTGCAAGCGTGTAAACGTCATCCTTAAAGTATTTTGTAAAATGTTGAAGTGTGTCAGAGTGTAACTTGTGTATGTGTGTCTTACCAATTCGTCCTCGCTCGGTAACGTAACTTACGATGCTCGAGTCCGTAGCGAACGTACGGATAACCAGGTATCGTAGTCCCGATCTGAGGTTCACTAGGAGTGTATAATTCCCGGGTGGCGCCAAATTGTTTAATTAAAACAATTAAAAATGTCTTATTATCAGCGATTCTGCTCAGATGGTGTGAAGGATTCAATTTGTCCCACCGTTTATCGAGTTGTATGATCGAGCCGGCAGTTGCCGTATTCGCTGCTTGAGCGCTAGTTATCACGTCAGAGACGTTCGCTGTAAATTATAATTTTAAGAATACACTTTCCTACTGGAAATAAAACTCATTTTTATATACACAGTATTGATTTATTAGCGATTTGATATTACTGTTTTCATAGACACAAGCTATATTTGATTTCTTATATAATTTTGCACTGGTTATTTCTTTATGAGACTTTTCCTCTTTGGGTTTTACAATCGATTTTGAACGTGACTAACATACAGTATGTCGTTCTACCAAAGTGGTAAGCAAATAATTTCGTTCAAATGTTTTGGATTCTTTTGATCACGTAAAAGGCTCAGATGCAATTACAATAATAAAAATACACAACCTTACAATGTTGCTAATTAAATATGATAATGTGTAACTATAACTGGTTTGTTGAAGTGTAGTATAAGTGTTTTAAAGGTTCTTACATTAATGCTAGGTTATCTTTATAATTTGACCAATATACAGTGTCTTAATATTTTTATTTAATCTTTGAAAGAGAATAAAATTGATTCAGTGATATTTCAGAATATAGTGAGAAATATTCAAAGTGCGTTATTTCGGAAGTTTAGATAATTTATTGGATACTTAACAGCTTCGTACCATGTGATTAATCTGTTGGCCGCAATATAATTCAGTTTTCGTTTATTCGGGCTTCAGGCATCTTTTTCAAAGTATTTAGATTCATTTATTCACTTCGTCTTGACATAAAACGTCTTCTCCATCAGGTAATTGAGTTCAGTGATAGTCAGCCTCCTTCTCGTTCAATTTTGATAATTTGTTTGACTTTTAAAACATTTTAAATAAGAAAATACGTTGTTCTGAATTCTGGCGTCTGTTTTTCCGGAGCGTCCCTTTCTGAGTAAATGATATTCAACGGTAATTTCGTATTCAACCATGGTTTCCATGGTTACCAAAGTATTCTGATTGGGCTAGTTTGATATAAATCCATTGTTATCAAAATTTGAATTCTTTTCAAATCTTCCTATATCTTCTGAATTCCTTCCTTCTCTTATCTTCCTTCTTAAGTATTAATTATTAGCACTGTCATTTGTATTTTCTCACAAAGATTATTTTGGTATCCCACAATATTGGGGTTTTCATGTTTTATAAGTTTTGTAACTTTTTATATATTTTTAATTAATTACAAAATGATCTTAAACTCCCACTTACCTTCTATTTGTCACTCTCTGACCAGATCGTCTAGTGTAACCCTATTTCGTATAGCGAATTTACCAGCACAGAAAATGAAATTAGGTACTTGAAATGATTATTCTAACACACATATATCAAGTGAAATAATGTAATGGATTTATTCTTTTTAATACATTTCTTTATATTCTCTTTTCAAATTTCTACTCTTTATCTTTTCTTTGAACAAATAAGTTTACTGATGCTAATGTTACATTGGAAATTTAATATAGCTTTCCTACTCTAGTTAGCTTAAATATTTCTTTCTTATATCTATAGATAAGACAGCCCAGTATCTGCACATTCTCTCATTCACACCCATACCATATTTAATTTAGCACTTTTTTTATTTAAATTCTCATAATTAAATTGTGTAATATACGGTTACGTGGTATCGGCGTCCCTGCAAGTCACTTGTTGATCTCGAAAAATTTTGTTCACTTTTGTCCGAATGTTTCCCACTGTTAATTTTGAGTACTTTAATTCGTTTTAGTCACTGTTAACTGAACTCATACTCTTGGTATAACTCCGTGTTTTGTTATTCGTTCACATTATAAACTTTTGAAGATATTACACTAAAGTTTAGGCTCACGCCTGTGTTCACCCGGCCGGGGAAAGGTTTCTTAGTCGACTCACTTTTAACTATTTTCCCATTTTTAATAATAGCTAAAACTTTGCCCGGCCGACGATGCACACCACTAATTGTGTCCACTGCCTTCAGATGTTAATAGTCGACTGCTTTGTTTTCCGCGCGCCGGGCCAGAAAGAATGTACCAGTTCGTGCCATTATCGTGAGAAACTTGGCCGAGGTGTGCACCCTTACACATTCCCAGACGCTTTAATAGCTTTTGTGCCTCGTACGGCTGGTTACGCATGAACTACAAGGTGTTCCAAAAGTCGAAATTTCGTGATCAAAACGTTCAGCTTGGGTTGGTTACAAATTTTTTTACAATTATTTGGGAATTAAACTAAACCTCTTGGTTTGTACCGTTACAATACCCCCCCCCAATAAGAGATCTTCTGCCGAAACAGAAGAAATCTCACTGCTAAACCCCTAACAGGATCGGTGAGGATATGGTGCCAATAACCCCCCATTAATTCTTAATGCATCATGGGTAAACTACACCCTAGCTCGGCGACTATGGCTGCACCCGACCGAGATTACTGGACTTCTCTATTCGAGATCCCAACACCACAAAATCGGACCGATACTCACCATAGTACACCCAACCTTCCAAACATTCCGCCCATAAAACCAAAACATTGGACTTATACCATACCAGATCCCCAACCGATATGTCCCCCCTTACATGCATACTGGGTTGCCTTTAGCAAAATACTGGGTGCATACACATTTCATTATCGATTACATATTATGTCCATTTACATTAAAATAAACTTCACAAGCATTCTATAGTTGCTTCTATATGAAGTAATTCTCCCTTTCCAAACAACGAAATTTTTTCTGATATTATTTCAAATTAAATTCAATTAATTAAATTTTATTCCACTAGTAAAAATAATCTAGGTCCATGATCAAAACCCATTTCCACATTAGTCTACTTTATTTCTTTCCATTCCTTATTCATTGCAAATTTTAAAAAATCTTCCAAAATTATCCAAAATCTTTCAAATACATTTACTTTATTCTTCTGACATTACTCACACTTATAATAAACAAATAAATGATATAATAATAAACAATACCATAACAAATTTATTATAATAAATTTATAAGAAACAACCTATTTCTACCGTAAATTCAAAATAGCTACGCTTGATTACAAAGATAACATAAGATATACATCGTGAATCAGCTGACCTCTCTTCCACTTATAGTGAACCTCAAAATTTAACATAAACTTCTTTACTGCGATTTTTTTTTTCCAAAAAGAATTATCATGTTATTAAAATTTATTATTCCCTCCTTTACTTATATAAAAAAACTACAAATCAATTATGAGGCATATATTACATATCTAACCCCAATCATCAGCTGATCTCTCTGGGTCAGGTTGATGACCTTACCCTAGGATACACTTCAAAATTATACAATATAAAATATATGACATATGTTTATAATACTTACACTCTAACATAGTAAAATAATAATACAATAAGACATGATAAATTACTTAGTATAAAATTATCATATGGAGCATCAATTCCTTCTGAGCAAACATAAAATCATTCATTTAGCTTATCAGCTATCGTTGAGTTTCAAAAAAAAAAATTTTTTTAAATCGTTACTCCCCCTGAGTAACCCCCCTTCCACACACACTATGACCCCCCCTGGACTGTGGCGTCCAGCTGCATCCACAAGGACTGAAGTTTTGGAGGAATTCTGTCATCTCCTTGTCCTTGCTTCAGCCTTACATTATAAAAAGCATTTAGATATCGTAATATCTATAAATTATATAGTTATACGCCCCTAATGCGGGTCTATCACCTTTTTTTTACTGTTCCTACGCGAACAGAGTGATAGCCACTGTTCCATAATTTGGTGATTCCCCTGAATTACCCCCCTGTCAATTTCTAAATTCACCTTTACAACGATAACAGCTATGGCCAGTTAAGGCAGAACGTGACGCAATGAGCCCCGACCATAGCTGTCAAAGCTAAACCAATTCCACGGTCAGGGTTCGGTGAGGCCGTGACCGCCCAAAAAGTTGGGGAATCACAAGTAAAAGATATCTTAGTTTATGATATAGCTACATTTAAAATTTACAATTTACATTGCATGAAATTTCTAGTCTTGGTGGTGCGTTTTAACATCATACATTTCGTTCTTAACTTTGACCTTCATTAACATAATATAGTGAGTACAACAAAATATTTACTTAGTCACTCAAATTAATCTATTCCTACTTACATAGGCTATCATCAACTAACGATTGAATCTTTAATTACATTTAATAATATAATGTTATATTATTAATTAATTGCCTTTCTATTAATTTATTATTACACTTTGTGAATTTTTTATACTTTCGGCTAGTACAGCAGCCATATTGTCTAGTACCAACTTATAGTCACCATGTCCAGGATCTCGTTAGACGTATTGAAAAACCATATGGTTGTTTGAAATAACTACTAATTCACATTAAATGTTCTAATCAATATTACTTTATTAAATTCAAAACGAAAGAACAAAAAAAATCATCAAATTATATTGTTTCTGTTAAAATACAAAATTTCGTTTCTCCCTCATACATTTTAACTTTAGTGATATTCAAAAAGACGTATTCGTAAAATATATCATGCGTTTAAAATAGTCTGTAAAATAAGAAATAATATAATTACAAATTATTTGCTACACATATAACTTATAATGAAAACCAGCGCTTTCACACACACACACACACACACACACACACACACACACACACATACACACACACACACACACACACACACACATCTTCCCCATATTTTAAGAGCTCATATTTAGTTTAATTTCACCCCTCTGTTCTTGTTTTACGAAAATAATAAAATTTGATAATTTGTATATTTCCTCGTATGTACTTAGCTGAATTTGAGTCCGATTGTTAGTCCAGAAGACGTCACATTGTTTTACGTGCGCACTTTCATCTTAACTCCTTATTTCCGAACTGTGTTAGTGTAAATAAACTGTTAATTACATTTTTGTATGAATTTCTATTGTTACAACATATTTTAAATATATTATTCACATTTTAGAAGGTGCGGGCCCGAAAAAATACGTTCCGGAACTTTATACAGGTGTTGCTCGCGCAAGCGTTGAATTTAGACTGGGGACAGGCTACCGGCGCTATTTTATGACGTCTCCCTAGTTATATGTCCAATTCTTATTGTTTTAGAGTTTGTATCACTCCGCCAGCGGACTGTTTTTGTTACATGACCGCATTCCATAACAAGGATCGGCTCTGACGTATATACTTACGTCAGATGGTCTGACGCTGTTACATAATTTGTTGACAAATTTGTTGTCATTTGTTGACCTTGGCACAGTTTGTCGTTTGTTTTCACTGGTTTATATAAAATATTATTAAATAATTCTGCATTCAACGCCTCAAGCAGTGCTGCCACCATCGCTAACAATAAATTTACCTTTCGTTTATAAATTTTTGTCCCTATCATCAAAAAATGTTATTTGTTTATAAAAAAAATACAAATTGCTTTATTACCCCAAAATAGGCCCGTTACAATACCCCCTCAATGAGATATTTTATGCCGAAGCATAAAAAATCTCATTGACACATTCATACTTGCTAAAGGGATCAGCCAGGATATGTCGCCACAACCCCCTGTATGGTTTACAAAAAATATAATCAACTCACCCTTGGTCCGGTGACTGTGACTGCATCTGAATGACAATACTGGACTTCTCTCTCGAGATCCCAACACCGTAGCGTCAGACAGATACTTAACGCCCCTGCTCTGACACGCTGGCCAGCTCAGGTCCGCCGCCACAGCATCACCCAACACTGAAACAACAAATCAAATATCAAATAGTGGCCTTATACAACACCATATCCCCAACTGATCTGTTTCCCCCTAGCGATGCTGGTTTGCGCTAAGAAGCACTGGATTTGTTTTTTACTTATTTCTAACATATATATCAAAATATTTAAGAACAACATGATACCCACTTTAAAATTCCATACTCCCATTCTATCTACTTTTTCTTATTAACTTTATCCCAAAATTTAAAATTATTGCCCTGATTCCCATCAGAATTTTAATAAACAGACGACCGACTCATAAACATTTCCCATTACCATATTACATTTCTCTCATCCCCAATTTAAAAATGCATTTAAAATATTTAAATTCCTAAAATTCTCTTACACTAACAAACACAATATAACATAAGAAAACATAGTACATTAATAATTCACATTGTTATCATCATCTTAAAATAAACAATTTATATTTAAAATTTACACACCTTACATCATTAAGTTTGCATATAAAATCAGAAAATTACCTTTTAATATCAATTTAACTTTTATTAATTCGTTTCTCAACAAAAATTTTTTTTTTCTATCTACGTTTACCCATCATTTCATTTATTATTCCCTTTCATTAATTTGGGTGATTCTCAGCTATTCATTATAACTCACTTTATCAACTTGGCATTTACTCATAATCTTACCCCTTTTATTACTCTAACGCTCCCTTGCAAAATCTTTAACTAGTATGACACCCCTCTATCAAAAATTCTACTAACCCTTCTCTACCTCTAACTACTTACTATTTTAACTCAAATCGCCACCTTCTCTCAATATATATAAAAAAAAATACTCTCTAACCCTTTGTACATAGGATACGTGTTTCCCCCCCCAAAAAGCTCAATTCTCGTTCTCTGGTTCCTGGATTCTACCTAAGGCAACCCCTTCCCACTAAATCTATACCAAATCCCGTCCCAACCCTTATGTTGCGGACTCCTACACTACACTACCCCCTACTACAAAATTGCCATCCCCAAAATCTCAATCTCATTACCTTACTACAACTACAACAAAAATACAACATCAATTAATAACATCAATATATCACTCAAAATTCTACATATCTTCTCCATTTCTACTGTGTCAACATCAATACTTCTCAAAATTCTATAACATACATTAACTCGAAACAACCTTACATTATTTTCATCTCTACTATTCCTTTAACTTTGACTTCAATTTGGACAGATCTATATATCCCACAAAAATTCAACTTGGACTGATTCAAACATTTTATTCAAACAATTACTATCACCCATTTCTATCTTTTGCAACCCATTGAAAATTTCAAGTATCACGAATTTATTTAATTTTTATTTAAAATCTATAAACACATTGAAAACATATTATTATATTTCATAATCCTTATTCCTAACATATTACATGCAATTAACATAATAAACACAATATAGGAAGTATTTAGTGCATCTATTTTTCAAATCAATACAAAATTATTGAGTAGCAAATCATCATTATTAATTAAAATATAGCAAATACTTAATACGTTATCCCCCTGGATAACCGCCCAGCCACACACACTATGACCCCCCCTGGACTGTGGCGTCCACAAGGACTGAAGTTTTGGAGGAATGTGACATATCCGTGTCCTTGCTTCTGCGTTACATTTTAAAAGTTACAGATATCAACATATCTTCGTCAATAGTTACACCCTTAATGCGGGTCTACCACCTGTCTATGCTACCCCCAAGCGGGCAGAGTGGCAGCCGCTGTTCCATAGTTCCGGGATTCCCCCTAGTTTCACCCCCATTAATTTCTAATATAGACCAATTTCAAGCCAGCTATGGTCAAGGGACTTGATATGACCATAGCTAACCGCTAGCCAAAACCACGATTAGTGCTGGTAAGGCAGTAATCGCCCGAAAAGTCGGGGAAATCATCTCTTCCTTCAGGCATGTACATATCATCATTTATATGCACGACACGGCAATTTATCAAGGTACAATATAAAATTATACAAAAGATGTGCCGTGCATTTTCGCCATGTTGGCCTCCGATGGAGGTAACACTCTCGGTTACCCCCAACACTTTCCGCTATCTACTGGGGCACATGCCACCCCAGCAACAGCAACCTACTAACTAATTAATTGAAATTTTTATATACATTATATAAATATAATCATTTCATCAATAATCATTTGACTCCTTCATACTTTTATACCATTGGACTTTCTTAAAGTTTTCAAAATTTATTATTAATAATCATTATATATCACTTTTCATTTATTATTAAAATTTTCAATTCTCATTTTTATTAAACACAATTATTTCAAATAGTCTCACTATTGCATGAAAATCTTAGTTACCTGTAAACATGTTTATTATATATGATTATAACATTTTTATACTTACAGTTCAGTTAACACGATATATACAAAACATAATTCCCCTACCACAATACTTCCACCTCACCTCTGAAACATTTTACAAAACTATTAGTTTACATCAAATAATTTATCATTCATTACCAAATTTCCATCTCATAAAATAAATTAAATTCATTAAAAAAGTTTAATTCATTAACATTCAAATAATCAATCAAAATATTTAACATGTACCACATTGTTTTAATTTAATTAATTACCAAAAATATAAATTATATAGTTATCGAAACAATTACCCTTAATCAATTACTGTTTTCACAATTAATTCTGATATTTATTTAACTTGCAAAATATTGATATTATTATTATCACATTTTCTAATACATATACACATTATTTACCTAACGTTTCATAATACACACAAATGAATTCACCATATTATTTACAAAGTATACGTCAATAACTGTTCAATTGTTTCACACTTCATATGTCCAAATCTGCAAGGTCATTACCAAAATTTACAGTATTCAACAATGTCTATACACTGATATTTTAGTTCACCCTCCATCGTCATATAAATATCTAATATATTTGTAACATGCATCATTGTTATCCACATACCATTTATCATTGTTATTATTATAATAATCTATCAACTTTAATTCTTTCATTACACCATTATAATTGATAGGGTTATTCCCTATTAACATTTCATAAACCTTGTCAACATCAGTCATCATTGTCCAGTCTCCATCAGTATTATTGGTCAATGTCAGGTAAGTTGTTTCATTACTTTTATATTCCTCAACTACTACGTCAGGTAAGTCATTATCGTTTATAAAGATATTATCAAAATAATTCCCTATCTCTCTTTCAATAGGTAAGTATTTTATATGGTTCATCTTCACCCCTCATAACCTTTCTCTCAATTCATCATAATTTCTTTTTAACTTATACAATTCTATCTCTCTCTCCATACACAACTCTCTCTCTTCATAACACCACATCACACTCTCACAATTATAACTGACAGAGGGTACAACATTATACAACATCAATATGCTCTTTACTTCATCTACTAATATGGGTCTCTCGCCCTTCATAAAAAACAACATTTGTGAACTCTCTGGTTCCGAAAAATTAATGGGAAAATTTACCCTCTGCCCCCATTCAACTACTATATTATTCTTCCACTCTCTCTCTAACTCCTTAACACACATTAACATCTCATAATCACATTCTAAAACTTCATCAGTACTATGTTTGATTATATTCTCATCATTTGTCTCTCCATTATTCTTTACCCCCACTATACTCTCAGAATTGTAATTAATATCATTATCTTCACTATTTAACATTACATCTTCCATTATTTTGTCACTTTTAATATTTGGCATACTTTTATAACATTGTCACCTAACTTCTCAACACTCTGTTCTAATTTATTCAGACTAGTTACTATTGCTTCATTATTATTTTTAAAACATTTATTCATTTCTTTAATTTGGTTTGTTAACTCATCGAATTTACTGTCAAAACTATTCTTTTGAACATCGAATTTCTCATTTATCTCATTTTTTTGTTCATTAAAAAGCAATTTCATCATCTTGATCATATCATTATCTTCAGCCTTTTTACTCGTGACTGGTGTTGAGTGAACACCTTCATTCATGATTTGTGATTCAGTTACGCTTATCTGGCTTTCATCTACACTGTCAGTGACGCTGACAGTTTCATGATTGTCTGCCATTTTCTTAAAATTTTTTAAATATATTTCTTTGCAAAATGGTCTTATATGTAACACATTATTATCATTAAAAAAAAATATTCTACTCACCCATACTACACACTGATGACATAACCTTATTTATACGTCTATCTCACGTACATACAAAAATTTTATTTCCTACTCCAAACAACCATATCATTTCTGCAACAGGTCCACATTTGCATAATTAAATTTATGCAAACGGTCCAGCTGGTCGGGCGCCATTGTTATATTATTAATTAATTGCCTTTCTATTAATTTATTATTACACTTTGTGAATTTTTTATACTTTCGGCTAGTACAGCAGCCATATTGTCTAGTACCAACTTATAGTCACCATGTCCAGGATCTCGTTAGACGTATTGAAAAACCATATGGTTGTTTGAAATAACTACTAATTCACATTAAATGTTCTAATCAATATTACTTTATTAAATTCAAAAAGAAAGAACAAAAAAAAAATCATCAAATTATATTGTTTCTGTTAAAATACAAAATTTCCTTTCTCCCTCATACATTTTAACTTTAGTGATATTCAAAAAGACGTATTCGTAAAATAGATCATTCGTTTAAAATAGTCTGTAAAATAAGAAATAATATAATTACAAATTATTTGCTACAAATATAACTTATAACGAAAACCAGCGCTTTCACACACACACACACACACACACACACACACACACACACACACACACACACACACACACACACACACACACACACACACACACACACACACACACACACACACACACACACACATCTTCCCCATATTTTAAGAGCTCATATTTAGTTTAATTTCACCCCTCTGTTCTTGTTTTACGAAAATAATAAAATTTGATAATTTGTATATTTCCTCGTATGTACTTAGCTGAATTTGAGTCCGATTGTTAGTCCAGAAGACGTCACATTGTTTTACGTGCGCACTTTCATCTTAACTCCTTATTTCCGAACTGTGTTAGTGTAAATAAACTGTTAATCACATTTTTGTATGAATTTCTATTGTTACAACATATTTTAAATATATTATTCACATTTTAGAAGGTGCGGGCCCGAAAAAATACGTTCCGGAACTTTATACAGGTGTTGCTCGCGCGAGCGTTGAATTTAGACTGGGGACAGGCTACCGGCGCTATTTTATGACGTCTCCCTAGTTATATGTCCAATTCTTATTGTTTTAGAGTTTGTATCACTCCGCCAGCGGACTGTTTTTGTTACATGACCGCATTCCATAACAAGGATCGGCTCTGACGTATATACTTACGTCAGATGGTCTGACGCTGTTACATAATTTGTTGTGTCATTTGTTGACCTTGGCACAGTTTGTCGTTTGTTTTCACTGGTTTATATAAAATATTATTAAATAATTCTGCATTCAACGCCTCAAGCAGTGCTGCCACCGTCGCTAACAATAAATTTACCTTTCGTTTATAAATTTTTGTCCCTATCATCAAAAAATGTTATTCGTTTATAAAAAAAAATACAAATTGCTTTATTACCCCAAAATAGGCCCGTTACAATAATTGAACGTTTAATAAAAAGGATTCACTCTCTCACTCCATTAAAATAAACATTTAATCAACATCTGAATAAAATTACAAACATTTCAATTTTAGGTTTAGTTTCAAACTCCATAAACCTTTCATCCCGTTACATTTTATTATTACAAGCCAATTATGAACTTCTAATCATCATTTTCACAGATGGTGTGACGATTTAAATTGTAACCATTATTAAAAAGAAAGAAAGAAAAAAAAAATTAAGGTTGCGAGCCATTAACCATTTAAATCTCACAATAATAATAAAAACATGTAGGTACTAAGTGTGAAAGGAAGAAGTAATTAATAAGGGCAAAGAAACTGTAATAAAAAGGCATATTGTAAATAATTATTATTGTCGTATTTAACCCTTGCTTGCTATCAGGCGCCTACCTGTTGATTCCGGACTCGACATGTTTTCCGAGTCTTCTGTAATTATGAATAAAATAAAAAACTAATGTTAATAATTAAAGAATCTGAAGACACAGATAGTCACTAAAACTACTCATTTAAATTATGTATTTTTATCTAGGGATAGTTTGTATAAATAAAAAAGTTTATTTAGAGAGAGACAGGGACTATATTCTCGCAGAATAAACACCCCACTACCTCTTATGCAGTACCAGTGGAAGCGGGCGAAAAATCTCTCTCTCGCTATGAAGACTCCAAGCAGTGCACACGCACGAGCAAAAGCTCTGTTGGAATGTTGTGTGATTTGTTGTTAGTTTGGCTTATTTCAAATGTAGTTTATTAACTGCTACACAAAAGAGTGTAACATGTAACATTAATTAAAAATCAGAAACGTGGTAACAAGAAGAAATATGTGACAACAAAAGTACGAGTATTAATAACGATGACTGCTAACTTCACCAACTGACGACACTTTTCAACATCCTACCCGGAGAGGTGAACTACCAGAATTTGCAACTCTAGTAGACCCGACAGAAGATGCAGTTCGAGACATCAAAGAATCTACGCCTACCATCATAGAAGGTTCGACCTAGACTGCAGACGTTTAAGCCTTTAATGACTAAGACCAGACCTAGATGAGGACGACGCTTTTAAGGATTCCCAAGACGGACACTCCCGGAGGAAATTTCTACATAGCAAATTAAAGGTGACTCGATAGCACGTCTATCGAGGAATAAATAATAATTATAATTGTAACACAATACACTTTAAAAGAGAGACTTTTCAGAGACGATTAAACTTGTAAAGATAAAAAAAAGAATTAACTCTAAGAATTTAATGTAACTATTCAGACATCATACATTGTAACAGTTTAAATCTCAATGTATCGTAGTATAATTAATACCATTCTTCAAATGGAATAATAATGAAGCATAAAACTAAAGGTCTTGCAAGCTAATATCATGAATTGAATATAATTAAAAGTTTGATGACTAAATACCTAAGGTTACCCGGATCCGTGGTATAGCTAAACAAAATCTGTTGTGATCCCAAAGTTTAAATAAAGAATTCAAATAACTTTAATAATTCAATTAGTAATGTCATGGGATCTATCTTTTGAGTAAATGTTATTTTTTCAAATGTTTAATAAAGAGAAGTCTTCTTGTTACACACATATACTGAGTACATAAATCAACAGTTTTCCCATTCCCTGATTCCTTTTATATTTACTCTGTGTTGTTCTGATTAAATTTCAGCTCGTCGAATAAGGCAGCCTGAATAATTGGCAGAACCAATTATTTCGGGTTCCCCAAGTTGTAACACTAGAGAAGACGTTATAATGGCACTAGTAAATTTTATTTGAACACACTGCCTCACTAAAATTATTTACATACACTCTTAGGCAATGCTGGCACGTGGTATGGTGCACCTTATCTATGCATCTTGAGTGTAAAATATTTTGTATCACATACCTGATGGGTCCCCCTCCCCTTAGGCAATGCTGGTACGTGGTATGGTGCACCTTATCTATGGATCTTGAGTGTAAAATATTTTGTATCACATACCTGATGGGTCCCCCTCCCCATTCAATAATACAGTGAAATTTCTAATTTAGACCAATTTTGCGGAGCCGGACCATCGTCGTTTCACCACCCGAAGGGAGTTCTGCCAACCATGGTCCGCCTCCAATTGCCGAAACCCACGGTCAGGACTGGTAAGATCGTGACCGCCCGAAAATGGGGGAGGATCCCTTCTGAAAACAAACAAAACACATTACAATTCAAACTCCTATCTTGACCAATATAATTTCAGATTCGTAGCATTCTGTGTACCCATTATCTCCCTCGTTTCTCTGTTCTGTAATATATATGAATAATTCATTTTAATTTCTATTATCTCGTAAGGCCCTTCGTAGAGTAAGAAGAACTTCTTGATCTCCTTGTCCTGAGCACTCGACAAATCATGTCGCCGTACTAATACCAGCTGTCCTATCTCATACTGCATCCACTTACCTTTCATATCATGCCTCCGTTTTCTCTTCTCCCCCTTCATTAATAAATTTTCATTCGCCAGCCTAAGTTTTACATCACGATCAATAACATTGGTTTCTGGTGGATACTCAAATAGTTGCTCCAAAATCCTCGGCGGACGCGTTCCTCTTATTAACTCGTAAGGTGTGAACCCTGTCGACTCGTGGGTGGTGCAGTTTAGCCAGTCTTCGATCTTCTGAACAAATAGTGGCCACTCGCTGTGTTTTGCGTGACAGTATGCTCTTAAGATTCGGCCTATTTCTCTCATGACTCTCTCTGCCTGGTTGGATTGTGGATGATATACGGCAGTGTGCTTTGGGATGATTCCTTCCCATCCTAGAGTCTGGCGCCACTTTCCACTGATGAACTGTGGTCCATGGTCGGATAGTATCACCTTCGGCTTCCCCACGTTGATCATGTAGTCGCGTGTGATCTTTTCACTCAGCACCTTACTTGTCGCTCGCTTCACGCTATACAACCTTACATATTTGGAAAATGTATCTAGCACTACAAAAATATACATTACTCCTCCCCTACCCTTCGGCAAAGGGCCATACAGATCTACTGCTACTAAGTCGAATGGTTTTCTACTTTAATATAGTTTAACTCCCCTTAATCGATAATTTACTACTTTTGATTTCTGACACAGTTCACAACTTTTCAATATTTTTCTTACTCTTCTCTCCATATTCTTAAATATACAAGACTCTCTCAATACACACACACATTTCTTGGCTCCAAAATGGCCATATCTATAATGACAGTCCCATACTATTTTATCTATCAACCCTTCAGGTATAACTAACCTCCAATCCCTTTCTCTCCCCTCTACTTTTTTAAATAAACTCCCCTTAAACACCTGAAAATATTGTTTATACCCTAATTCATCTAACTCTGACTCTACACTAGTTATAATTTTATTCAGCTTACTATCATTTCTTTGCATTATGTTTATGTCTTTCAATTCTTCCCCAAAAAGTTTATCTTCCCTGGATAGTCTATAAATCTCTATTTCCTTAATATCTCTACCAGTCCTATTTCTATCTGTTTATTCGTGACAGTGTGTCTGGCACCCTGTTCTCTACCCCCTTAATGTATTCCCAAGAGAAATTATACTCTTGGAGAGCTAACACCCACCTTGTTATCTGGCTGTGTGTGAGCTTGCACGTGTTCAGGAACGACAGCGCTTTATGGTCCGTCCTGATGATGGTTTTACTGCCCAGCAGATATGTCCGGAACTTTTTTACTGCAAACACTATACTGAGGAGCTCCTTCTCTGTGGTTGTATAGTTGCGTTCTGATGCTAATAACGTCCGGCTGGCGAAAGCAATTGTATGGTGTTCTCTCGCCTCGTCCTCTTGATACAGTTCGGCTCCTAGGGCTATATTACTAGCGTCTGTCTGTAAATAAAAATTATTATTGAAATTTGGGTGGTTCATTAAGATCATATCGGCGAACTTATTCTTAATCTCGCAAAACGCTTCTCTTTCATTTTCCCCCCATTTCCATTGTTTGTTCCTCTGCAGCACGGCGCTAAGTCTTGCCGTCGTCTGAGCGTAGTTTCGCTGGAACTTCCTGTAAACATTACATAGACCAAGAAAACTTTGTAATTGCTTTATGTTCTTTGGCTCCGGGAACGTCAGGATGGATTCTACCTTGTCCGGATTAGCCCGTATTCCTTTAGGTGTTATGATGAATCCTAGAAAGTGTATTTCAGTGTGTAAAAATTTTGATTTATCCCAATTCACAGTTAAACCTCCCTGGTACAATTTCTCCAACACATACTCTAAATGTTCTACATGCTCCTCAAATGTTCTGGAAGCTATCAGAATGTCATCCACATATATAGTCAAAAAATCTAAATTATGAGGCTGCAAAATTTCATCAAGACACTTAATAAAACTAGCTACACTGGTGTTCAATCCAAACGGTAATCGTTTGAATTGATAATTTTTTCCGTTGAATAAGAAAGCTGTATATTTCCTACTATTCGCTGTCAACGGAACTTGCCAATACCCTGCGGTTAGGTCTAAAGAGGTCATATATTTCACACCGCTGAACTTTTGAAAAATTTCCTCAATGGCTTCGGGTGACTCCCGGTCTGGAATAATTATTTGATTGATTTTGCGGGCATCTAAACATAACCTGACTGTCCCATCTTTTTTAATCACTACTACTAAAGGGTTAGAATATGGTGATACGGATCGCTCAATTATATCTCCCTCTAACATTTTCTCTAACTCAATCTGGACCGCTCTTCTCTTCGCATATGGCACCGGATAACTTCTTTGTACGTAGGGTGCGTGTTCCCTTACCTTTAATTCGCATTCATAGCTTCTTGCCCTCCCTGGTATATCGGCAAACACTCCTCTAAAATTCTCTACTACCAGCCACAACGATTCACGTTGAGAACTCCCTATTACGCCACCCTCACTACAAAATTTAAGTGCCCTCTCATCCCATATTCGTTCCACACTTTCATCGCACTCTATTTTACTCTCACTACACACATTCATACTAACTTCCGCTTCTTGTTCATTTACCCGATTACGTATCACCCTTACGCCCGAAATTCTTATCGCATCTACTACCTGCTCAAAATTAATCCGAACTGGTTCTATTTCATTGTGTAATTCTAACACCCGTTTTTGGAAATCAATCACCGCCTTATGTTTAATCAGAAAATCATTTCCCAATATAATCTCAAGATTTAATCCACGTACGACTAGAAATGTATTATCGTACCCTACCCCGTTAATTATCATATTTAAATGTACTTGTTTAGTGACTCTTTTACTCCTAACGCCCGTAATACCTACAATCGTCACTCCCGCAACTGGCAAAGATGGAATATTTTTATTTAATTCTTTCAATTCGTCTAGTACGTGTTCGGAAATAACACAGATTTCACTACCTGTATCTATCAAAGTTTTAATCTCCTTACCTTCAATGTTGATTTTCACCTCGGTCAGTCCATTCTCCCGTCTCACTGCTTCGACATCTTCTTCCTCCATTAATTCCTCAGATAAATTGGTTATGATAATGTTGTTTTGATAGTTGTCATTTAATTGGACCCCAGAATCCTCCGGCGACAACGGTCGGGTCCGGTGCTCCATTGTCTCTCTTAGTTTACCGCAGACGTGCTCGCCACCGCTGGGTTGTATCCACTTTCACTCCGGTTCACCTGCTTTTCATGGTCGTTACCTCTCGGCGCTCCTCCTTGGCCCTCTCCCCTTCGTTGGTATGCATGGTGGTTCTGCGTGGGTTGTGGTCCCTGTCGCTGACCCGGTCTCTCTCTCCTACATCTAAAACAAAAATTTTGTGATGCATAATTTCCCTGCGAACACGCCGGACAAGTCCACATTAGGCCTCGATTATTTTGCTCTCGTCTGGGGTATACCGGTTCATGTGGCGGTCCCCTCGGCAGTCCCTGATTACCTCCGTTATTCATATTCTGTTGGTTGTGACGACGACTCATTTCTTGGTCACGGATGTTCTGAAACACATCTAAAATGTTTTCTAACTCGCTAATAGTGGCTACCTCCCGCGTCATCAATGTTATTTGCACCTCCCTTGGCAAGTGCTTACTTATATGCCTCACGAAGGATCTAAATGACAATGGCGGTTCTAGGTATTTCGCCTCACTAAATATTTTCATTACATACCCTTTTATATTATTATTGGGTCCCGCAAAATTCCCGGTTCCCATAATTCTGCTACGCAACACTTTTGGTCTTCTTCAGACCAATATTTATTTCTGAATGCGGACTCAAAACTTTCGAAGCACCCCCATTCTGTTTTGTGTACCTCGGCCCATATCTCCGAACTACATTTGAAACATTTTAAATTTTTAATAATTGTACCTCCCAGCTACTAGTATTAAATTTATTAAACTCCCTCACTCTATTTATGAATTGCATAGGATGCACTCTTTTATTGTCACAACTAAATGACTTTAATTCAACTTCACTGCTTACGTCACGAGTCATAATTACTCGTTCGGTAACAGTGTTTTACTTGTTGGCTGATGGCCATACTCAATTCATTTTTAACATCCATAATATTCTTTTCAACGTTCATTAATTTATTGTTACTATCAGATTCAAGGTCACTTATTGTATTGTGTATTGTCTTAAATTCAATCTTACAACTATTTCCATTTCACTTATTTTAATGTTATTACTTTCAATCTTATTCATAGCATAACTAACCTTACATTCAGTATTGGCGTTGCATTCATTTACCTGTTTCTCGACAATAGTGTTTATTACACTATATTGTTCCGTGATCTGTTTTTCTACTTTATTTGTTATATCATTTTTTATATCAGAAACACGGCATTCTAATTGCTCATTCATAGACTCTGTCAATTGTAATTTAATATTTTCACAACGTTCATCAACATGTTTATCTAGTACATGGCTCAGATTATCAAATTTTACACTTATACTCTGCTCAAACTTAATATTTTGTTCTTTAATTTCTTTAAAATTAATATCATTTTTAATATTTTGTTGTTCACATTTTATTTTCTGCTCATTAATATCACTATGCGTTTTGCGTAATAAATCGTCATTAGAATTGAAATGCCTCTCAAATTTTTCGTCATTTGTATCAAAACGACAATTAAAGTCATTACTTTGCTTATTGAAATTACTATTTACTTTACTGAAATTGGCTTTCATAAAATCAAATAAGTCCTCTAATGACAATTCTTTTTCTTTAATATTTGTTTTGATCAGTACCGGGGTAGATTGCGCTTCTGCATGATCGATTATAATTGACCCGGTTAGGTCAATGTTAGTTACGGATTGCACGCTCAAATCAGCTGTTGGCATTGACTGACTTACTTCGCTCACATTTGGTGACGGGTTCATCGACCCAAGGCCACTCTCATTCATACCTGAGTCTATTACATTGCTTTTTTCTGCGTGCTCAGACATTTTTAATTGATTTATAACTTATTTTTTACTTATGTTATAACTACAATTGATTAATCTCCCTTCAAAATATTATACTACAACATACATAAAATAAACCTTACACCATAATTACGTACATTTTACGTAAATAAAATTTCGCTTTCATAACCGTATTTCATTCTCTGTACTGTCAACATAGGCTGGTGTAATATAACTTTTTATTACATTACATCCTGCAGTTACGGCACCATTGTAACTTTTTATATATTTTTAATTAATTACAAAATGATCTTAAACTCCCACTTACCTTCTATTTGTCACTCTCTGGCCAGATCGTCTAGTGGTGTAACCCTATTTCGTATAGCGAATTTACCAGCACAGAAAATGAAATTAGGTACTTGAAATGATTATTCTAACACACATATATCAAGTGAAATAATGTAATGGATTTATTCTTTTTAATACATTTCTTTGTATTCTCTTTTCAAATTTCTACTCTTTATCTTTTCTTTGAACAAATAAGTTTACTGATGCTAATGTTACATCGGAAATTTAATATAGCTTTCCTACTCTAGTTAGCTTAAATATTTCTTTCTTATATCTATAGATAAGACAGCCCAGTATCTGCACATTCTCTCATTCACACCCATACCATATTTAATTTAGCGCTTTTTTTATTTGAATTCTCATAATTAAATTGTGTAATATATGGTTACGTGGTATCGGCGTCTCTGCAAGTCACTTGTTGATCTCGAGAAATTTTGTTCACTTTTGTCCGAATGTTTCCCACTGTTAATTTTGAGTACTTTAATTTGTTTTAGTCACTGTTAACTGAACTCATACTCTTGGTATAACTCCGTGTTTTGTTATTCGTTCACATTATAAACTTTTGAAGATATTACACTAAAGTTTAGGCTCACGCCTGTGTTCACCCGGCCGGGGAAAGGTTTCTTAGTCGACTCACTTTTAACTATTTTCCCATTTTTAATAATAGCTAAAACTTTGCCTGGCCGACGATGCACACCACTAATTGCGTCCACTGCCTTCAGATGTTAATAGTCGACTGCTTTGTTTTCCATTTATCCTTGGTTAATTAGTCACCTTGGATTTGTTAATTACTTGGCTATTTTCATACAATTAGTATTTGTTTATGTTTGACCGTTAGGCCTGTTTCAAGTCTAAGTAGCCATTACTGGTTTTTGATTGTTTCATACACATTATATCTCATTTTGTCCTAGATCGTTATTTTGTTTTTATAATTAGGTTTATTATCTATGGAGGTGTTTTGGTTCAGTCTTTGTGTGATTTTTGTGTGTTACAACTGTGTTATTCCATATTTCTTGCTAATTATTTACTAACGGTTTTCTTTTTTATAACTCAAACATTGCTTTCTTTTCTCATTTATTTATTCTGCCAATGTCAACAATATGGCTATTAATTACTACCCTTTCATCATATAACATTTAGGTCTATGTTTGGGATAATTACCCAATCCATCTCCTATTCATAAACAATTGTTTATACAATTAATTAACATTTATTATTTAATATTGGTGTACAATTCATTACTTTTGATTTATTGTTCGGGTAATAAACAATCTCACCTCTATTGAACTTGTTTCATTACTCTCCCCTTATAACATGGGTATTTACTTATGGTTATGACATACTTATTTTATAAAACTCTTTGCTTTCCTTTCCATGTTAACATCATCTTATTACTTTTTCTTGTGATTCTCACCTTTAAATTCTACAATACATTCTTAAGTTCCATAATAATATTATTTTATAATTACTACAGTTAATATCACTCTTCAGTGTTCATTATTACTGAATCAATGTTTTATTTTAAATATTATTCATAATAACTTTCTTAAATGTTATTGTTCACTATTAAATCTTAAACATTGGTTATTTTTACTAAGTCTTTATCTTAGCCTTCTCTATCCTTACTATTTTTATTACTGACAATATTTTTATTTATTTATCACTTGCACTTTTAAATTATTTTGTGTTCATTATAATTTACTTAGTGTTTCTTTTTCTATCATTTCACTTTAAGGTAAGTTCACTTTCACTAGTTTAACTTCCGTTTACTTCTCACTATTTTACTCTCTTTCTCTACACATATTATATATAATTATTAATATCATGTCTTTCTCTATTAACCACTTACATGTACTCCTAACTCTTTGGCTAGTGTATTTTTAGCTATCGTGTTTTATTAATGACTATTTACAATTGTCATTCAATCAATACTAACATTCATTAATTATTTTGGTTCTTTACCGGTTTCATTTTCTTTATTATTTTTGATTACATTATTCCTCACTTCTCTATTCTTTATTCCTTGTCTGCGTTTTCTTGACGTGTTTCATTTTACTTTCTTCAACGATGGTTTGTTCCCTCTTTGTTCTCATTTTCTTCTCCTTCACTTCTCATCTTGTTTACTTTATTTTGGTTCTTAGCTGGCCAATCTCTGGAGTTGGGTCAAAGTCGTTTGTCTGTCAGTCTAGTCGTTGAGTTTCTTTAATAATCACTTTTGGTTTATAATTCTTTTTCCTTCTTTCTCAATTACTTTTTACGTTTTTACTTTCTTCATTATTTATTCATTAACATACATTATTTTTTAGCATTTTTACATACTTATTGTTATCAAAACTGATCTGAATTTGGCGATGTTATAATATATATACAGTAGGACCTCTGTATATCAAACTTCTTTATATCGAAAATCTCTATTTATCGAATTTTTTTTAAGTCCCGTGAAATTTCAATATAAAATAATTTCCATATATCGAAAAAAATTTCTATATATCGAACTTTGTAACTTCAGAAATGAGGGGAAAATTAGCTGTGATTCACGTGACACTGTGCGTGTTCCTCACTCCCTCAATCTACAACAATTGTTCCCACGCATTACAGTATCTCATCATTCGGTAGTACTGTACGTTATTAAGGAGTAAGGTTAACTCAGTTTCAGTCGGTCTTTATTTTTGTTTTGAGTTTATTTTTTATTTTTTATTGAGTTCACAAGAACGTAAATGCTGTAATGTCAAAAAGAAAATCTTTGAGTGTTGCAGAAAAGGTGGCATTATTAAAAGATGTGGATAGTGGAATGCGAAAAAAAGACGTTACGATAAAGTTTTTGATTCCGCCGAGTACAGTGTCAACCATAATAAAGAATCGAGAATCTGTTTTAAAAACTCATGAAAATGTAGGAGCAGATAGAAAACGGTCTAAAACGTGCAACTATGATGACGTGGACGAAGCAGTTCTTAAATGGGTGACAATGGTGCGAGATAAAAACATGCCTGTCTCAGGACCGCTTATAAAGGAAAAGGCGGTAGAATATGCTAAAGTGTTGGGGCACGAAGAGTTTCAAGCAAGTTCTGGATGGTTGGACAAATTTAAGAAATGTCACAGCATTAAAGAAAAAGTTATTTCGGGAGAAAGTGGAAGTGTATCTGAAGCAGACTGTAACCAGTGGAAAACTACAACTTTAAGGTTAATTTTAGAAGAGTATGAACCAGATAATGTTTTTAACATGGATGAAACCGGACTTTTTTTCAGATGTTTACCAAATAAGACTCTAACCTTTAAAGACGATAAATGCTTCGGAGGTAAACATAGTAAAGAACGAATAACTGTTGTCGTGTATGCCAATATGTCCGGAAAAGAAAAAATAAACTGTTGGTGATCGGAAAAAGCAAGCAACCAAGATGTTTTAAAGGAGTGAAGTCTTTAGAAACCGACTACGAATACAATAAAAAGTCATGGATGACGAGTGAGATTTTTGAGAAATGGATAGTAAACTTTGACAAAAAACTGATAAGACAAAAAAGAAAAGTGGTTCTTTTTATTGACAATTGTCCGGCACACCCTCCTTTTGTGGCAAAAAAGTTAACAAACGTGAAGCTGGTTGTTTTCCCTCCAAACACCACATCTAAACTACAACCTATGGACCAGGGAGTAATAAAAAAATCTCAAAATGCTTTACCAAAAACAGATCCTCAAGAGGCTCATTTTTGCATTGGAAAACAACAAACCTATTGATGATGTGATTAATCTCAGACTGTGTATATCAGAGGTAGCAAAGGTGTGGCAAAATTATGTATCAGAATCAACAATACAGAATTGTTTTATAAAAGCTGGCTTCTCTCAAAATACTGTTGTGGAAGAAGTTACTGCACTGCCACAACTTGAGGATTGTTGGAACCAGTTACAGTCAACTGGCGCAATAGATCAAGACATATCACTCGATGAATTTTTAAGCGTCGACGAAGACGTTATTGTTGCAGAATATCCAACGGATGATAACATTTTAAGTTCATTAAAAGATACTGAAGATTTAGGTGAAGACAATGAGGCAGAAGAAATTGAAGTTCCTAAACCTTCTAAGAAAGAAATGATGGCAGCATTTGAAACAATCCGTCGAGGTCTTCAATCGGAAGAATATGTGCCTGATGATATTTTCCAGTCGCTCAACAAACGTGAACACTTTTATGAGGAATCTGCATCAAATTTGGTTCAGAAAGACATTCGATATTATTTTATGACCAATTAATAAAATACAGTATTACTCATTTAACACGTAAGTTCCTACTTTTTTAAATAGAAACAATTTTTTAAAGTAAATAAATAAATACTGTACTGTACACTAAATACTTTTTATTAAATAAATACAGTAATTTTTATTAAATAAATGCTTATGGTTTTCATTTATTTATTACCAAAATGTCGTTTTAATAGTATGGAGGCCTATACATGATTTTTTTAACAAATTCCAGTGCTTTTCCTAACCTACGAATAATAATAAGAAACAGGTTTCTGTATATCGAAATTTCTATATATCGAATTTTTTCTTAGGAACCATCAAATTCGATATACGGAGGTCCTACTGAATATTGTTACAACACACATAAGCCACCCCAATACCAGGGATAAAAAAGATGAATCAACAATATAAAAAGTAATTTGTATAATATAAGATGTTTCAACTAATGAAAATAAAATGACAATGACGCGACAAACGACGACATGACCTAACCCAAGTGATTGACCAAATAAAAGGAAACAAAAGGAGAAGGGGAAAAACGAAACCAATTAAGAAAGTGTTAGACCAAAAAAAAAGAAACTAAAGGAGAAGGGAAAAAACGAAACCAAATAAGAATGAAACCTATTGAAGGAAGTGAATGACTCCATACAACCAAATGAAATAAAACAAAAGGAGAAGGGGAAAACCAAAATAAAATGAAACAAAAGGAAATGAAGGAGATGAAGAAGGAAAATAGAAATGAAACAAACCAAGTATAAAGGAAATAAAGTGAAACTGAATGAGAAAACACAGACAAATAATATAGAATATGAAAAGGAGAAATGGTACACTCAATTATAATAGTGGAAAAGAAACCAATAACTAACCAATGTAAAAAATAAGTATTATTATCGATTAAATGACAAATGTAAATGATAATTGATAAAACCCGATAAATAAAAGTACACTAACCCAAGAATTAGAGTTATATGTAATAAAGAACTCTATAAAGACATTGTTATATTCTTTATTAATTGCCTTTTTATTAATTTATTATTACACTTTGTAAATCTTTTATACTTTCGGCTAGTGCAGCAGCCATATTGTCTAGTACCAACTTATACTCACCATGTCCAGGATCTCGTTAGACGTATTGAAAAACCATATGGTTGTTTGAAATAACTACTAATTCACATTAAATGTTCTAATCAATATTACTTTATTAAATTCAAAAAGAAAAGAAAAACATCATCAAGTTATATTGTTTCAGTTAAAATACAAAATTTCCTCTCTCCCTCGTACATTTTTACTTTAATGATATTCCAAAAAACGTATTCATAAAATAAATCATTTGTTTAAAAATAAGAAATAATATAACTACACATTATTATGCTACAAATATCACCCATAACGAAAACCAGCGCTTTCACACACACACACACACACACATCTTCCCCAGTTTTTAAGAGCTCATATTTAGTTTAATTTCACCCCTCTGTTCTTGTGTTACGAAAATAATAAAATTTGATAATTTGTGTATTTCCTTGTATGTACTTAGCTGAATTTGAATCCGATTATTAGTCCAGAAGACGTCACATTGTTTTACGTGCGCACTTTTATTTTTAAATCATTTGTTCCAAACTGTGTTAATGTAAATAAACTGTTAATCACTTTTAGTATGAATTTCTATTGTTAAGTCACATTTTAAATCTGTTATTCACATTTTAGAAGGTTTTGCGGGCATCACGCACAGCCGGCGAACACACAGTACTTCGCCTAAAAACCGGCGACGCACAGTTGTTTAGCGTCCGCGGTGTTCAGAAGTTACATGCCGACTGGGGGAGAGCTACAGGCGCTAATTTGTGAAGCGGCTGTTGCTGGATGATCAATTTTCTTTGTTTGTATATAGTTTTGTATCATTGCGCCAGTAGACTACTTTCGTTTGCTGGGTGTCTGATGAAACTGGTGACACACCTCGTTATGTAATGCGCTGACGCAACACATCGCCTGATCGTCCGTTATATAATTTGTTGACAATTTTGTTGTGTCCTTGAACTGACTTTGGCACAGTTTGTCGGTTATTGAATCTGTTCATATAAGATATTATTAAATAATTCTGCATTCAACGCCTCAAGCAGTGCAGCCACCGTCGCGATCGCTCCAAACAGCAAATTTACCTCTCTTTATAAATTTTTGTCCCTATCACCAAAATGTTATTTATTATCATAAAAAAAATACAAATTGTGTTATTGCTCCAAAATAGGCCCGTTACAACATGAACTTATTAATAGTATAAATAATATTTGTAAAGGGAGAGATAGTGAGATGGTGAGAAAATAAAAAATAACTAAGTGACAAAGAGAAAGTAATGATAGGGATTACCCACTAATAAACACTTAAAATAAAAATTTAAGAAGTGCAAAAGTGAAAGTGTAAAACCCCCAAATAATTAGAAAATCTAGTGATAGATAAAAAACGCTTAGTAAATCAGTGATAAACACTAAATGGTTTAAAAGTCAATATTATTAGTAAATAAGAATATTGTAAACGATAGGATTAGAAAATCTAGTGATAGATAAAAAACTCTTTATAAATCAGTAATAAACACTAAACGATTTAATGGTGAACAAGTAAGAATTTGGTTAATAAGACATTTAGTATTAGATATAAACACTTAATAATCTGTAATGAACACTGAAGATTAATGGTGAACATTATTATTTAAAAAAGAATCTTGTTATTAATAAAATTAAGTTTAATTGTAAGAGAGGGATACAATAATATTCAAAAGGGGGAATCCCATGGAAGGTAGACAGTTAGTGTTACCATGGATTGGAGGTAGAGATTATTTAAGAAATAAAAAATTAAAAAACAAAATCAATAAACACCCCATGTTATAGGGGATAATCAATTAAGTTTAAAGGGTGTGATGATGTTTATCACCCAAAAAATAATAAAGAATGAAATGAATTGTAAACAAACATTACCTAATAACTGTTAAAAAATTGTTCAATTAAATTTATGAATAGGATATGGCTGAAGGAATTATACAGACCATAGGCCTAGATGTTATATTTTATGTAATAAATAGTAAGTAATAGCCACATTGTTAACAAGGGCAAAATAGATAAATAAGAAGGTAAACCAAGACAGATCTAATAACACTGGAAAATCAGTTAGGAAATAATTAACAAGCGATGATGTAGAAAATAAATGGTAACATACAATTAGTATAAGAACAGATCCAAAACACATCAAAAAATAAACAAATCAATTATAATAACAAAACAAAACACATTAGGGTAAAATAAGATGTAAATTGTATAAAATAAGTAAATATAATCAATGGCTACTTAGGCCTATGAAATGCCTAACTGTCAAAAACAAATAACTACAAATTGTAAAAAATTAACAAGGAAATTAGCAAATCCAAGGCAAGTAATTAGCCAAGGATAATTTGTGAATCATATTAAAAGAAAAATGTTAGAATAAGGACTTAAAATTAAAAAAAATGTATTTAACAAATATTAACATAATTGTACAAACAATAATACATTCTCTTGTTGTTGCATCCTCTTCGTTCACTTATTAATTTAATAATATATATAATACTTTCACTTATGAACTTACTGTTGTCACTTCCCAAACGTTTCGAGATGTTGTTTCTCTTCTTCAGTGGGTTTAGTACTAACTGTCGATTACAGAATAACCGTTACGGAATGGAGTGTGTGGTGGGGGTTGATGGTGGGAAGGGATTGGCGCTGAGGTTCGACACATACACTATTTGACACACTGATCCACACACATAATTCGAACCTCAGCGCCAATCCCTTCCCACCATCAACCCCCACCACACACTCCATTCCGTAACGGTTATTCTGTAATCGACAGTTAGTACTAAACCCACTGAAGAAGAGAAACAACATCTCGAAACGTTTGGGAAGTGACAACAGTAAGTTCATAAGTGAAAGTATTATATATATTATTAAAATAATACATTAGAGAACCCAACCTTATGGGATGTCAAAATAATCTTTGAAAGGAAATACAAACAGTAGTGATAATATTTAATACATAGGAAGGAAGACGGAAGAATAAAAGCAATCAGAAGATATACAGTAATTTTGAATAAAAATTCAAAATTGATAACAATGGGTATAAGTCATGATCAACCAATCAAATGCAATTTGTAACCATGACAACAGACCGTTGGTTACGATTTTTCCATTACATCATAGTATTCAATAAGTGACGCTCTTCCAGAATAGACGCCAGGCCGTGAATGACCAAAATTTTAATCTAAAATGTATAAAAAGTAATCAAAATTCAAAAAGATAGAAACGTAAGAAGCAGACGAGGAATGAGAACATTTAACTGATGCCAAGACCAATTTAAATAAATTTTAAATGAATAATTTGCTATAACTAACATGAAAAAGATGCCAGAAGCCCCAGATAATTGAAAATTGACCACTATTGAAGTCATATTCCATTTCACCTGAACGACTGTTTACATCAAGTCTACGATTTGATAAGTATTATTAAATTACCCGAATTTCAGAAATAAACTCACTTTAAATATTTCTCACAATAATCTGAACTCTCACTATAAACTGAATATAATTTCTTTCAAAGATTAAGTAAAAAAATAAAACACTGAAAATTTGTCAACTAATAAAATAACCTGTTGTTAGATTACGAACTTTTGAAACACACTTTACTACACTGCAGGAACAAATTATAGCTACACATTATATTATTTAAGTACAAATAATATAAGGTAGTGTACTTTATTGTAATCATTATTAATATTTTTCTCATAATCACAAGAATCCAGACTTTGAACGAGAATAACGGTAAACAAACAACACAGTCGCCATCTTTGACTGTATAATCCGTACAAAATCGATTCGCCAAACCCTAGAGAGATTAGACTCATATTAATTGTTGGTGAAAATTTGTTGAATAACCAAATATAATTTTAATGTCAAACTAAATAATTACCAATCACAAATTAAAGAAACTAGTACAGAGTGTAACCATTGTTTTTATTTCATAGGGAAGTGTATTGTATAATTTGTGCATTTTAGCGAACAACTAGGATTGACGGCAAGCGCTCACGCCGCAAGCTCGGCGAACTACCTGCTTGATTAAGAAGGTCGAACGAAGGCGGGAATAAATTTGAATACTCCAGACCGTCGTAGCTAAGATCGCTAAATCCTATTATTTATTCATTTTAATTGTTTTAAGTAAACAATTTGGTGCCACCCGGGATTTATAAACACCTATGAAACAACAGGTAAGGTTTCCACTTGCGTTGTACTGGTAATTGAAGGATCGCTACGGACATCATTAGCGCAAAACATAGAAGTAACGACACCAGTGTGAAGTGAACACACTATACTTTACACATTTTCAGAGTACGTAAGAATAAACTTCGTTACAATATATATATATATATATATATTTAAGAAGTGCTGGGTTGTGATAAATTAGATATATAGTTTAAATTGATGATTGAGTATAATACAGGATGAGAGGAGAGAGACGGAAAAATTTTGATATAATTTACCTTATGATTTCCGTCAAGTGACTTCTAACGTAATTTGAGCTGGGTTACGCGTTTCAGGCCATATGACCCATCTTCAGACCTTCACTCTAAAGGAGCTCGTTATATATTAAAATCCAGGGTAAAACAAATACACAATAAATAAACACGAAAAATACAATGAGTGATCATATTATCAGCGCACTAGTAACCGACACGGTGCACCGCGTGTAGTATGTCAAGACTGTGTCGATGGGCACTATTATTTAGTTTTATCATTAAGCGATCACAGCGCAGTATCATACAGTGGGTTGGACCTGAAGTTGAGTTTATCGTTGAGTATGTCGTCACATATATCGGGGTTATTATGACCTCTATATATCTCGAATTCTTCGAGTGCATCCATGTAACGGCCCTTACTACAGTAATGTAGAGGTATAAGGTTAGCGTTGAAATTGGTATATGAATGATTGCTTGAAATTAGATGTCGTGTAAAATTAGATTTAATATTTTCTAGGGAAAAATGTTGATGGTAATAATTACTTTGTGTTATTTTTTTTTTAAAGTGCGCCTCGGGGCCGAATATGTGTTTCATTTTTGTTGAAGAAGGGGTTAAAATGTACAAGTGTATGAGAAAAAATAAAAGGGAAATGTCATTGGTAAACAAAAAACAAACAAGTTATTTCCTGAAAACAACCCATTCTGTTTTTCCGTTCACCTAAATCGAACCTGGCCCAGTGGTAAGTAAATTTTATGCTTCATAGTTGGTAACCAAAAAAAGATGGCGTCCGAAATACGGACGAAAACAGTGAACGAAATTAAAATTATAAAATATTTTAAAACATTACAATTGGCGCTCGAACAGTAGACATTTACATAACTAAAGTTATGTAAATATAGGCCTACTCGGAAGAACAGAGGGATTGTTTAAGGTAACAAAATAAAATATAAATAAATGTAGGTATGATGTTGTTATGGTAAAGTAAAGTACTGGGGAGGTTAATATTGTGTGATGTGGTAGTTATATATAGTGTGTATAGTAATTATTTTGACAGAATTATACAATTCAAACAATTTAAAACAAATGGATGCTAACGAGATTGAAGTTGGAGTGAGCGAGTCAGCTGCTGACATGGGGGAACAGGGAGGTCATTCGACTCCAATGAATCGGTTCAGTGAAATCAGCCTAACTGAGTCAGCCATTGCAGAAGACTCAAATACTCAATCAACTCCAACCTCAACAAAATGTAACAGTCAATTTGATAATGATGTAATGAGTATTTTACAAACAATATCAAGGGATATTAATGAACAAAAGAATGAAATTAAGGAGATAAAGAGTAATTTTAATGAGAAATTAAATGAACAAAATAATGAAATAAAGAATAATTTTAGTGAAAAGTTGAATGAAATTAGAAATGAGATAAAACAACAAAATGTCTATATCAATAAAAGTTTAGAAGAAGTTAGTGAACATTTTAGCGTTATTGTGAAACAAGTACAAGACGAAGTAAACAAAAGAATAAAGAGAAAGGAGGGGGGTAGTAAATGGTACATATAATAAGGTAAGTGGTTGTAATGGCGTTAATTATAATTATGAGAGTATAGTGGGGGTAGAAAGTGGTGAAGAGACCAATCAATTAAACGAAAATAAAGACAATAAGGTAAGTAGAGGTGAGAAAAATGATGATATAATTAAAAATGTGGTGTTAGAGAGTAAGGTTGTGAATATTAAGAGTGCTGATGAAGTTTTAGTGGAAGTAGAATGTAATAATGGAATGTTAGTGAGTGTTGATGAGTTAGAGAGAGAGTGTAGAGAGAGTTTACAGGTAGGGGGTGCAGGGGGTAAAATTTTCCCGTGGTGTTGTTGGGGGTGAAGAAAAGTCTTCACAAGTGTATTTGGTAGATGAAAGATCTACAAATAATTGTCCCTTGAGTTTTTGTGGTGTTCCTGGAAAAGCCAGGAGGTGTTTATATGATTTAGTACCCTCTGCATGGGATGGTAGAGAAAGTGTGAAATGGCGTTATGATGAGAGATATTTTGAGAGAGAGTTGTATTTTGATAGGAAGACAGAGTTGTTTGAGATTAGTAGGAGTTATAAAGAATTGAGAGAGAGAGAGAGAGTGAAGAGAGAGAGAGAGAGTTGATGATGATATTGAATTCTTACCTGATGATGTAGTTAGTGCAGCAAGAGGTGATAACAATGTTGATGACTTACCTGTATATAAGATGGGGTTACTTGTAGTAGATGATTACTATACTAAAGAAATGATAAAAGATTTAATCATAACAGATGATACTAAGGGAGAATTGACCATACCAAATGTCGACAGGAATTTTGAATTAATACTATGCAGTGTTTTTAATTACTATAGTGATACAATGGATGAAATTAATGGTGATGGTTATTATAATAATAATAACAATATGTCTTTAATTGTAAATGATTTGTGTAAATGTAAGATCAGATTATTATTCGATGATGGTGGTTAAACAGTTGTTGTTCATGAACATTTAATTATGTGAGTAGGGAGTTCTAAAATGGATTGTATTATGAAATGATTTGTGGTAAACTATAACGAATAATAATTTGGATTGTATATACTTTTGTGTCGATGTTAAATGTAATGATGTAGCAAGGTGAAGTATGCTCAACTTTGTGAATTTTGTTAAAGTAATTAAATGTGTTTGATGAAATAGTTGAAATAATTTGAAAGGAGATTAAAATGAAATGTTGTATAAGAATGTTGATAATAAAGTTGAAATTTTGAGAATTTAAAGGTGTAATAAATGAGGAATAATTAAAGGTTGATTATTAAAAGATTCAATAGAAAGTTCAAGTTGTAACATTTATAATTTTATATGCGAATTTAAAGGTCAATTGTTTATATAAATGTAATGATCCATGTATCTGTTGTATCGAATAACTTTGTATTTTTATTAATTATGTTCTGTATTAGTTAATGATAGCAGTAGTCATTCGCGTTAACAATGGTAAATTGAGATGTTGAAATGAAAAAATAAGATGAATTTAAATATTTGAAATTTAAATGTTTTATATCATGTTAAGTATGTATCCATATATATATATATATATATTACTATAATACTTATAACTATTTTACCTCAAGATGTATTTTGTACAAAATACATCTTGAGGTAAAATAGTTATAAGTATTATAGTATTATATACATCAAGAAACGGACTGTAGCAGAAAGTGATTGAAATATATATATATATATATATGTTAGAAGTTAAGGGAAAAACCAGTGCTTCTTAATGCAAACCAGCACAGCTAAGGGGAACCAGATCAGTTAGGGATATGGTATTTAAACAAGGCCACTATTTGATATTTTGATGTGTTGTTTCAGTGTCGGGTGATGCTGTGGCGGCGGTCCTGTGCTGGCCTGCGCGTCAGAGCAGGGGCATCAAGTGCCTGTCTGGCCTTGCAGTATTGGGATCTCGAAAGGGAAGTCCAGTGAGGACATTCAGCTGCGGCCACAGTCACTGGACCGAGGGGTAAGTTAACAATGATTTTAAATGAAACGTAAGGGGGTTGTGGCGACATATTCGGGCTGATCCCTTTAGGAAGTATGAGAGTGTCAATGAGAGTTTTTGTTTAGGCATAAAACCTCTTATTGAGGGGGTATTGTAACGGTACAAACTGATGAGGGTCTGTAATTTGAAGCTTTTCATTTTTTAATTAACAAGAGTATATTTTTGGTCACCGACTATAGTTCCGTGACTGGCACATCATGTTGCAAAAATGCAAGTTATCAGAAAGGGTATGTATTCCTGCGTATAAGCCCACGTGTGGGCCAACGTTCACACGTAAAAGTCACGTCTAAAAATTCCTTCTCGCCAGGTACGAGAGGACAAAAAGCCTCGAGATGCTCTCAGCCAATGAGGAGCCAAATAGCCAGACACGGGGGGACGCTTGGCCATCTTGAAAGCAGTAGTCAGCATCTAAACACGAAACCGCGCATTTGCGTTGGCGCGCGGTTAGTGAAGAACTATACAGAATAATGTAGACCGACCGGCCAAAAGTGTGAAAATTTATGTAACGCGGCAGTCGACTATCATCCTTAACACTGTACAGCCGGAAAAAGTTCCGGAACAAAATCGCGGGTGCCCGCATGTACAAAATGTAAAAAATGTGAAGTAACAAATATAAACTTTAATTAGAGTGGATTAACAGTTAAATATTTCTTCAAAACATATAAATCAGTGGAAAATACGGGATAATCTAGGTAGTGTGCGTGCATGAGGAGTCATCCCATGAACGCACCTCTAAGGATCTTAAAAAAGGGAAGTAAATAAACAAAGAATCAATAAAATCTTGCAAGTTCACTAAATAATATAAAATGAGCTCATTGAGGGGGATATAAAAATGGAACGCTTGAATGTGTGTGTGGGCGTTTGGGTGAATAAGTATATATATATATATATATTGCAACAGATCAAACTTTATTATTCTAATAAGGATATTGTGAGTGTGTAAAAATCGATACAAGTCTATTATGGAGGAGTTGAAAAATTATTTATTATATACAAATATTGTTTATAAAGATGTATAATGTATTTTAAATTGTCATGTATTGATAGTATATTAAATTGTTTGTATTGTTCGATTAATATGAATCGATTTTACTTGTTTGCTGCAACGTCCTCCTCTCGTCTCGTCGGTCCCGTCTCGTCGTCCTCTTCTACAGCTTCACTCCTTCCTGGTGTCCTCTTCGTCTCGTCGTCCTTGTACAGCAAGCGGCTCCAGCGGCGATATTATTTCAGAGCCTCGTAGTTATGTTTGACTGCTTCCACGATATCTTGTAGTGTCTTTAAGTTCCCTATGCGGATATCTTAACTTACACGACACAGCACTGAATTTTATTTTAAATTTTACTTAATTATTTATCCTCTTGATTCTTACCGCAAAACTTCGTTAAGAATTACAAGGTTTATAGTTTACTTTATATAAAATATTCCTCTATTCCTTCTTGGTTCTTACCGCAAAACTTCGTTAAGAATTTTAAGGTTTATGGTTTATTTTATATAAGATCTTTTTATGTTTGTAAGAGAATAACTCTCTTACCCGGGGCACAACTTCCCCTAGCAACGTCGACAGACAGACTGTGTTCAACCTAGCTCTGCAACGTATGAATCTCACTGAATTTGGTGTAATTTGATAGGCCAAGCCCAAGTCACATGATTGATGGAACAACCAGATACACAAATTTCATGAAAAACTTTGTATAATTTTGCATAGTCCTGCATGGAAATTATCTACAATTATTATTACCCTATCATTGATAAGAGTTACACTTGAGTTTTGCTTTACTTAAAAAATCATATTTCTAAAATAATTACAAACCTCAGAGTATACACAAATCGAAGCTATTTATTTAAATAATTCCTTGACAAATTTTCATGTAAATCGGTTAACTACCACTGCCGCTATATCGATCGCAGATTATCACACCCGCACACGCGCACCATTTCATACAAAAAATACATGACAATATAGTACAATTTTTTATGAAGAGTTTGGTGTAACATATATGCTTATCATTTTTTAAATACAAAACTTATGACTAAAAAACAAAATATTACACAAAACAAATTTAAACAAGAAAATGCTTGTCATTCATGTACTCTGATATAAACAGCATATCTTATCATCCTGTGTTCTGTTGCAGGATTAACCCCTCCACGTGTAAAAAAAATTTTTTTATATGGAATAAAAAAATTTTTTTTTTAAACCTAAATTGACATAATTTCTTCCCAATAATCATAATCATCGAAATAATAACTTCAAAAATCAAAATAACTGAATAGCTTCTATCAAAACTAGCCCAATGGTGTATTTCTGCCATGGTCGTGCTGAAGTATTCTCTAGAATTTTCACGTCCTTGTGAAAGACGATAATTATGGAACCCTGCAGACTATAAATAGCCCATACCTGCCGGTTAGATTTCTCTGTGTTATGTTGGGCGATTTACACAGTGCGTGGCAAGTGGTGTATTAGTGAAAAGCGATTATAGCGCGGAATTCTTTATATTTGACATTATTATTGCGTGTGGACAAATCTAACTGGAATTATTGTACGTGTTAATTATAAATTGTTATTTGTGATAATTAAAGCTGGTTTTTAGTGACTTCATTGGTGTCTTGTATTTTGTTTTCCACTGTAGCATAAGACAATTGTAACAGTACAATTCTGGCCCTATTATATTTTGGGGAATAATCGATATAAATTGTATTTTCATTTCCAAGTCACATATAAAAAATTGGTAAAGTTTTATTGAGGGTTTGCAACTGCGCAATTCGAGTGTATAGGATTGCGTCAAGGTCAGGGATATACGTCCAGAACAGCAAAACAGTCATCATACAAATGTGTCAACCAGCTGCGCACATGATTTCGTCAGCCAAAGGTATGCTACTACGCAATACATACTTTTGTGAACAAAGGATTGAGCGACGCAGTTTGTCCCCCACCTCTGTATTGCGGAGTTGCAAACAAAGTCAGTCTCGACTCATCAGTGTAATGTACCGGCCGGTATATCTCCAAACGCTAATTCGATCTAAAATTTACACAACTAAGTGTTGTACAGTGTAAAACAGTGAAGTATTTATATAAAATAAATAACAGCGCAATGTAAAACATAAACAAACGTTTTGGTTAAAGTTTTTAACATCTTAGTGCGTTTTCAGCGATGGGACATCTGCAGGACAATAATATCAGCTAAGTGACAAAATGTGGTCAATACAAAACTTTTAATATTTCTATATTTTAATATTTCATTTAGAATTCAATAATAATAAAAATGAGCTCAGTTAGGGACGTCCATAAAATTGTAATGCATGAATGAGTGTGATTGCGTGAACATAATATAAATATAAAATTTAAGCAGTGCTGGGTTGTGAAATTGTTTATAATTATGATATCATAAAAAATATAATTGAATATGTTATTTTGGAGGGTTTATGAAATGTTTAAGGGAAATTTTTAAACTTATACAGTAGAACTGCGTCTCATGACGCAACGCCAAACGGCATATAATAGCGTGCTTATTTCGAACGGTAGAGACATGTTTGTAGTAATATGTTATTAAAACATAAAAAATATAATTGAATGTTATTTTGGAGGGCCTATTGAAATGTTTAAGGGAATTTTTTGACTTAATCAATGTAACTGCGTCTCATGATGTAACACCTATTGGGTGTATAGAAGCGTGCGTATTTTGCACGATAGAGTCACATGTTTTGTTATTAAAAGGTAATGTCATTTGGTAAACATTTCAAGCAAGAGTTATTATTTCAAATAACACATACCACTATCTTCGAGTTTCGCTTAACAGAATTCTGGACCTAAGTAAGTAAATATTCTTGTATCATATCACGAGATGGCGCTTGGAACAAAAGTTGTATAAAATAGATTTTTTTATTTTTACTTTATGAGTTTTGCTTTACTTAAAAAATTATATTTCTAAAATAATTACAAACCTCAGAATATACACAAATCGAAGCTATTTATTTAAATAATTCCTTGTCAAATTTTCATGTAAATCGGTTAACTACCACTGCCGCTATATCGATCGCAGATTATCACACCCGCACATGCGCACCATTTCATACAAAAAATACATGACAATATAGTACAATTTTTTATGAAGAGTTTGGTGTAACATATATGCTTATCATTTTTTAAATACAAAACTTATGACTAAAAAACAAAATATTACACAAAACAAATTTAAACAAGAAAATGCTTGTCATTCATGTACTCTGATATAAACAGCATATCTTATCATCCTGTGTTCTGTTGCAATATATATATATATATATAAGAAGTGCTGGGTTGTGATAAATTAGATATATAGTTTAAATTGATGATTAAGTATAATACCGGATGAAAGGAGAGAGAGAGAGAGAGAGAGAGGGAAAAATGTTGATGGTAATATTTACTTTATGTGTTTTTTTTTATCAATTGCGCCTCGGGGCCGAATATGTGTTTCATTTTTGTTGAAGAAGGGGTTAAAATGTACAAGTGTATGAGAAAAAATAAAAGGGAAATGTCATTGCTAAACAAAAAACAAACGAGTTATTTCCTGAAAACAACCCATTCTGTTTTTCCGTTTGCCTAAATTGAACCTGGCCCAGTGGTAAGTAAATTTTATGCTTAATAGTTGGTAACCAAAAAAAGATGGCGTCCGAAATTCGGACGAAAACAGTGAACTAAATTAAAATTAATTAATTATAAAATATTTTAAAACGTTACACGGAATGCTTCTATCATCTGGCTGGTACCCATGTTAACAGATCAATTACAACGTACACTATTCTTCTACAAAGTCTGCTCTGTTTCCACTGTTAAAGATTCTGTCCCACTTTTGACTCACTATTACAACAGTCTACTGATTGTCTTATGCTACAGTGGAAAACAAAATACAAGACACCAATGAAGTCACTAAAAACCAGCTTTAATTATCACAAATAACAATTTATAATTAACACGTACAATAATTCCAGTTAGATTTGTCCACACGCAATAATAATGTCAAATATAAAGAATTCCGCGCTATAATCGCTTTTCACTAATACACCACTTGCCACGCACTGTGTAAATCGCCCGACATAACACAGAGAACTCTAACTGGCAGGTATGGGCTATTTATAGTCTGCAGGGTTCCATAATTATCGTCTTTCACAAGGACGTGAAAATTCTAGAGAATACTTCAGCACGGCCATGGCAGAAATACACCATTGGGCTAGTCAAGAAGCTTCTAGAATGACACCATCGAACGAATGAGACGTTCCGGATTACGTAATACTGCCTCGCATGTCAAGCGTCGCGTACGCATTACAGCTGCGGGAGTAGCCAAGAAAAGAGTTGAACAACATTCTCCAATGTACCAGACTGTTCTGTAATGGCATAACATTTTTTCCGCATTAAGTAACACTGCCCCCTCCTTAAGCGTGTTCGTCCCAAACTGGCAAACCGTCTCTGAAGTAATACTTGGCTAGGCAATCTAGGTGGACGACCTTGCAAAGGATAATTCAGTCTCGTGTGATCTGAGCATCAAGTTCCCAGTAATACGAGTCTTCCACTCAACCGCTAGTTTTGCTGGAATCACTCCCGTTGTGTCATGTACTTGTAACTTTATTATTTTGGTTATTTTTCTATTTTATTCAGATCACCACTCCCACTTACCTTTCAACTTGGATCTGGCCGGATCGAGTAGTGGCGGTACACCCATTTCGTTTGACGAACTATGACAGCACATCCAATGAAATAAGGTTTTTTAAATGACTTTGATTACCAAAATGTATCAGTTAAAAGATACTGGTTTTTTATTTTACGATTATTAAACAACTTTTCCATGTATAAAATACAAAAACGTTACTCTCTCCACAAGGTGTTTTAACTTTTGAAGTACAGCATTATAAATTTCTTATAACATAATAAATACCTTACCTTACTCTAGTGCACATAAAAACACAGCCCAGCCTGCCATTCTCACATACACTCAATTTATTTTAATAACCCCTCCCCTGATCATTTTAATTAACCCACACCCTTAAACATGTGGCGAAATACTCCAGCCGGCAACGTGGTTTTCGCTCGAACTCACTATTCCGCGTTTTAATTGATACTGGTGTCCGAAAATAAATGTATATGTTCTGCACTTTTACCTGACCGCGGTCACATACTTTGTTATTGTTAGTTGTTACATTAATTATAAAAATTTGTTTCTGAGCCCGGTTGACGGGCGGCCTGCGCAGGCGGGAGTCGACAACGAACTGCCGGCGTCTCTCAGTTCCCCACTCCGGGAGCATTTTAGTCAAGACGACGGACATCAATGCCTTCCAGTTAGTCGTCCCAGTTTCGACTCATACTAGTCACGTAGTTGTTGGAGTGACGATAGCAGACGATTTCAAATAGGCACTGGCTAATGTCATAAAAGTGGGTGGGACTTAACACAGCATTTCCGTAGTGAAACCAAATGAATGATGAAAATTTCCCTCTCTGGCCATCTTAGTTTTTGTTAGAGCGTCACTTGGAGCGTGATTGAGCAGTTGCGTATGTGCGCTGCCACACATAGGTACAAAGTTCTCAGAATTTTGTGGAGGTAAATTCTTCAGCCGTGTTACACCACTGATTGCGTTTCGCTTTGTTTCCAACTGTTCCTCAACACTGGTCTGTTATACGGACAAATACGTTGCACAATGACAATCCGCCCAAAAACGAAATAAATAAAAATATACTTGCCCCATACGGTAAAATAAAACACCCAAAAATGACCCGCTACAATACCCCCTCGATGAGAATTCTGCTGTCCATGACAGAAGAAATCTCATCGATAAACCCCGAAGAGGACCGGTGAGGAACTGGTGCCAACAACCCCCTTGTTCTTAATCTCATGGGTACACGACCCCCCTGGCTCAGCGACCATGGACTCATCTGAACGAGATCACTGGACTTCTCCGTAAGAGATCCCAACACCGAGAAATTGATCAGACTCGCACCACGACACACCTCGCCTTCTAACATACTACCCCCAAAAATCCTCCATCCCTGGCTAAAATTACTCCAGCTCCTCCGCCGATATGGATCCCCTTTTTTGCAAGCTGGGCTGCCTTTAGCAGATACTGGGCTCACACACATTAACATTACATATTACTATAACACACTAAAAATAAAAAATTTCTTTTAAAATTTATTAAAAATTTAAAAAAACTCAAAATTCAAAAAAAAATAATATTTTATCAAAAAATTCTCTTCCTTGTTTTTCTACTTTTTGTTGCAAATGACTTAACCTAGACATTTCTACTAATATAAACACATCCTTACTCTAACATGAGAACCACTTATAGTCTACCAATACAATGCAATACAATAAAATAAATATGGTTAATGCACACATAATAAAACAATCCCTACCTAAAATATACGTTCGCTGGCAGGCGAAAAATCAAGTTTTTTTTTTTTTTCTAAAAAAAAATTAAAATTTTCAAAAATTTTAAAATTCAAAAAAAATTTTTAAATTTATTCATTAAAAAAAAATTTTATTAAATTTATTTATTAAACAACATTTATTAAAATTATTCAAAGATTAGTTTGAATTAATCAAATAAGCAAGTTAAAACTGGATTCCTACTATACAAGCTTAGTAGGTGTATGATCTCATCAGCTGATCATAACTAGGTCAAGTACAAAACCCTTGACCTACATATGTTATGTATGATTTCTGAAAACACCTTGAACATTTTCAATATCCTACCTTGAAATACAAAACATAGTAAACAAAATATCTAAAACAAACAAATTATTAATACAAATAATAAACAGATTGACATTTAAATTATTTAAAATAAACAATTCTTGACTTTACATTATTTTCAAATTTTATCAAAATTCTGTCACTGGTTGAAACAAAAAAATAAACAATTATATATTCTTTATTATGAATCTCTCTTTCTTTTCAACAATCTTACTTTAATATACTGTGGGTGATGTAAATTATTTATTCTCGTTTTTCTGTATGAGATTTCTATATATTTCTATACACCTAAACTTTCTCCCTCTGACTCTAATATTCATCAACTTCCATGCTCATGACACCCATCTCTATCAAAAATATCTACTAATCAAAACACTCTAGTCCCCAACTTACCATTTAACTCAATTCGCCGCCTTCTCTACATATATGAAAAAAATACTCTCCAACCCTTTGTACATAGGATACGTGTTTCCTTCCCAAAACTCATTCCCTTATGTTGGTTCCTGGACCCTCCCTAGGTAACCCTTTCCGGCGCCAATCGGTCCCTATCCCGTCCCAACCCTTGTTGCGGACTCCCCAAATACACTACCCCCTAATACAAAATTGCCATCCCCAAAAATCTCAATCTCATTACCTCACTACAAATACACAAAATAACCTCATTAACTATAAAAACAACCATATATCATTCAAAATCTGCATAAAGTCTCCATTACCACTGTGTCAACATTAATACTTCACCAACTTCTATAACATACATTAACTCAAAAACAACATTACATCATATTCATTATTTCAACTTCACTTGGAATTCAACTTGGACAGGTCTGCATGTCCCATAAAACATTTATCACCCATGAATTATCTTTTATTAATTTGCATGAATTATTGTTATTTTATTTCTCATATTCTTTTTGTCTTTACTTCAAAATGTCTGTAGTACACAAAACATTAATTATTTGTAACCTTTACAAACCAATATACCAGTGACATGGTATTGTTGATCAGCTGATATCCTAACATAATTAAAACACCATGAATACCTTTCAAAATTGAACAATTACATGTAATACATTCTCAACACTTACTTCTATTATGTTGATTGCCTGCCAGGCGTCTAATGATTGGCTTAGAAAAAAAAATTACACACATAATGAAAATACATTTTATCAACAACTATATCTAACACACAACAATAAAATGATACCTTTAAAATTATAGTATGAACCTTATTTTACGAATAGCAATAAACCTGGATTATTAGCATACATCAAACAAACAATTCTCTTTTAAATAATTTGTATAAAATTTATAAACATTATTATTTAAAATTTTTCATTAACTCTTTTTATTTATCATCATGATGAATTTATCCTGTGTTATAATTAGATTTTCAAAAATTCTAAATTTATTATTAACATATTTTTAATCATTATGTTCCACAGAATAAACCATTTACCATTTATTTACTTATTAATTATTATTAAATCAAAATCTCACCAAACAATTTAAATTCATTATAAAATCCAAACACATAACATTCAATCACAATATCTAAACATCTCAACTTATTTAATTCATTTGATTATTAAAATAACATATTTCAATTATTATCAACATTCTACAAATCATTAACTATTGTCTTCGTAATTATTTTGTTATTTAATTAGAGTGCAAAAATATTAATAATATTATTATTATTAATACAACATTTTCTAAAACATATACACATTACACTTCACAATACACACAAATGAATTCCCTATTATTTACAAAATATACGTCAAAACTGTTCAAGTGTATCTCACTTCATGTCCAAATCTGCCATGTCAAACAACCATAAAACAAAATGTTTAATTGTCTTTTATTGTCTTACAGTCTACCCTCCATCGTCCCAAATCAACCTTGGTTTTATATAACACTGTTGCTTTTTATTTACAAACAAATGGTTACTTTGTGTGTCATAACCAGAACAACCAAATTCACTCATTTTACCAGAATACTCATTAAACCAGTCTACGTTAGGTATTTTTGTTAAGTCTCCGTCATTACATTCATTCACTATCGGTCTAATTATTTTTTTCAAATCATTGTAATCATTATTATTCAAATATATTTCTAAGCCTTCTTTCCATTCATCATACTTTCTATTCAAATTATACAATTCTGTTACATACCATTCTCTATTTACCTCTCTCTCTTCATAACACCACATCACACTCTCACAATTATTCCGGACAGAGGGTACACAATTACTCCACAAAAATAAACACCTCAATTCATCTACAAATACGGGACTCTTGCCCTTCAACCACAACACTTGTGGACTCAATAAATCATCATAAACATCATAAATAATAAAGGGAAAATTTGCCCTCTGTTCCCACTCTACCACAACATTATTTTTTCTCTCTCTCTCTAACTCACTGACACACATGAACATCTCATAATCACTGCATTCTATCAACTCATCAGTACTCTCATTCTTTATTTTTACCGTATCACTTTCTGATACCAATTTCTCAAACACATTATTATTCTCGTTATTATTAACATCATTTTTATTTATTAACTCATTGCCTAACACAACACTGTCATTACAGCTTTCGTTAGTATTATTCTTACTCTGTTCTACTTTATTCGAACTAATTTTTGTCATTTCATTGGCATTTCCAAGACATACACTCTTGTCTTGTATGTTATTTATCAACTTGTCAAATTTTATATTTATATTTTGCTGAAACTGAATATTCTGTTGTTCACATTTTCTTCTCTGTTCATCTAATTTATTGTTGAAATCACTTTTCATTTTATTTAAAATTATTTCGTTACCATCAAAACGTTTATTCATTGCATTGAAATTACTATTCATTCTCTCGAATTGACTGAGCATAACACTCATCATATTTGTTTCCTCTGATTGTTTACTTTTATTAATTGAAACGGGGGTCAATTGAATCCCCGAATCCACGTATATTTCGTTTGTTTGTGGTTGAGACGCAATCGGAGTGGAATGAACTATTACATTGCTGCCGCCAGCTGTTTCTGTAACGGCACCCGTCTCCCCCCTCAACATACCACTTTCATCCAGCGATTGCGACTCAAGGCCACTTTCACTCATTTCTACGTTAGTTATATTGCTTTGTTTAGTATTCTCAGACATTTTCTCTAGTTTATATCTTAGTTTTACTTAAGTGTTAACTACAATTGGTTACTCTTCCCTTCCAAAACGTTATACTACAGCACATATAAAATAAACCTTACCATAATTACGTACATTTCACGTAACTAAAATTTCGCTTTCACTACCGTACTTCATTCAATGCACTGTCAAAATGTAGGCCGATGTAATACAACTTTTTTGTTGTATTACATCCTGCAGTCACGGCACCAATTGTAACTTTCTTATTTTGGTTATTTTTCTATTTTATTCAGATCACCACTCCCACTTACCTTTCAACTTGGATCTGGCCGGATCGAGTAGTGGCGGTACACCCATTTCGTTTGACGAACTATGACAGCACATCCAATGAAATAAGGTTTTTTAAATGACTTTGATTACCAAAATGTATCAGTTAAAAGATACTGGTTTTTTATTTTACGATTATTAAACAACTTTTCCATGTATAAAATACAAAAACGTTACTCTCTCCACAAGGTGTTTTAACTTTTGAAGTACAGCATTATAAATTTCTTATAACATAATAAATACCTTACCTTACTCTAGTGCACATAAAAACACAGCCCAGCCTGCCATTCTCACATACACTCAATTTATTTTAATAACCCCTCCCCTGATCATTTTAATTAACCCACACCCTTAAACATGTGGCGAAATACTCCAGCCGGCAACGTGGTTTTCGCTCGAACTCACTATTCCGCGTTTTAATTGATACTGGTGTCCGAAAATAAATGTATATGTTCTGCACTTTTACCTGACCGCGGTCACATACTTTGTTATTGTTAGTTGTTACATTAATTATAAAAATTTGTTTCTGAGCCCGGTTGACGGGCGGCCTGCGCAGGCGGGAGTCGACAACGAACTGCCGGCGTCTCTCAGTTCCCCACTCCGGGAGCATTTTAGTCAAGACGACGGACATCAATGCCTTCCAGTTAGTCGTCCCAGTTTCGACTCATACTAGTCACGTAGTTGTTGGAGTGACGATAGCAGACGATTTCAAATAGGCACTGGCTAATGTCATAAAAGTGGGTGGGACTTAACACAGCATTTCCGTAGTGAAACCAAATGAATGATGAAAATTTCCCTCTCTGGCCATCTTAGTTTTTGTTAGAGCGTCACTTGGAGCGTGATTGAGCAGTTGCGTATGTGCGCTGCCACACACAGGTACAAAGTTCTCAGAATTTTGTGGAGGTAAATTCTTCAGCCGTGTTACACCACTGATTGCGTTTCGCTTTGTTTCCAACTGTTCCTCAACACTGGTCTGTTATACGGACAAATACGTTGCACAATGACAATCCGCCCAAAAACGAAATAAATAAAAATATACTTGCCCCATACGGTAAAATAAAACACCCAAAAATGACCCGCTACATACTGATCACCTATACGCCATTAGCTCGTGTATTAATAAGAGAAATATTCAATAATTATTAGTCGTAAATTGAATTGTGCAAAGTAAATAAGAACAATCATAATGAACAATAATAGTGTTTAAAAGGGCAGAGAAAATAATTGACAAGGAAAATATAATTAACAACCCACAAAGGACATAATTTACTAAACAAAATATAATTATACTGGAATTTTTACAGGAGAGGGATTGACAGCTGCGATGATATCATCACCATGTTGCCACTTCGTAACCACGTGTTTCTGTTGTGTGTCGCCCAATTGAAGTTTCGTTACTGCATTCATCAGAAAATACTTCGCGCAGACAACCGATATTTTGCATTACTGATGATTTACTACCGGTAAAAAGATCAGCTGGTGCCAACGACTTACGAAGTTTATTTATTGTTGGGTGCTCTTTTCTACAATAGTAGCTATAAATGTGCTGTCGAACTGCATTTTCTTGGAAAGAATCTAACTTCGTAACTCTTTTGTCTAAATTTTTTTTTTTTTATTAGTGGTTTGAAACTTGGGCTCTGTAGCACTAAAATCAGTAAGAAGATCGTCTTTCTCTTTTTCTATACATACTATAAGGTTCTTCCTACTTTGCATACGCCAGCTGTACGCTCTGAAACTTTATTCACGGAAATAAACGGCCCACGTTTGCGTTTTCTTTTTCAAATTATTCATCACGTACTGAACAGATAAGTTGTCCCGCCTGTCCATTAAATACTTTCCCTTTTCTAGTCTTGTAGCACTCGTACTGGCGTCGGACATAGCTGAATGAATAATATTAACTATCACTATCGCTATCACTTAATACGCTAAATATTTAAATTTTACCACAAAATCACTTCTGAATATTAGAATAATAATAACTAAATTTAAAAAATATCAATATATCATGCCACACGCACGCACTAAAATATGACAATACTGTAAATTTTAAAACTGTTAAATTACAATCACATCGAACAAAAGTAAACGCACTAGGCCTACTGTTCAATTTAGTAGTGCTGGGAACAAAAACGATCAACTGTTTGAAAAAACAGTTTTCTGAAAAAAACAAACGAACTGTTCTTTTCCGCGGAAACAAACTGTTCTTCGTTTTAAAAACGAACGTGGCGTTGACAACAGTTTTTACAACGCAACTGTTCTAGTACAGTTCTCTGTTCGGAATAAACAGTTCGTTTTCAGTGGAACTTTCGTTGAGCTGTTTGGCGTAAACTGTTTTTATTGAACTGTTTGGAGTAAACTGTTCGTTTTCATTGAAACGTTGATTGAGCTGTTACGAGTAAACTGTTCGTCTTTATTGCAACGTTCGTTGACTTGCATTCGATTATTGTACTGTCCTCGTTCTGTTTAGCGCAGAATTAGGCTATATTCAGTTTTATTTCAGTTAATATAAAAATATTATTCAGACATTGCCCGTGGGTTTTGATGAAACAATTTAAAACAAAAAACTGCCTTTTAAGATACCGGTAAATAAGGGAAATATTGACTTAATGCCATTGTTTAAGTTACATAACCACCCATTTAAGAAAAATACTAAAATGAACAGTTATTGAAATGCTCAAAACAAAACGTTTTAACAATATAATGATAAAATCAGTAAATGTAAATAGCAAAAGTTCATTAATTCAACCTGTTTTTCCCAACTGTTTTTAAAAACAGTTTTTTTTTTTAACGAACAGTTCGTTTTCGTTTTGCAAAAACAACAAAAACGCCCACCACTACAATTTAGTATCCGCACGTGGTAATGCATAAACAGCGGAACAACAAGCATGAGTTGACAACGCTGTGCTGTATAGTTTCGGCCAATCAGATCGCTCTAAACACCATTTCCACAATCACTTGCAGACAGTTGTCAATCCCTCACCAGGAAAAATTTAACTGTAGCATCCAAAAGAAAGCATAGTAAGAAATATTTAACCAAATAATGTTACAAAGAAAATGTACCAGGTAAAGACTAATATTAAATTTAAAACACATTCATTCGAGATAACCTTCATTACATGGTAAACCCAACACTTCAACTCTGATCTTTCATCAGTATAACCGATTGATAAAACTGAACATTCAAGCACTACACGTTATTGTGTGACATTAATAGTGTTGATTTCTAAATAATACCCCTTAAAACGAAACAGTATAAAATTAATTTAAAAGTGCGTGGTCGACACACCAGCTAGAAGTGAAACTCCTGCCAGTGAGTGAGTAGGAAAGGAAATTTTGCTATGATTAAACAAAGAGAGAATTATGATTGTAGTAATTATGTTGCAACTTTGTTCATTCAACTTGAATAAATCTTTGTAATAACTACAATCATAATTCTCTATCAATTCTGTTTTAGACTATGAAAGAATGGACATTGGCGAATAATATACACATTTTCATTTGCAACTTTGTACATTCAACTTGAATAAATCTTTGTAGTTACTAATGAGCATGGCACTTTTAAATTTTTTGTTGAATTCTCGGTGAACGCTACGATTCCTGTTGAAGTTGAAGGTACAATCATTGATGGATTGATATAACACAGTAGTCGGTAACATTGTAATATAGTAACTGTGAACAAAGCGAGTTATGATACACGGTGGCCTCACTTTACTGTTAATCTCACTTCACGAACAGAGATGCACTGAGAAGGAAATGAAGACGTGAAACACACTTGCCTCGCTCCACTACCAACTCACTACTGCAGCATCTACGAACGCGTAGGCTCACTGCTGCCCTAACTCTTTCCCTTTCCCACACTCTATGACGCCCCTTTATGGTGTTTCATTGTTTCATTTAATTGCTATTTGCACTACCACGGCTAAAGAAGTTTCACTTCGACAAACATTCAAGATTACACTTGATTTGGAACATTACAGAAGTTAGCATCAGTACTGGATGGCGGCCATTATATAAGTTAAAGAAAATTGAATGTTGACAAGATGGCAGCTATGCCCGGCAACTTTTAAAACAAACTAACATTAAGACATTGTTATAGTAATTAAATAAGTAAAATAAAATTAATTGAATTGTACTAATTGTTTGTTTATATATTTTCTTTTGTAAGTGCTGCATGCCCTGAGTCTGAGAATCTATGTAGGTATGCTTTGAAAAATAAAAACCCTATTCAAATTGAGCATTTTGTTTGATTTTAAATAATACTAGTAGCACAATATCCACATACTTGGAAAACGCTCGGAAAAATGATCTGATTTCAGCAGTTATAAAAGTACACGCCAAAAGTACACTCTATCATAAACATTTATGGTTTTTGTTAATAACAACATTGTTTTTTGGTTCAACACACGTTTTGTGTATACTATGATTGTGCTGTTATTTATTCATACATTTATATAATAATACATATATCCTCCTCACCTACCTTAACTTAGCCCAGGGTTCTTCGCACGAACTGTGAAACTGTGCATTGGTTCCAGGTTATATCAGTAACATACTCGACTCGCATTTGTTTAAAACAACTAAAATTTTATTTCGTTCTTTATACTCCTTTAAATTCCTTGATTACTCATTGTTTCTCTCAAAATTAACATATTGCTGTTTCTTTTAAACATGAATAACATAAACATTTATATTGACATTGTATACTTATTATAATATACTTATTAATTAATCAAGGCGAACCCAGCTTGCCACTCTCTCACTCATTCTCTTTACCCCCTTTTTATGTAAAATAATAATAAATTGGTCATAATACTGTTACATGAGTGCGTTGTCTCCACCGACCGCGTGGCGCGTCTCACAGAGTCCTCTTATTCACTGTCCGAACGATTGTTGTTTCATTCTTTTTGGATAAAATTTCACTAGTTAACACTGTTCCATATGCATTTAGATATTTTTTACACTATTCTACACATCTTTGATGTGCACCGGTTTGGTCGCTATTTAGTTAGACTCACTTACTACAAATAAAGAATTCCTTAGGGTTCATGAGTCTTAGCGTACGTCTGGCAAGACGTACGCTATTTTGTCGACTGCTTTTGAAACGATTTTCACATTTTTAAGAATAATAAAACTTCGCCCGGCCGGCGACGCACTACTGCTTGCGTCCGCAACTGTCAGATGTTAATTGCAGACTGCGCCGTTCATGGGACGGAAGTCACTGCCTTCCGACGACAAATTTTCCATAGTCGTTCATCTAGTATGGCTTTGCCTATAGTCCACGTGTTCTAGAGTTGTCAAACGGAGACGATATAGGAGGCTATGGTGGGAGGAGCCTTTACTGGTTTCCGTCGTCTTAAAAGCACAAGACAAGGAAATATTACAGTTTATCCATTTTCTCGTAGCGTCGCTTTTACTGGGTACGCGTCGCATCTGCGCTCGTGTCCGTATGCGTGCGTACACTGTACGTGACAAACACTTCATTTACCAAAACAAGTCTGGCATTTTTTGACTACACTCCGATCCAAAAGTTTGTTTCTGTTCTTTGTTTGAATACGACATTAATTTGCAGGGGACTGGCAATGCTGACCGAATAGATTTAAATAAATTTAATACAAAATAAAGACCCCCTTTTTGCCCCATTACAATACCCCCAATGAGAGGTTTTATGCCTAAAAGCATAAAAACTCTCATTGCTAACCTAAGAGGATCGGTGAGGATACGGCGCCAACAACCCCCTTAATTCTTAACACCTCATGGGTAAACTACCCCCTAGCTCGACGACTATGGCTGCACCTGAACGAGATTACTGGACTTCTCTGTTCAAGATCGTCCATAAAATCGGATAGATACTCACCATAGTACCCCTAACCTTCTATCATTCCGCCCAAAAAATCAAAACACTGGCCTTATACCATACCAGATCCTCAACCGATATGTTCCCCCTTACATGCATACTGGGTTGCCTTTTAGCAAATACTGGGTGCATAGACATACTCATTATTACTGAATATAATACTTATACACTACTTTGTTGATTTAAAATTTATAAACATGTCATACTTGAACTTCAATTACTACTCTCAATATTTTATCGATTGGACGTTACAGTTTCAACTCAAAAGAAATTAAACAAATTCATTTAAATCATTTAAATTCTGTTAACTCTAAGTCCAATATCAAAATGTTATATTACCATTACTTTCATCAAAACCCCAAAATCTTTTACATGAATCTACAATTCTTCTTCACTAGCTACGAACAATCATAAAAAACAAATAAACTAAACACCTTATTAAATCATAAATTCGCTTATCATTACATTTGTTTACAACACATATAATATGAATAATATAAATCAGTTAACACATTAACATATAATCAACAATATATCCGGGACACAAAAATACAATCTATACTTCAAGCAAATTTTTTTTTTTCGATTCCCAAAAAGAATCATTCTGTTAACAAAATTTATTCTTTAGTCATTTCAGTATAAATACACAAATAAAATCTACGAATCAATTGTAAAAAACATACTATATATCAAACAGCAGTCATCAGCTGATCTCTCTGGGTCAAGTGAATGACCTTGCCCTAGATACATCTCAAAATTTATACAAAGTAAAAACATCACATATTTATAATTTTTATATTCAAACATAATACAACATAATAAAACATAGAACACTCATAACTAACATTGTTGTTGTTACCTTACAATAAACCATTCATATTTAAGTTGACCAAAAATTTACACCCCTTACAGCTTTATTTTATTTTCAAATTCTATCAAATTTTTCACTAGTTTCGTTTATTGTTACATTTTACCTATGATTTTCTCTTTAACATTTTCATTATCAATTCTTTTGGGTGACTCTTAATTATTCATAATAGTTTGATTTACAAATGGGTGATTAAATATAACCTCAACCCCTTCTGACTCTAACAATCACTAACAGATTTACATAGTATGACACCACTCTCTCAAAATATTTACCAATAATTCTCTAACTCCATTCACATCATTCTACCCTTATAACAAAATATCCTCTACCCTCTTTGTACTTAAGACGTGTGTTCCCTCCCCATGCTCATTCCCTTATTGGTCCCTGGTCTCCCCCACGGTAACCCCGCCAACGCACATACGGTTCCCCTCCCGCCACAACGCTTTTCGTTGAGGACTCCTTATCACACCACCCCCTTACAAAATTCCACCATCGTCTAATTATTCTCCAATTGCATCCCTCTCATTATTCTACATATACTCCCTATCGCTACTGTGTCCCTATTAATACTCAGTTTCTATCTTACTTATATTCCCAAAATCTTATTTTGTTTAACACCCCTTTAAAATTAACTCTGATTAATTCAAATGCCTTATTTGAATATCTGTCACCCAAACTCTACCTTTTACAACATTTCACATCTATATGTTTATTGAAAAATCACCCTAGAAATTTCATAACTCCCTTCAATTAATTTAATCATTTACTTTAACCTTTGAACACATTTAAAATTTATTATTCACACATTTAATTATATTGACAAAATCTGCAAATCAATTATAAAGGACATACTGCATATATAACCCCAGCAGTCAGCTGATGTCTCACTGTCATGTGAATGACCTTTCTCTAGATACATTTCAAAATTATACAAAGTATACATGTTTATAATCCTTACCCCTAACATACTGCATACAATTAACACAAATACACAAAATTATAAATTGTTATCTGAAATCATTACAATTGTATCTAGTACTTAAAATCGTTTGCTCTCATAAGGGAAATACATCACTAATCATCGAGTCATAGTTATAGCAACTGTTACTGAACAGGAACTGGGTCGTCAACCACCAACTCTCTCTATAGAGGAAGTGAAATTGATCGCCCGCTGTTTACAGATGTCGTCACACTCTCACTGATTTTTCAGTTACCCTCCTACTACATCGTTTTCTTAAATTCCCCCCTTACACCTAGTTACAATTAGGTAACCACCCGCCGGATAAACCAGATCGAGCGTTTGCCTTATGCACAGATGCGTTATCTGTGCCCCTGGCTTGTAACGGCCAGCTCCTTTTCCACACACACTATTGTTTCTTGCTGGTGGACTGTAGCGCCCATTTGCATCCCCAAGAACTGAAGTTTACATATATATGGTATAGACGCTGCCTATACCGTTCTTGGTTCAGCGTTATACAAAAATTCGGCATTACTGATGTCCGAGGACACCAGTAATCCTACTAAATATGATTGACACACCCTTAAAACGGCACTATCACCACCTTCGATGATAGCCGCTGTTCCATAGTTATGTAGTTTCCCCTGAGCTACCCCCCGGTTAATTTCAATGTTCACCAATTTAGAATATACTTACATAAATCCACGGTCAGGGTTCGGTGAAGCCGTGACTGCCCGAAAGTTGGGGAAACTACCAAAAGACATCAGGTTCACACTTATACTGCTACTACAGTTTACAGAGGGTAAATTCTTATATGTTTGGTTATATTATTATTTAATTTTTTCATCTGTGAACTTCATCTATACTTAACCCTTCAAACATTAAACATTTTATCTCATTTAAATTGTATTATAAACTTCATACTTACAGTACATCACTCATATACTGTCATAGACACAACATATAAACGTTTGTTACCACCAAATCATGTACACAACTCCATTTATCTTCTGAAACATTATAGCAAACATATGATTCCACGACTAAATACCTTTTACATTTATTCATTTATTATTTATTATCAAGTTCCAATCTCCTAAAATCATTTAAATTCATTATCAAAATCTCTTTATACAACATTTTAAATTAATCAGTTACTTCGTCTCAAATTATTTTAATTTCATCAATTATTAAAAACAACATATTTTAATTACTTTACTCCAAAACAATTACAATTCATTTATTACCTTCATAATTATTCTCATTATTTATTTAGTCTGCCAAAATATTATTATTATTAAAACACTTTCTACTACATACACTTACATAAAATACCTGTTACAACACAAACATAATTAATTTCACTATAAATTTATTTACAAATTCTTGTCGTTATTTTTCTGTTTACCACACTTCATTTCACAATCTAGCCAGGTCATTACCATAAACTAAAATATTTAAAATGTCCATTCACTTATTTTTTATTTACCCCCCATCATCATGTATTAGTCTGGTGTATTTATAACATAAATCATTTTTATCGACACATATTACATTATAGTTATTATTGTAATGACTACTTTCGTAAATTATATTAATATAGTAATTAACTACACTTTTATCTCCCATTATTTCATAAAGCCCGTCTACATTGGTAATTTTAGTCCAGTCTCCATCACTATTTTTGGTTAACATAAGGTAAGTTATTTTATCATTATACTCCTCCACTATAGCAATTACATCATCAGATAAGCGTATATCGTCTACACCAGCATCATCAAAATAATCATCAATATCTATTTCACAAGGTAAGTATTTTATATCGTCTATTTCCTTCAATTCTAACCTCTCTTTCAACTTTTAATAACTCCTGCTTAACGTAAATAACTCTAATTCCTCATCTACAAACAACTCTCTCTCTCTAAATAACTCTCCACATCATAACACCTGTCACAACCCCCCTGACCCAACTCATTCCATGCAAAGGGCAACATAAAATCATTAAAATACTTCCTGGCTTTACCAGATACATCACTACAACAACTTAAGGGACCCTTTGGAGACACCATGTCTCCCACATAACCTCTGGAGGAACCTTTGTCCTCATAAAACACATGTGGAGTCTTTACTCCACTTATACTACAGGGAAAATTTGCCCTTTGCCCTCCATATTCACCTAACCTCTCCTCACGCTCTCTCTCACTCTCATTAACAACTACTACCTCATCACTAATTTCTACTCCTACTAAACTCTCATCGCCACTATCATTATTCAATGTATCACTCTCTGATACCACATTTTCAATAACATCACCATTTTTAATATCATTGTTATCATTTGTTACCTTATTACTATAATCATCGTTATTACTCACCTTGTTAATTATTCCTTCACTAATTTTCGTCATATTACTACCACTGTTACTTATCGTTGTATTACCTATCTGATTTACCTTACTTTTAATCTGTTCCTCTACTAACTCTACCACTTTCTCAATACTCTGTTCTAATTTGTTAAAGTTAGTTTCAAATATTTCATTGGTTTTCTCAACATTTTTATTAACTTGTTATTTCATTTCTAATTTCGTAAAAATTATTTTCGTTTATATCAAAACGACTATTTATTTTATCAAACTTTTCATCGAACTATTTTCATTGAAACTACTTTTCATTTCTTTAATTTCATTATTTTGAACGTCAAATTTAATATCATTAACATCAAATCTTTTATTAATAAGATTAAATAAGTCATTTAATGACACCTCTTTTTCTCTTATTTTAGTTGCTACGGGAGTGGAATTTGCTCCCGCCTCACTAATTATTACAGATTCATCTGTCAGGCTTGGAGTGGTCTCCATTCCTGAATCATTTATATCATCTGATTCATTTACCATGTTTTCTTTTACTGTATTTGAATCTAAACTCATTTCTACTTCCTCCGTGACAGTTAGTTCGCTCATATTGACTTTATTTTCATTGTTATTCATTTTTCTATTCTTTATGAGATTTTAATCTTTCAAAATTTTAGCCTTACATATATTTAATATTTTTTCACTTTGTATGTTTTACTTACCTATATCATACACATCGCTTAACCTGTACGTAATTTACGTATTTCTACCCAACCTCCAAACCACGCTTGCATTTACCGTAGGTGGTTTTTGTATAAATTTTAATTTATAAAAAACTCGTCACAAGTTCGAGGCGCCATTTGTGCTGTTATTTATTCATATATTTATATAATAATACATATATCCTCCTCACCTACCTTAACTTAGCCCAGGGTTCTTCGCACGAACTGTGAATACAAGCATTGGTTCAAGGTTATATCAGTAACATACTCGACTCGCATTTGTGTAAAACAACTAAAATTTTATTTCATTTTTTATACTCCTTTAAATTCCTTGATTACTCATTGTTTCTCTCAAAATTAACATATTGCTGTTTCTTTTAAACATGAATAACATAAACATTTATATTGACATTGTATACTTATTATAATATACATATTAATTAATCAAGGCGAACCCAGCTTGCCACACTCTCTCACTCATTCTCTTTACCCCCTTTTTATGTAAAATTGGTCGTAATTCTGTTACATGAGTGCGTCATCTCCACCGACCGCGTGGCGCGTCTCACAGAGTCCTCTTATTTACTGTCCGAAAGGTTGTTGTTTCATTCTTTTTGGATAAAATTTCACTAGTTAACACTGTTCCATAAGCATTTAGATATTTTGTACACTATTCTACACATCTTTGATGTGCACCGGTTTGGTCGCTATTTAGTTAGACTCACTTACTACAGATAAAGAATTCCTTAGGGTTCACGAGTCTTAGCGTACGTCTGGCAAGACATACGCTATTTTGTCGACTGCTTTTGAAACGATTTTCACATTTTTAAGAATAATAAAACTTCGCCCGGCCAGCGACGCACTACTGCTTGCGTCCACTACCGTCAGATGTTAATTGCAGACTGCGAAGTTCATGGGACGGAAGTCACTGCCTTCCGACGACAAATTTTCCGTAGTCGTTCATCTAGTATGACTTTGCCTATAGTCCACGTGTTCTAGAGTTGTCAAACGGAGACGATATAGGAGGCTATGGTGGGAGGAGCCTTTACTGGTTTCCGTCGTCTTAAAAGCACATGGCAAGGAAATGTTACAGTTTAGCCATTTTCTCGTGGCGTCGCTTTTACTGGGTACGCGTCGCATCTGCACTCGTGTCCGTATGCGTGCGTACACTGTACGTGACAAACACTTCATTTACCAAAACAAGTCTGGCATTTTTTTACTACACTCCGATCCAAAAGTTTATGTTTCTGTTCTTTGTTTGAATACGACATTAATTTGCAGGGGACTGGCAATGCTGACTGAATAGATTTAAATAAATTTAATACAAAATAAAGACCCCCTTTTTGCCCCATTACATGATGAGGCCTCCTCAGTGTCTCAGTAGAGCTACTGAGGATACCTAATGATAGTGTGGGCAAAATGTTTGGTTTCTAAAAGAAATAAAATGACGTATGTTAAACCGTAAAACAGTGTTGTTGTTGTTACATGCCAACATTAATAATACTTGCATGCTTATGGGTAATGCTTAAATAATCTTGAAAGACTCCTTACACAACTGTCTGTACAGTACATATCACACTACAGAGTACATGCAATGCAACAATTTATAAAATAACAGCCTAAAACAAACTTCTGGCTTGTTCAACAAGAATAAGATTTCTTTATGGTCTTACCACAAACCACAGAGTTTTATTACTCATTTATATTTCAATAGCTGTGTTCATAAATAACAGCACATAACCAACAGCCGTATTACATAGTTCAGTAAATAGCCTAACAGAAAAAATTGTTTTTAAGTATTTTTTTTTTTTTAACAGACACAAATTACCTGTTTTAGTATTAACTGGAAGAATCTTCCCAATGCAAAGAGGGCGATTACCATACGGGTCTCTTACACCATAAATTCTATCCTTCTCCATCAAAACAAGTGAATATGACAATGGAGCAACTGTCATTAAGTTTCTGATTCTAGCTGTCCAGTCTGGGCCATTTTCTTCCGAAACTGGTGGGTTCAAACAGAGCGTTTGCGTTATCAGTTCACTATCAGAATGTGTGGAAAGTCCTACTCCTCTTGAAAACACCTACAAAAATTCTACGTGGTTTTACCAATTCTATTCATACTCATACACACTTTACACTAGTAATCTCGCATTTACTGGCTAAGGATCCCATCCCATTGTCCACATCTTTTTTCATGGCCCACAAACCTCTTTTATATACAACAGGCATGAAACAGCTGTTAGTATTCCAATAGCAGAGTACATCTAAATGAAAATTTCAAGTACAGATGGAGGACACATATTATTACGTACAAGTAAATATTTACATATAATTTTAAATACTTACCTGTGTTACGTGTAAAACAGGGTTTGTAGAAAAAATCTTGTGTTTGGGTTAATATGTTTGCTAATGTATATCACTCCATTTACCTAAAAGTGAGTAGTGAAATTCATACTGGTATTCATACATTACAGTATTGAAAATCATATAACAAAGTTCCGTAAGTTTTTAATTATTAAATCTTAACTCTTTAAAAAAGGAACATTTATTTTATGTCTATTTGATTTTTAATTAAATAATTTAACATTAGAGAATTCTAAGAATTAGTATGGTGAAACATATATTTTTTTTGCCTTTTTGTTGTTAATAGAAAAAAATCTTGGTCAACCTGTTGAACATGAAATATGGTTTACAAGAGAAAAAGGAAAAGCTGGACGGATTAATGGAATTGGGACTGGATCGTGGAAAAAGGACAAAGATTTTAAACTTGCGACGTGGAACTTGCGTTCCTTATACAGACCTGGAGCCTTGAAGATATTAATAGGAGAGGTTCTCAAATATAAGATAGATGTTTTGGCTATGCAGGAGATGAGGTGGACTGGTGCTGGAATCATGGATCGATGGGACTACTCGGTGTATTACAGCTGTCAGAACCGGGACCATGTGCTTGGAACTGGCTTCTTGGTAAGCCGTAGAATGAAAGCAAATATCATTGATTTTAAACCCCTTACACCTAGAATGTGTAAAATAAGACTTAGGGGAATCTTCTTTAATTATACTATAATAAACGTGCATGCCCCAACTGATGATAAGCCTGAGGAGGAGAAAGATGATTTTTATGACTTGCTGGAGAATGCGTATGCTAGCAGCCCTAGACATGACATAAAAATAATCAGAGGTGACTTAAATGCCAAAGTGGGAAGCAGCCATGCTTGTAGTAATATAGGAAAGTATAGTTTACACTCTGAACACTCAGACAATGGTTTCCGACTATTGAACTTCGCAGTTGGTCAAAATATGATCATAGGAGGGAGTTTCTTCGACCACAAAGACATACATAAGGGCACATGGATCTCTCCAGACGGGAGAACGGTCAATCAAATAGATCATGTCCTACTGGATGGCCGCCATAAGTCAGACTTACAAGACGTTAGAGTTTAACATGGATAGCGATCACTATCTCGTAGTTGCAAAACTGAGAGCTAGAATCTCCAATAATAGAAATGAAAAAGGAATAAAGACTGTTAGATACAATACAGAAATACTAAAGGAAGAAGAAATAAAACGGAGGTTCGAGGAAGTTACTAATGAGAAAATTAGACAGTGGAGACTTGAATGCCGTGAGGAACAAGATATAGAAAACCACTGGCTTAATCTAAAAAACATGTTAGTGACCACGGGAGAAGAAATCGTTGGTTTGAAGAAGAGACATGGGCGAGATGAGTGGTTTGATAAGGAGTGTGAAGAGGCAACTGACTTCAAAAATAAGACATACAAATTTATGATCCAAAGGAAATGCCCTAGGGCTGTTCAAGAGGAATACAGGAAGGCCAGGCGGAGGGAAAAGAAGATTCATAGAGGAAAAAAGAGGGAGTATATGATGAGACAGATGAAAAAGATAGAGGAATATAAGAGTAAAAGGCTGAGCCGAGATATGTACAGGAAGGTGAATGATATGAGACAGGAATTTCAGCCTAGAACAAATGCCTGTAGGGATAATAATGGTGGCCTTGTGAGTGATAATGCTGGCGTAATCAGGAGATGGACAGAACACTTCGAAGAGTTGCTAGGCTGTTGGGGAGGCTTCGATGGAGGCATCTGAGAATGAAGAGGAAGCAGGAGAATTCGAGGATGATAGAGAGGAGTTGGTGCCATCCTATGACGAGGTGTATGAAGCTCTAGGAAAGCTTACAAATAACAAGGCAGCAGGTTCCGATGGTTTACCAGGGGAACTATTAAAGAGCGCAGGAGGAGATTTCATAAAGGAATTTGCCCATCTCATAGAGCGAATATGGCTGGAGGAGGTAATGCCTGATGAGTGGAACAATGGGGTGGCGTGTTTAATACATAAAAAGGGTGATCCGCTCATATGTAAAAATTATAGGGGCATCTCTCTACTTAATACAGCATATAAGGTATTGTCCAACATCATATTTTCTAGGCTGCTTCCCTACGCTGAGGAAAACATAAAAGAATATCAGTGTGGATTCACTAGGAATAGGTCAACAACAGACCAAATATTTACACTAAGGCAAATCCTGGAAAAAACGTTGGAATATGGAGTGGCCACTCACCATCTCTTTGTGGATTTCCAGTCGGCATATGTTTCAATCAACCGGAAAATGCTATATAGAGCTATGAAGGAGTTAAATATACCATCTGAGTTGGTGCGTATGGTTGGAGTAGTTATGTCCAATTCTAAGTGCCAAATCAGAATACAATCAAATCTATCTAACTCCTTAAAAACATTGAATGGGTTGAAACAAGGAGATGCCTTAGCGTGTCTGTTGTTCAACATAGCTCTAGAAAAGGTCATCAGGGATTCAGGAATTCAAACTAGCGGACACATATTTCACAAGGAGGTACAGCTTCTGGCCTATGCCGATGACATTGACGTCATAAGTAGGTCTGAATCTGGCTTAAAGGAAGCCTTTCAGGAACTGGAGTTGTCCGCTAAGGCTATGGGCTTGGTTATAAACCAAAGCAAAACCAAATATATGGTTGTAGGTGCCAACACTCATGCCCTGTCCCTGCGCATTAACGATTATGAATTTGAAAAGGTTCAGGGTTTTCCATATCTCGGGTCATATGTGGACTCTGGAAATGACTCCTCTAGAGATATTGAAAAACGGATATTATCTGCTAATAGGTGTTACTACGGACTGGTGAAACATTTTAATTCAAAATTAATAAGCAAAGATACAAAAGCCACCCTATACAAGACCTTGATTAGACCAGTCCTGATGTATGACTCGGAATGCTGGGTGTTAAAAAAACTAGATGAGCAGAAACTATCCGTTTTTGAGAGGAGGGTACTGAGGAGAATCTATGGCCCGTTGAGGGAAAACGACATTTGGAGGCGACTGCATAATCGAGAGTTGTACGAAAGGTTTAAAGATCTTCCGATCGTGCAACTCATACAAATTAACAGATTGCACAACGAAATCCAAGAATTTAACAGATTGCGTTGGGCTGGTCATGTGCAGAGAATGGCGGAGGATAGAATCCCAAAAAGAGTGATGAATTATTTGCCGATGGGAAGGAGAAGGAAGGGAAGACCGCGTACAAGATGGCTGGACCAGGTTGGTAAGGAGGCAGTGAGGCTGGGTGCAGCAAACTGGTGGACATTGGCCGGGAGTAGAGACCAGTGGGGAAGATTTCTTTTGGAGGCCAGGGCCCGGACTGGGCTGTAGCGCCGAGGATGTATGTATCTATGTAATGTATATCACTCCATTTACCTAAAAGTGAGTAGTGAAATTCATACTGGTATTCATACATTACAGTATTGAAAATCATATAACAAAGTTCCGTAAGTTTTTAATTATTAAATCTGAACTCTTTAAAAAAGGAACATTTATTTTATAAGTCTATTTGATTTTTAATTAAATAAATTTAACATTAGAGAATTCTAAAAATTAGTATGGTGAAACGTATAATTTTTTTGCCTTTTTGTTGTTAATAGAAAAAAATCTTGGTCAATCTGTTGAACATGAAATATGGTTTTGGCTAAAATTCCAGTGTTCAATTCTCATATGACACACCGTAACTGAAGATAACTAAAATGACACCAATGTGATTTATGTAACCCACAAATATTGTTTGTACATTAATTTCTAAGAATTCTCAAATTCCGCAACAACAAAATTTCTGCCTATATATACATAATTACTGTCTATATACGCTTATATTATCTTTGCAAATTTGTTTCAAACTAAACTAGCATATTAAGTTTCTTGGCTTTGAGTTTCTACCACTTTATCTCTCAAAAATCATTTCAAGCCAATTTGTTTAAAATTTAAGAAATTTTCTTCCTATGTACCATCGCACTACCAACAGAATCATAACCTTCTACAGTTACCTTCCAAACACACTATTATTATACAATCAACACTAAGATATATACATTATTGTGCCATTGAATATGGGTTGACCTTATTTCACAAATATGTAAATGAAAATACCCTGAATAAAAGCTCATCATTTATATTATACAGAAGCCGCCCATTTCTATAGTTTGTGGTCATTTTCCACTTTAATAATTGCAAGTGTACAGTTAAATTACTATGTATTGGGTTACCATATTGTTACCATGCAAAGACCAGTACAGAAGTTGACACTTCTAAAGACACTACTCTAAAACCCGAAAGGTTGGACTTAATTGCATACTCTGGACAAATATAGCATACAACACAACACAAAATAATTGCCAAAATGACTAACAATGTTAATGTACCAAAAACTAATTTGGTTCACACTCTACTGTGAACAATTCCTTCTGCACAGTGCAGTATTACAGTATGCTCCATAGTTGCTTGGAACCATCATTTTTGAGCTAAAATCGTGCACACACACGCATGTGCACGCACACACGTGCGTGCGCACACACACACACACACACATTAATAGGTGCTCACTTAACACATTGTGGTCGTGAGCCGGGTGTTACCTTCTTCCCTGTAGTCACACAGTTTTTACATGTTTTCAGACTCCTCCTGTGAAACACTCAATACATATAGGAATTAAGTCCTGTACAATAAACTATCCACTTTCACCTTTGAATTGATATATTAAACATGTATATAAACAGAAAATATAATACAGTATAAGCAAGTACAAATGGTGCTGTCTTTACTCCCAAAAAAAGTTTAACATGAATATAAAAATTTTAATTATGATTTTAAGTAATTTTTTTATTTATACAGTCGGTTTTATATTCTATTTTATTCACATTCAATTTATATTTTATAGTTTGCTTTTGTATAGTAAATGGTAAAACACTCCGGAAGACACAGTCCAACTTTACACTCTTCACACCACCATCTGGTTTCCCTTCTAACTCTTTTCCAGGATGACTCAGATCCTCTATCTGAGCACACCTTGTATCTTGAAGGATATTTTTGTTTTTCTGTAGGTGGGACATGGCTTGGGAAATGTCTTGCTGTCAGTCTGTTCACAGATGAAGATGGTAATGGTGACCTCACATGCTGTCATTGAATTCTTGACCGGATTTCTCCAGTAGCTGTTTAACTAAATTTTGCATATAATTGTATAAACTGATTTTCATATTGTTTTGTACTCTTGAATATAAAATGTAGCTTATAATACTCATCATAAATATGTGAAAAAAATCACCTTCTTCCACCACTTCATTGTTCGTCTCTGAAGATAATAGTAACTGAGTAGTCGGTCTCCATGGTCTACGCTGTTTTTTTTTTTTACTGTTGTAATCCAAAATTGTTCTGGATTTAGTTTTTCTATTATTCCTGCTCCTTATTTTACCCTGGTTGCTGATGATGTCATTTTGCGTTTTGTACTGATGGCATACACCTCTATTATCCTTCCAATTATGTGCAAATACTGGTCCTTTACCAGTGGTATTTTATATAACATTTTTTTTAATTTTTGTGTTTTGAATTCAACAGGTAAGCCTTTTCTGTTTTTTGTACACGTTCCTACAGCACAGGTGTTTTTCTGAAATAATTTTTCAAACATGAGACACTTGTATAGTAATGGTCAATGTACAAGATAATGGTCCCTTTTCAAGATAATCATGACAAACCCACAATACAACCAATTCCGCACTGTTATCAGCTCCTGTATATATTTCAAAGTTTATCACATAACCAGTGGAAGCATCACTTAGAATAACAAAATTTAATACCATACTTATTAGCCTTTTTCTTTATATAAACCCTAAAGTTTATTTTGCCCCTGAATGGGCACTTTCCTTCATCAATTGTGAGGTTTCCACCTGGATAAAAACTAGCTTTAGAACATTTTATGATGAAGTTATCATAAAATGGTCTAATTTTATGAATAGGGTCATGGTTGGGTTGACCTCTTGGAATGTACTTACTGTTATCATTTACATACAGCATAAAGTAAATGGAACGAAATATGTCTCTTTTCATTATTTTTCCACCAAAAGAAAGTCTAACATAACGTCTGTGTTCCAGTAGTCAGTAATGCTTGGTTTTGACACAAAGCACATATGAATGATATTTGCAAAAAAATTATACATTTCATATAACGTGACGGCACTTCATGAACCCCACAGTGAGCGCACTGATAATTTATTTTGCCTCATCAACTTTGGAATTGTTGTTACAGCATATCTATTGGTTTCTGTTTTTATATATTTTATAACATCCGAATCACAAAACACACTGAAACGATCGATTTCACTGCTGGTAGCATCTAATGGAACAAGCACTTTACTTACTTCTTCAAAAACTGGTAACTGTGGTTGGATGTCAACATCAGACCAAACAGCAAAACTGCTGCTTGAGAACTGCTTCTTGATAGTGTGGGCAGGCTTGTAGTTGTGTTTCCATATTCATAATAGTCTTCTTCATCTCCATCTGGCATAAAATCTGGGTCCTCATCTCCAATATATGAAAAAGTAATAAATCTATATAAATACCGGTATATACAAAGTAAATATAAAATATTATTATTTATATAAATTAGAAGAGCAAGAATAATATGAGCAAGTATGAAAAGTAAATATATACATCTGTAATTTACAAAATGAAAAAGTAAATACCGTATATAAAGTTGTGTATAATAAGTGTGTGTGCATATGCTTTTCTAGGATCACATTCATTTATTTGTTTTCAGAAAATGTCCAGCAAAAACCTGTGAATCTAGTGTTTATTTTATTATTGAATCAATCATAATTCTAAACAGCTGATCACAAAACGAGCGTCTATACAATGGTTATAAAAATAGCAAATAAAATCTAAACAAAGTAAACAATAAAATTGTAAACAAAGTAAAATAATTGGTAAAATTAAGTAACAGAAAGCATTGCCACAATCAAATATATTCAGTACAAATAGTGAAGTGAAGTAACATTAAATTATGTGGGCTTACCTGTATCGTAAGATCCAAATGACTGTTCATTTTCTGCATCATCCAATTCAGATCCATAGTAAAAATTCAGATACACGTATCGTAATATCTCGTCTTCTGTCAAGAACTTGTTGCTCATTTTGTAAAGTCAAATTACAAAAAAAAAAACTGCACTCTAAAACTCAAACACTGCACAAGCGCATAGTTCACAAGGAACCGTCACAAACACTGACACGTGAAGCACTAGAAATTAGCAGTTTCGAGATACAAATGCCATCTGTTAGTAATTTACTGAACTAATGTTGAATTATAAAGGAACAGTTCATACAAGGAATCAGAAATATGCCGGGCGAAATAACCTATGTGCTTTAAATACAATGCAGACAAAACTCAGAGAAGTGCTGAGCTGCGTAAACTTGGGGGGCGTATGCGTCCACATCACTTTGCCGAGCGATGAATCTATTCACATAATACAAAGAATATATTTACATGTTATGAATGCTTTTGTAAAACTGGCAACACAACATATGCCATTAAATACCATCAGTCAGAAATTTTTATTAATAAACATACATTTAAATTTCTGTCATCAGTCAAATACCAACAGAAACAAATGTCTTGAATGTTCACCTACTCTTGGTTCCACAGTCGCATGAGACAATAGGTGAGATAGGAAAATATACTGCGCTTAGGGTTTTACGTTTGCTGCTATTACACAACTCGAAATCCTCAATCCATAAAAAAGAAGTACCAGGTAAGTGTACAAAATGTACATAGTAGTAACAGTAATTTAAATTCTTCGTGTGTTGATATATTAGCCCCAAAACTGAGCTGGTAAAAATAAAAAACATAATAAAAAAATCACACACGTATAAATAAAACAATTTACTACGTATTAAAATATAAACTGTCATTTGGCAAGATGTTCTTGCTCCTTAATTAAAATTTTTTTGTACGTGTAGTCCAGATCATGTACAAGATCTGCATGCCATTTAAATTTAATAATATCCTTATAAAAACAAAATTAAAAATAAAATTTCATATCAAACTTTAATTTTTTTCAGTTGTGAGGCATAAAGAGTAACCTGCAAAATTTTTTTTAGCTATTCAAAATAGACTACAGTGAAACTTCGATTAACCTTAACCGTCAGGGTCGGGACCGGATCCGTGACGGTTAATCGAATAGATGGATAACAGAAAAACCTTAAACAACAACCCACCCCCATCCATCATTAGGTTCAGGCCAGAGTTTTTTCCACCCATTTTTAAGATTTGACACTTGAAGATCATCCCATGCAGCAGCAACACTGAAAATTGCATCTTTTATGTTGTACGTTTTCCAAAACTCTTTTACAGACATTTCATCATCAGATGAAATCAAACTTCCAATAAAAGCTTTCCTATAACGACGTTTCATGTTTTCGATTATGCCCTGGTCCATAGGCTGGATTAGTGGTGTTGTGTTTGCCGGAAGGAAGAGGCATGTTACTTTGCCATCAATCTAATTAGAGGCTGGCGGTTACTATTGGACACATCTCAAATACGCACACACACATTATACCCGAGAAACACGTAGAATGCTGTGTAATGGCATAACAATACTATGTGTGAATGTATGGGGACATACTTATGATGAGCCTTAGTTTGTATCAAGTCCAAAGGGGTGTGAATGTGATAACACACTATTGTTATTAGAATAAGTATTGCACGTTAACTAGTTGAAGATAATAATAAACAATTTAAAAAAAAAAACAGCAGTGCAGTGTAGAGTGAAAATGAATAAGTGTTGTGCGTGTAACGGATTATGTAAAGATAATTAACAGTGAGGCAATTAACAGACACACTTTAAGTCATTTATATTGTAACTTTTGTCGTATGATGAACGGCGAATTGAGTTTTTCCGTTTATAATAATCCCCCACGTTTGGAAGCCATTTATGTAATATTCGTCCGTATGGGACGTAGATTTAGTCTCGAGATGATTGTATTTATTAAGTTTTTATTTTTATCAATCTTCGGTTGTTATTTGAATGTAAAGTGATTTGAGAATTAGCGGTGATTGTCTTTACTACGGTTTTTATTGGGGGGGAGAGGGAGAGGGAGAGGGAGAGAGAGGAGAGAGAGAGAGAGAGAGAGAGAGAGAGAGAGAGAGAGAGAGAGAGAGAGAGAGAGAGAGAGAGAGAGACTGGGTCCCTCTCTTGAAATATTTCCTTTATATAAAGCTAAAATAGAACCAGAACAAATTCGTTCATCCCACCTGATAGAGTGTTTGGGCGAATAGAAAAAGAGTTACTAACAATGAATACAATAATTGCTCCTGAAGATTACTATGCTGTTTTTCTAAAACATGGGAAAACTATGAAAATTGGAGAGGACTTTCAAGTATTTGACTGGAAGACAAGACTAGCAACAGGAGACGTCTTTCTGAAGCCTGCTCAGTGGCACTTCAAGTTTGCGATATCCAAGAGGTTCATAATCACCCGAGGGAAAGTTCCAAGTGCACCAGTTCTTGTAAGAGGTGAAAGTGCATACAACTTAGACACTGGCATGGCTAAAAAAGTATGTAAGCGAAACAAGACTGTCAGAGACATTATCCCTTCCATGACCAGACGCGGTATTGCTGTAAAACAAACCAAAATAAATGATGTGAAAAAATTACTTCAACTACACTTTGGAGAGGGCTGGGAGGATATTCCTTACTTGAAGTTCTACAAGGATACCATTTACTGTGGTACATTCAGAGAGGAGGAAGATTCAGACGATGAGAATGCCGGAGGACCAATGGAAGATTTGGGAGATACAGTGTAATTTACTGCAAGACAATTATGAGTGTTTATTATTTTCTCTAAAAGCAAAACATTCATTATAAGTAATGAAAATATTTAATACTAAATATTTTAAAAATAATTTTTGTTGCTTTTACATTATACATACTGAGTAATGTCCTGAAAGCTACTATAAAATATTCAATATTGTTTCAGTCATTATACTAAAAAAAATTAAATAAAAAATAATTAGATTTAAATAACTTTTATCTCATTTTCATTTAGTATAGGTACAGAGAGCCTCTTGTCCAGTACAAGATGGCTTCCTACAGTTCCAATATGCATCTTGTCCTTAAAACAGTTCCAAAACGACCCATGTCCAAACAATATTTTATTATTTCTAGAAAACTAATAAACATATTACGCTCAAAATGTACAAAATAATTCTAGGGGTCTGATTAATAATACTGTAAAAAATGTACACTTTACAAGCAAATTAAATGTGCTAGTACATTTTGCTCATTTCTCTAAAATTTTGTGGATCGACAAGAAGCCTTTTGGAAATGGACGTCTCATATATTGTTATAAATTCTGAGCCTCCTTCCCTAGAATCTGATCCATACATTGTATGAATACGGCCACTGAATTCACCAATCCAAATGGTAGGCGTTTAAAATGATAATTTCGTCCTTCAAATATAAAAGCGACGTACTGTCTTCTATTCGGGTGTAGTTCAATCTGCCAATAACCACAGACAGCATCCCAGGTACTCATGTACTTACCATGAAATTTTTTCATTATTTCCTCAGTCTCACCTGGGGATGTGCAGTCATTGATAAGAATTTTGTTTAATTCTCGTGCGTCGAGGCACAATCGCACTTGCTCATCCTTCTTCGGTATTGCTACAAGTGGACTAGTGTATGGGGAGTTACTTCTCTCAATTATGTCTTCATTGACCATCCTCTGAATTTCTTGTCGCGCTGCTTCTTTTAGAGCTTGAGCAATAGGATATGATCTCTTGTTAAAACTGACAGCCTCTTTAAACTTGAGTTCACGCAGAAAGTTTCTTGCTTTTCCTGGTGAATCGGAAAATACTTGACTGTATTTATTATATATTTCAATTAGTCTCTGTTTTTCCTCTACTCTTCTGAGTTCCCACCTTGAAATTCGATTATTTCTTCTATCTTTTCTTGCCATATATCTGATTCCGTTACATGATTATTTTTTCCTATGGGTAACCTATTGTTTTCCCTAACGTAATATGAATTCAGACACGAAGGGCACGTAGGCTACCAATTATCTCAGCCGACAATTCACATCCTTCTGCGCACAGTGTCACTTTATCACTGGCCAGATTAATAATTGCAGCGTGTCGCCATAGCATATCACAGCCGATTAAAATTCTGAAAGGTAACCCTTGGGCTACTAAAAATTCTATAGGAATCCCTACTCCCCTATTTGTAACGTTCAGTCTTACTTGTTTTTTAATGGTTTTATTATGTTTTCCGGTGGCTCTGATAATTGTCATATTATTAATGGGTAGTGTAGGTATTCTTTCTGTAGTGAGTTGTGTAATTCTGTCTAGCTCGATTTGGTCAATTAGTGAAATATTCGCTCCCATGTCAATCATTGCTTCTGTTGGTATTCCATGTAGTTCCACATGTACACACACTATATCGTTATTTGGTCGTGTCTCTTCGACTACTCTTTCTTCTAGTATAATTCTGCCTGTATATTTTTTAGATAATGAGTTCTAATGATCGTGATTGGTGGAGATAGTCTTAATTTAGCTTCTTGATAAATTCTTGGCCCGATGTTTCGCAGTGAAGGGCTGTCACTTATTCTCACTGCTGGTAATTGTTTCCCCCATTTCCATCATTGTTACTGGGTTGGTCCTGATTATCCCTGGGTTGATTCTCAGGTGATTGTCTTCTCTCTTCCTCACAGTTTCTTGATCTCGCGTATTCAGCACTGTTACTCCTTTGTGGACGCCTATTATCCTCCTCTCTCTGGTACTGGTTTTCATAGCTACGTCCATTATTGAAGCTCTTCCATCGTCCCCTAAATCTACTGTTATTATTGTTATTGCTATGACTAGCTCGCACGTAATTTACTCTCTGGCGGTTGTCTCTCGGTTGGTCGTTCTGACGCTCATTCGGATTCTCTGGTCGACGTCTACTTCTTCGGTAGTATGACTCTTGTTCGTAGTTTTACAACAGAGCTTCCATACCTTCTATAGTTTTAACCTGCCCACTTAATCGAGCACGCACGATTTCTTCCTCAAAATGATAGGCAATCTTCGTGACGACGCACTCCTCCGGAATCTTTGGGTTCAAGTGTCTTGCTATACAGATTTTTCCTAAGAAGTATGCTGTTGGTGTCTGTCCTCTGGTTCCGTCGTACCTACCATGACAGATGTCATCTCGCACGATGTTCTGTACCGACTCCGACCAATACTTCTGTTTGAATAGCCGTTTGAATCCATTGTAGCTGTTTACTTCACTTCGGATTGCTGTCCACCAGTTATCTGATATATTCTTAAAACCTTCGTCTAGGATACTCTTGATCATGCTCCACCGATTTTCCTTCATTCGGTTTAGTACCTCATCTACTCGCTCTAGAAACTCAAGAGGGTTTCTTCTGTAATCCCTGAAGTTCACAATCTCCCTATTGTCTAGCATGGTATGTGGGAACATGGATGTTCATCCTATCGATTCCTTCCTGCATATTTAATTGGATATGTTGTAGATTTTCAATTTTCCCTTTATGACTGCTTGATCCTTCACATGGTCCATTTCATCATTAATTCTTGACATTCTTCCAGATATGTTGCTTTGTATCCCTTCTAACTGCTCCTGTGTTTCTTGTCGTATTGCAGTAATTCTAATTTGATTATCATTTTCTACTTGATCTATTCTGGCATCTACTTCTATTCTGAACTGTACAACTGTTTCTTCAGTTTTCTCCAGCCTGTCCTTTGTATCAGCTATCTGCTGTCCAACTTCCTCCTTATACTTGTCCATCCTCTGGCTTAGTGTCTTACTGACGTCTTCAATCTTCTCATTGAGAGTTTCTCTTAACTGCTTGTTAGAGGTTTCAATTTTCTCATAAATCTGCTTGAAATCATCCTTAGTACTCTCTATAATGCTGTCTATATTTTCGTTCATTCGTTTTAACTCTTATGAGAGAGAGAGAGAGAGAGAGAGAGAGAGAGAGAGAGAGAGAGAGAGAGAGAAGAGAGATGAGAGAGAGAGAGAGAGAGAGAGAGAGAGAGAGAGAGAGGAGAGAGGGAGGAGGGAGAGAGGAGAGAGAGAGAGAGAGAGAGAGAGAGAGAGGAAGAGAGAGACGAGAGAGAGAAGAGAGAGAGAGAGAAGAGAGAGAGAGAGACTGGGTCCCTCTCTTGAAATATTTCCTTTATATAAAGCTAAAATAGAACCAGAACAAAAGAATTATGCAGGGTCATTGACATACATAGGTTCACATACTAGAAAAATTATAAAATGTTTTAATAAATACGGAGTAGATATAGCTATTAAAAAATGTGAAACGGTATTTGATAAGATAAGGAATAAAAATATAGAAAAAATCCCAGTATTACAGAAAAGCGGAATTTATAAATTAAAATGTAGAGACTGCAACAAAGTGTACCTAGGTGAGACAGGACGAAAATTCGTATGCAGGTTGTCTGACCACAAACGTGGAGAAGGTAATAGAACAACAAATTCGTTATATGCAAGACATTTCATAGAAGACAACATAAGTTTGTTAATCCTTTGAAGACTACGAGATTGTAAAAATAGTAAATAACACATGAAGCAGTACACTCGAATTAGTAATTAAAATATTGAAAACCGTCCCTGTTTAGGGCGTCATTTGGAGCAGTACAAGTTAATTAATGTTTAATTAATTGAAAGTCATATTACCTACCTTTATTGGTAATTGGCCAAAGTGTCGTCTGGTGTACTCAGCAGAGAAAAACAGGTGAATGCCATTGACAAACACATATTTATATGTTCACTTAGCACATTTTTTATTTCATCTTACTTTTACGTTACATTGAAAATAGATTCTGAAATATTCTTTCAACTTTAATTTATTTATTATTCATTTTCTTTAAAAAAGCTACTATTTATTTCAATTACTTTGTTTCATAAATTATCAAATATTTAGACTATGGTTACATAACAAATATATTCATAGTTAGTTTCACACTCTTATGTGAAGAAAAAAAATCAACTTAACTAATTAATCCATAAAAGACAACCCCGCTTGCTCACTCTCTCTCTCTCTCATACATGATTTAAACTATTCCCCAAAAAGAAACTAGCCCTCTTTATGTTAAAATTTTGTTTGGTAATAACATTATGTGACCCTCGGCGTCTCCTCCAGCACATGCCGCACTTGTTATCGTTTTTGTATGTTCACCACATTACTCACTGTACTTTCAGAATTTTACTTGTTTATTAGTGTAGTGCTGATGTTTGTACTTTAAATCACTTTGAAAGATACTGTTTTAACACATTTTTGAGGTCTAAAAAGATTTTTTTGCTCGCAAGTCTTGGTGTACGCCTGGCCAGACGTATGTTGTATAGTCGACTGAGTGACGCTACCCTAAGCGTCAGTAACGTCTGCTTCCGCTACATGTTTACCAGCTTGCGCTGTGATTGGTCATTACACTCACGTGACATGGTCATTAGCTAAATTTCAGTTTCCGTTCTGGGGGTGAATCTAGCTAATGTATCACAGTCTAGAGGCTCGCTAAAAATTTTGTGCTTAGCACCAACGGAGGCGCAATCATCCGCGCACAGGTTCGCATTCCAACACCTTAAGGAACAATGCTTATTGCAGGGCTCTGACAAAATGTGCGTCTTGGTGCCCTGACCAAGTAAAACAAGGAATGTTGATTGTTCAAAACTGAGGCTCGGTTTGGTTAAACCTTGGATATTATGTTTATAATTGCAATAAAGAAAACCCCTCAAATTTGTCCCGTTACACACAGTTGAAAGGAAGCTTAGGGAGGAGTTAGAAATATTTAAAGAAGAGAAAAGGGTTACACAATTTAATTAATACTAAAATTAAATTTGATAATGAAGAAATTTTTTATAACATAATTAAGAGTAAATGATAGAAGACAGATAGATAAGATTAAGAATTAAATTGCTTAGGACTAAAGGTGTTTTTAAAATAAGGGTGTGTGACTGGCACACATGTGTGGATGAGAAAGACTAGGTTTAAAAGGAATGCACACACACACACACACACACACACACACACTGAAACACAAGGAATTTGCTAGAAAAATATGTAACTGTCCAGATGGTGGGACAGGGCTGAGGGTGGGGAAGGGACATTCAATTATAGCTTGTTGTGTGTGAGTAGGGTGGGGGTGAGATGTGAGTGAAGGGTTTTTTCAGGCTTTTGGTTTAATTCCGATCTGACGATGAGCTGTGAAGTTTGAAAGCGCTAGTCGGGATAATTTTATATAGTGGCGTGCAACAGTGATCATTCTGCTTATAAACTGATTATTTCTAGAATTGTTTGTTTTTAACTTAAGTGATTATCTAGCCTGTAGGCCTACTACAATTTACAACATTGTAACATGACAAAGTGTTATATAACCTAGACGTGTACCAAAAGAATAAATAAGGGCACGGCAATAATATAAGTGAATAATTTAATGATGAAAGTAGCAAAGAAAAGAAGGACCAACGAAGAAGAAAGAAGAAGAAGAAGGACCACGAGAAGCAGTAAGGGATACACTGCATGACACTGCAACAAATACTATGACTGACTCTAACTAATGGACAAGCCAAGTTCACTATAATCTGTCAAACAAGCCAGTCAATGACAAATGTAAAATCACATGTTTATAAAAGTATTTAAAGAATGACAAGAATAATATAATATCAGCAACAGTATTTGGGCTGAAAATAAATGAACAATTACCAGTAAATATCAATGCCTATGACTAAGACTAGCTATGGCCACAATGTAAAATTAAAACTTATATTACAATCCCAAATGTAATCTTAAGAAGTAAGGATACTTGTAAGAGGAACCTCATTATTATTATGTCTCTTATTATTATGTGAATAAATTAATTCCTCATTATACCAAATGTAATTAATGACCATTATTAAGGCATAAACCGATGTTAAAGGTATGCCTAGGCTGCGCCTAAACAAACGATTGTCAGTGAATTGATAAGTAGAAAGGACTACTAGTGTAAATAAAATCTACTGAACAATCATTATACCAAATGTAACAGTGAATATTATTAATATATTACGAATGTAACCACTCCATTATTAATGGGTATCATTAAGTTGAATAGGATGAACCAAAATGTAATTAGAAAGTAAGGATTATTCATAGTAATGTATCGCCACGATTAAGCTAATATTTAGTAATTGTATTCAATAAATAGATGTTAAGTATAACAACGGATGCCAGTGTTCCGACAAAGACGTTTAAAGGAAAACGCGATGTGAAACACTAAAAGTGAAAAGATAGGTAAGAATCGTATTTGGCTTCGCTAGCAGAAGACAGTGCGAAACCATGCTTCTGAACATTGTTTATTAGGAATGTCAGAGAAAGTGCGATTTAAACCAGTGTGAAGCTATATCAAATTAAAGCTAATAAACTGTTTTTTAATTTGATAGCAATAAACCCCCGATCGCAACGGTAATAAGTGCGTAACATGCGTTAGCATCATTTGTAAATATAAAAGTGAAGAATTCGTTAGTCAACACTAACAACAATGATAACTGTCAATCAACTTCGCCAAATGACGGTTAGAAAACAATGCGTCATTTCTGTAATGTCTGGTGGAGCCAATCAAAAAATAGCTTATTAAATGAATTAATCACCTAAGCCCCATGAAGCCAGGGGGTATATATTCCGAAACCAAGCGGAACCGTTACACTTTATTGTCATCAGCGAGAGCAAGAAGGTGTCGCTCGTCACCTCAAAATACGTTAATAACTTAGAATATCATGTAAACAGTGCATCCATTTAACCGTTTCGGCAAAACCAGTAACTACACAACAGTTTGTCAACAATAGTGCATCGATGTGAAGTATTTATTTTATTTTGTGCGCGATAATCAGAACAAGAGAAAAATAATTAACCAGTAGTTAAATTAGTCCAAATTTTGTTAGAAGAGGACGATTATTCTCTGTTCTTAGTGCGTGTGCAGTGTAATAAACCAGGGTCACTATAATCCGACCGCTGGAGTGTTTAAATTAAATTTTAATCTACAAGATTAAAATAAAAAGGTAACATTGTGACAATTTATTTCATTAATCTGTGTGTACTTATATTTTTTTCAACACAAAATTTGTACTGATGCATAACATCAAAACTTTCTATATGTTACACGGTGATTGAATTTATTTAGGGGATTTGTTAATCCTACGTAAGATTTATTTTAGTCTTAAGTGGTATAAAATATTTGTGAATAATTAAGCTAGCGTGACGAACGCATAACCTAGAAATAGGTACGATTTTTCAAACAAACAGGCCGAATTAGTAAATATTGTTTTCTGTTAAATAATTAACTTCTGTATAGGCATGAACGTTCTTTCTTGTGTTTAAAAGAATTTACGCCCGAGAGATATATAAAATTAATGTTTAAATTGGGAATAACAGAAGAGTTGTTTATGCTATCTGAGCTAGTTTGTAGGGTAAAGGAACGAAATAATTGCAATTGTATATTAATGTATCTATCATACTTGTATTTGTTTAAATTTCTTCTCAAGGGTAACAATAAAACCTATTTATTAGCAGCATAAAATTTGACTCTATTTATTTCAAGAAGTGAATGAATAATTAATTTTGAATAACAAAAGTAACTCTGATTAGAGGTTGTATGTTGTTAAATTTGAACTGCCGTAAGTGCAATAAGCATCAACACCAGTTTTTTAAAGAAAATTAACAATTATTTAATCTCATTAATTGGTTTTACACGGGATTTTCCTGAAATAAACCTGTGTGGCGCCCTTATTAAACAAGGAGTAATCTAACCTTGTCAGTAAAGCAAGCTGTTTTGAGTCCATCTTGGCAGCTTATTAAGTACTATAAGTGAACTTCCGAACTTCCAGAATCACGACCAGGTACGTGGAAGTATATTTTTATAAATTTTTGTTGTCCAGACGAGACTCGACATTACGTACTTAGACGACAGTTAACCTGGAAGAGGAGTTTCGCTGCCAGATCGACGCGACGGCTACCTTCATCAGTCGGCCAGCGAGTACGCTTTGTTCACTAAATTGAGCAACATTACTATTCAAACAATATTACTGTATATATTTTTTAAAAAAAGAGTTCTTTAAAAGTAGTTATAACTTTTATTCATCATAATCGACTTTTGTAACTTAACTTTAATTTTCAATACTAAATACAAACACTTAAACTTTTTAAACACCGGTAGGCTAGTAGTAAAAAGAGTTTGTTACAAATTGGCGACCAGCAACGTGAGGCTGTAAAAATAATAAAACAAAAATATTTTTAATATTTATAATAAGCCCGGCAAACACAAGAGAACAACCATGCCACATACACACCAACACGACACAAGATACAAGGCCAGCCGAGTAGAAGAGATACAAACAAATACAGAGACACCGGAGACACAACCAACGTCCGAAATGGAAGTCGCGACAAATAATAACATAGAAACTCGACCAGAAGGAACGCCCCATGCAGAACCGGAAGTGGAAGTGAGGGTCGACAACCAACCCAGACAAACTGAGGGAGTCACGCAACCAGGGAATGCGAGCTGGTTGGAAATGATGAGAATGCTAATGGAAAATAACCAGAAGAAGATGAAGAAACCTTGAATAGAAATAATGACTCGATAAATAAAAATATCGAATCATTAAAAGAAGATGGTCTCAAAAATATGGAGTTATTAAAAGAAGATCTCCATACGAAATTAGATGACAATAATAGAAATATGGAGTCATTAAGAGAAGACCTACATACAAGATTAGACGCTAATAATAAGAACTTTGAATTATTGAAGGAAGATTTGAATAAGAAGATAGACGATACCAATAGATCCATGGACGCGTTGAATAATAAAATAGACGACAACAACAGAGCGTTGAAAGAAGATTTGAATGCAAAATTAGATAACATCAGCAAGAAGATGGAGGAAAATAATGAGAAAATTAACACGAGAGTAGACACGGAGATAACAGTCGTGAGAAGAGAAATTACGGAAGTACACGAAAGGTGTGAACAGCACGATCAAGATTTGAAACGGACTAGAGAAGAGGTCGACAGGAGAATTGACAACATCGAGGAAATAACTGAAGCCCGGATCGAGTCGCTGAAAAGGATGAGCCAGGACGAGATCAAGCGAGTGAGGACAGACGTGGGTGAACGATGCGAAGAAATAAGTGCGTCGGTGGACACCGTAAGAACTTTGACAGTGGCAAACCGAGAAAAAATAGAAGAGCTACGACAACGTGAGATCGTGCAGATGAGAGAGGAGATAGAAATCATCCGTAATCGTCCAGTACAGGGTCAGTACATCCAACCGACCGATAACCATGACGTAATAAACTTCAAAAACTACAAGAAGAATCCAATCGAGTTCTTAGAGCACATAGACGAAAACTTGACCAGGATTCGAGAGAATAGGTGGACGGTGATAAGGAGTCTGATCAATGAGTATTTTAAAGAGATTTACGACAATTGGTGGACTGCCACCCGCCACGAAGTCCAGAATTATGAAGAGTTTAAGACACAATTCCGTGCAAAGTATTGGTCGGAGGCCACACAGAATATAGTGCGTGACAACATCTGCCATGGCAAGTATGACGCAGGTAGAGGAGCTACTATGACCTCTTACTTCCTAGGTAAGGTGTGTTTGGCGCGTAACCTGGAACCGAAAATACCAGAGGAGTGCCTGGTTACCAAACTTTCTTACCATTTCGAGGAGGGAGTTGCCAAAGCACGCCAGAGGGGACAAGTAAAGACGATACAAGCCATGTCAGCCTTACTTGAAGACCAGGAGCACGAAGGTTATTATAGAAGAAGCCGCCGAAGGAACGAAAACTTCCAGGACAGAAGCGGTAATACCAATAACAACAATCCAAATTTCCAAAATTACCGAGGCAATTTCAATAACAATGTTAATAATTCAAATCAGAATCACGTTTTATTATTATTATTATTATTATTATTATCACGCTAATAATAATAATGAAAATAACTATAGACCCAGTAACCAATACAATAACAATAATAATGCTGGTAACTATAACAATAACAATACGAGACGACAGAATTATAACAACAATCCGAACCGACCCCAGAACCAAGGCGGAAATAACCCACCACAGCAGTACCGCAGGGCTAACTATGTTCATGCCAACTACGAACCAGGTAGGAGGCGATACTACCCTCGGCGCGATAGTTTCAGTGGAGACAGAAGGAATGCAAGGGGCAGACGTTGGAGAAGTAATAGCATCGAAGGCGACAGCCGCAACAATGACTATCGGCCGCAAGTTCACTTCACTCCAGACCATGAGCAGAATCATGGAGGACGGCCGGAAACAGAAGAAAGAAACCAAGTAGACACTCAAGACAGGCGCCATGAAGAGAATGCCATCTCTTTAAACGCCTCGCGGCAGTGAGAAACTACGTAGACCCCTCGCTGATCCATTCTATTGGGTACAATTACGACACAACTTCGAACAAAATCACTATATTACACAGTCATTACCTCAAGAATATTAGACAAGAGCTGTTAGAAGAAGAAGGAACTGATCACCGTCAGTGCACCCATGACATAGTGTACGTGACGGCACAAATTAATGGAGTGACAACAACATTGATGATTGACACGGGAGCGAACGTTTCCTTAATGGACAGTACAGAACTCAACCGCATTCAGGAGGAAGGCGGGGCAATAATACCAGCCCTACCTATTACTAATATCATCCTGATGGGAGCTACTGGACGCCAGAATAAGACAGTAAAGAAACAAGTTAGTCTGGAAGTAACCAGTCGGGGAGTTAAAATACCCATGATATTCTTGATAGCTACAGGATTGCAATTTCGCAGTTTAATCGGCTGCGACATCTTACGAAAATACTCAGCCGTTATCGATCTAAATAGAGAAAAATTAACTCTAAATATGTCAGATACGGAGTGGACGGCGGATATTATTGGGAGCATGGAATCTCCTCAAGAACGAACCATTTACCACATCCGAGAAATAAGCAATCCAAGGTATCAAATGCCTAGTCATGGGAGGAGAAGCTCATGGAGATACGACGATTCCAGTCAACCAACAGAACCCACTCACCAAGTCCAGATCAACTCGAAAGGTTAGTAGACATATATAACCAATACAGACATGTGTTTTCAGACCTTCCTGGAAAGGTGAAGAACTATCAGTGTGTGTTAAGTTTTAAGGAACCTGTCAACTTCAATCGCAAATCATATCCAATTGCATACTCTCTGAAGGAAGAAGTTCGAACAGAAATTAACCAGTTATTAAAAGACGATATTATAGAGTACAGCCAATCACCTTATACCAGCCCCATTGTTGCAATCAAAAAGAAGAATGGGAAGGTGAGACTCTGTTTAGACGCAAGAGAGATAAATAAGCATTTAGTCAATAACCGGACATCTCCGGGTGAAATCGAAGAAATTTTGAAAAAGTTTCATGGAGTACAGTTCATTAGTTCATGGGACACTGTCTGTGGCTACTGGCAGGTGGAACTGCACCCCAACAGCCGGAAATACGTCGCATTTATATTCGAGGGGCGCAACTACCACTTCAAACGATTGCCCTTCGGATTAATAAATTCTGTAGCGATATTTATACAGTGTATGGACCAAGTATTGGGTCAGGAAGCGCTCAAGTTCACTACTGTTTATGTGTATGACCTATTGATTACATCTACGAACTGGGAGGAGCATTGTCGGAGAGTAGATCATGTACTGAATAAACTGTCCGAAAACCACATTACATTAAAACTAGAAAAGTCCCAACTCATTGCTAAAGAAGTGCAATTTCTAGGATTTCAACTGACAGAACTGGGAATAACACCATCTAAAGAAAAGATTGAGGCTATACAAAAGTTTCCCACACCCAGAAATAAAAAACAACTGCAGTCATTTTTAGGTTTATGTAATTATTACCGCAAATTTCAGAATAATTACTCAGAGTTAATGACCAAATTATCTCCACAGTTATCCTCAAAAGACAAATGGACATGGGGACCAACTCAAGAAACTATATTCCAACAAATCAAGACAAAATTCTTGGAGACAGCGATACTACATCACCCCGACTTCAACAAACCTTTCTATCTCAACTGTGATGCCAGTGACATCAGCCTAGGTTCTACTCTATACCAAGAGGATGAAGACGGGAACCATCTTGTCGTAAGTTTCGCTAGCCGAACCCTAAATAAATGCGAAAGGAATTACAACGTAACAGAGAAGGAGCTTTTAAGTGTGGTATTGGCATGCAGAAAATTCTGAACCTATATACTGGGATATTCCATTACAGTTCGGACGGATCACAAATCCATATCCTTCTTGAAAAACTGTAAGCTAAGTCACGGCCGTTTAGCAAGATGGACCTTGGTCTTGTAGGAATACAACATCAGCTGGGAATATGTCCCAGGGAAAAAGAACATAGCAGCTGATATTCTATCACGTATTAATATTACTAACCAGACCTATGAAGGAGAGAAAGAGACAATTGCGAAGGTCTACAACATCTTAAAGAGTCGAACAGAATTGGAAGATATAGTCAAGGAAGTGGAACAACACCAAAAACAAGACAGTAAGTTGATACAAATTTTCCGAAGACTAAAAGATCAAGACAATAGAATAACCCCGTATTATTGTGTACATAATAATGTATTGTTTGTCAAAACTAAATACCACTATAACACCTGGAAACTAGTCATACCCAGAACACTAGAGAAAGACATCATAACGGACTACCATATTCGTTATGGACACATGGGAGCAGTTAAGGTAATAAAAGCACTGGAGGAGCACATGTACATCAAAGACATCAACAGAAGGGTGCGAAATTATATTAAAAGTTGTCAAATATGTCAAATGGTGAAGTGCACCAACGAAAGAAAGGAGGGGCAAATGATCCCCATAACCTCATCAGCCAAATTCGAGAAAGTTTTTGTGGACATCTGCGGTCCATTCCCCAGAAGTGGAGGTCGACGACAATATAAGTATTTACTAATAATGTTCGATCATTATACCAAGTTCATAAAGTTGTATCCGATAAACCGTGCAACTACTAACAAAATACTTAACATAATCACACTAAATTATATACCTGAAGTAGGCTGTCCGAAGACAATAATAACGGACCATGGTACCCAGTTCAAGGGACGAAGATGGAGAGACACACTGCTGGAACATGGGGTAAAAACCTATAAAACCTCAGTGTACCATCCCAGCAGTAATCCATCCGAAAGAGTGTTGAGGGAAGTTGGAAGGATTCTCAGAACCTATTGTTCCAGTCAACAAAGGAAGTGGAGTGAATACATCTCAGCTGCTGAAGACTTTATTAATTTAGCACACCACCAATCGATTGAAACAACACCTTATAACGCAATGTTCGAGAAGCCTCCACCTAGAGAAATTAGTGATATAATTCAATTTCCCTAGAGTAAAGAATACCAGTTTGATAGAATCCACTACCATAACAAAATTATGGAAAAATTAGAACAGAAAAAAAGAAAATATCAACAACAAGTGCCAACAAGAATAATACAATATAACGTAGGAGATCAGGTACTGCTGAAGAATAGAGAGTTACCCAGTACAATGGAGGGTATCACCAAAAAACTACTAGTACTATATGTAGGCCCTTATACCATAACAAAGGACCATAAAAATAATACATATGAAATTACCGATACCATAAATAAAAAGGTCAAGGGTACCTATAACCAAGCATCCTTAAAGAAGTATTATGTGTAAGGAAATTTGTTATGAGATGTTATTATAAGGTGCCAAATATCATAAAACGTATCGTACTAGAAACAGCTATAAAAAATGGACCTGTGAAACGTAATTGACCCAACAATGAACCCAATAGAATGGAGAAGCCCAAGAGAACCCCAACATATAGACTACTAATGGAATTATTATTATAAAAGGATGAATTATATTATTATACGATGATTATAACAAGAGTGTTTAGTGTATCAAAAATTATAAAAGTGTCTACCGTGAAAAGGTTAAACTAATGATCAAGAAGATCATTTATTATATTCAATGTATTGAAAATGTCTAATTGCCTATAACCAGCCTGTTTACCATATTGTATTATAAAGAAGAATGTGTATTATAGGTATATGTACCAAAAATATCCATTATGTGTTAAATAAGGACCATGTTTGTCATATTAAATGATAGGAAAAAATGTTTATTATAAACCAAATGATTTTATGATAAGAAAAATATCTATTGTATTGTATAAAACGAAAGAGTATTGTATAACAAAAATGTATATAAAATAGTGATATAATGTTACTCTAATACTCCTATATTAATTTCAACCAATGAAATTATATATATCATCCAGAATAAATGATTTAAACAACTATCATTTGAAGGAGTAGAGAGGAAGAACACCAAAGAGAGTAATTAAAGAGATGGCTATGATTATTATGGAAAGGAGAAAGAGAAAACCAAATATTGTCTATTAATATGTTAGTAATATATTATTATATTGTATCTTAATTATCAAGTATTGTCTACTCCAAGAAATATATTAAAATCATCCAGAATAAATGATTTAAACAACTATCATTTGAAGGAGTAGAGAGGAAGAACACCAAAGAGAGTAATTAAAGAGATGGCTATTATTATTATGGAAAGGAGAAAGAGAAAACCAAATATTGTCTATTAATATGTTAGTATTATATTGTTATATTGTATCTTAATTATCAAATATTGTCTACTCCAAGAAATATATTAAAATCATCCAGAATAAATGATTTAAACAACTATCATTTGAAGGAGTAGAGAGGAAGAATACCAAAGAAAGTTATAAGGAAGATGGCTATTATTATTATTATGGAAAGGAGAAAGAGAAAACCAAATATTGTCTATTAATATGTTAGTATTATATTATTATATTGTATCTTAATTATCAAATATTGTCTACTCCAAGAAATATATTAAAATCATCCAGAATAAGTGTGAATTATCAGACACTTGAAGGAGTAGAGAGGAAGAACATCAAGGTGTAGAATAATAAAGGAGAAGGCTTGAATAAGGAATGGAATAATTAAATAAGGGATAAATAAAAATATTTATCATACTATAATAAGGGAAAATGTGTATCATATCGAATATACCAAGACTGTTTAGCATATTAAGTAAACTATTAACGAAAATGATTATTATATGGTATAAAAAAGAAAAAATGTCTATGCATAAATAACAAAAATAATTATCAAAATACTACTGTTATTGAGGAACAAAAATGTTAATTAAACGATGAAGAAAGTATCTAATTGTATTTACCAACAAGATATGTCGAATGATATCTAACAAAAATGTTTATTATGTGAATATTGTAAACCCTGATAATTCAGGATAATTGTAAACTATTGATGAGAGTAAAGCTTGTGAACTATTAATAAGAGTGAAGTATTGTAAATTCAATGTTTAAAGAACAACTGCATAATTGTATAATGATAAATCTAAGTGTGTAAATTTAAGAATATTCAGATAAACCAAAACAAATTACCAACTAGTATAGAAAAGTAACAACAAGGCTAATAAATAACATAGCCAATATGTCAAGTCTGAAAAGGAATAATTACCTGTGGAAAGAAGTATGTTAGCTAAAGTATAAAAGCATGAAAAGTGATACCAGTGAAACCTCTAATACCTTGAATGTTATATTGAATATGTTATATTATTGAAAAATGAATGATATGTTATATTTTATGTGTTGTGATAGTGCAACTGTTGCTACGTGCAATTTTTATTTTGTCCCAGACAGAGATGAGGATTCCTCTGATTCTGAGGACGTGTAGTTAAGGAATGGCGGAGAATGTATGCCACAGTGAGCCACTCTGATTCCGAACCCACTACAAATGTTAGGGAATTATATGGTAATATATCAAGGATTATTAATAAAAAACTGTGAGGTAAAAAATGAAAGAACCATAGTTTATCACGAAAATAAAGATGTGTAATGAGAAAGAAAAATGTATTATTGTAAGACAGGAAATTGTTAGTTTAAGAAATGAAACATGTTATAAATAAATGACTTAGAATATAAGAAACTTGAAAAATACTAGTAAGCTAAAAACCATATCACTAGCCAAGAACTCAATCTAGTGCACCACACTAACAGAATATCAAATTCAATGCAGAAAGAAAAAAAAAGCAGTAATAGTATATTAAAACCAAACTGAAATGATAATTTCTTCAAATGTAAAATTTCTCTCAAATTATCAATTTTGAGAGGGGAGTATATGTAACATGACAACGTGTTACATAACCTAGACGTGTACCAAAAGAATAAATAAGGGCACGGCAATAATATAAGTGAATAATTTAATGATGAAAGTAGCAAAGAAAAGAAGGACCAACGAAGAAGAAAGAAGAAGAAGGACCACGAGAAGCAGTAAGGGATACACTGCATGACACAATAACAAATACTATGACTGACTCTAACTAATGGACAAGCCAAGTTCACTATAAGCTGTCAAACAAGCCAGTCAATGACATAAATGTAAAATCACATGTTTATAAAAGTATTTAAAGAATGACAAGAATAATATAATATCAGCAACAGTATTTGGGCTAAAAATAAATGAACAATGACCAGTAAATATCAATGCCTATGACTAAGACTAGCTATGGCCACAATGTAAAATTAAAACTTATATTACAATCCCAAATGTAATCTTAAGAAGTAAGGGTACTTGTAAGAGGAAACCTTATGTGAATAAATTAATTCCTCATTATACCAAATGTAATTAATGACCATTATTAAGGCATAAACCGATGTTAAAGGTATGCCTAGGCTGCGCCTAAACAAACGATTGTCAGTGAATTGATAAGTAGAAAGGACTACTAGTGTAAATAAAATCTACTGAACAATCATTATACCAAATGTAACAGTGAATATTATTAATATATTACGAAAGCAACCACTCCATTATTAATGGGTATCATTAAGTTGAATAGGATGAACCAAAATGTAATTAGAAAGTAAGGATTATTCATAGTAATGTATCGCCACGATTAAGCTAATATTTAGTAATTGTATTCAATAAATAGATGTTAAGTATAACAACGGATGTCAGTGTTCCGACAAAGACGTTTAAAGGAAAACGCGATGTGAAACACTAAAAGTGAAAAGATAGGTAAGAATCGTATTTGGCTTCGCTAGCAGAAGACAGTGCGAAACCATGCTTCTGAACATTGTTTATTAGGAATGTCAGAGAAAGTGCGATTTAAACCAGTGTGAAGCTATATCAAATTAAAGCTAATAAACTGTTTTTTAATTTGATAGCAATAAACCCCCGATCGCAACGGTAATAAGTGCGTAACATGCGTTAGCATCATTTGTAAATATAAAAGTGAAGAATTCGTTAGTCAACACTAACAACAATGATAACTGTCAATCAACTTCGCCAAATGACGGTTAGAAAACAATGCGTCATTTTTGTAACGTCTGGTGGAGCCAATCAAAAAATAGCTTATTAAATGAATTAATCACCTAAGCCCCATGAAGCCGGGGGGTATATATTCCGAAACCAAGCGGAACCATTACACTTTATTGTCATCAGCGAGAGCAAGAAGGTGTCGCTCGTCACCTCAAAATACGTTAATAACTTAGAAAATCATGTAAACAGTGCATCCATTTAACCGTTTCGGCAAAACCAGTAACTACACAACAGTTTGTCAACAATAGTGCATCGATGTGAAGTATTTATTTTATTTTGTGCGCGATAATCAGAACAAGAGAAAAATAATTAACCAGTAGTTAAATTAGTCCAAATTTTATTAGAAGAGGACAATTATTCTCTGTTCTTAGTGCGTGTGCAGTGTAATAAACCAGGGTCACTATAATCCGACCGCTGGAGTGTTTAAATTAAATTTTAATCTATAAGATTAAAATAAAAAGGTAACATTGTGACAATTTATTTCATTAATCTGTGTGTACTTATATTTTTTCAACACAAAATTTGTACTGACGCATAACATCAAAACTTTCTATATGTTACACGGTGATTTATTTTAGTCTTAAGTGGTATAAAATATTTGTGAATAATTAAGCTAGCATGACGAACGCATAACCTAGAAATAGGTACGATTTTTCAAACAAACAGGCCGAATTAGTAAATATTGTTTTCTGTTAAATAATTAACTTCTGTATAGGCATGAACGTTCTTTCTTGTGTTCAAAAGAATTTATGCCCAAGAGATACATAAAATTAATGTTTAAATTAAAAGTTAATCTGGGAATAACCAGAAGAGTTGTTTATGCTATCTGAGCTAGTTTGTAGGGTAAAGGAACGAAATAATTGCAATTGTATATTAATGTATCTATCATACTTGTGTTTGTTTAAATTTATTCTCAAGGGTAACAATAAAACCCATTTATTAGCAGCATAAAATTTGACTCTATTTATTTCAAGAAGTGAATGAATAATTAATTTTGAATAACAAAAGTAACTCTGATTAGAGGTTGTATGTTGTTAAATTTGAATTGCCTTAAGTGCAATAAGCATCAACACCAGTTTTTTAAAGAAAATTAACAATTATTTAATCTCATTAATTGGTTTTACACGGGATTTTCCTGAAATAAACCTGTGTGGCGCCCTTATTAAACAAGGAGTAATCTAACCTTGTCAGTAAAGCAAGCTGGTTTTGAGTCCATCTTGGCAGCTTATTAAGTACTATAAGTGAATTTCCGAACTTCCAGAATCACGACCAGGTACGTGGAAGTATATTTTTATAAATTTTTGTTGTCCAGACGAGACTCGACATTACGTACTTAGACGACAGTTAACCTGGAAGAGGAGTTTCGCTGCCAGATCGACGCGACGGCTACCTTCATCAGTCGGCCAGTGAGTACGCTTTGTTCACTAAATTGAGCAACATTACTATTCAAACAATATTACTGTATATATTTTTTTAAAAAAGAGTTCTTTAAAAGTAGTTATAACTTTTATTCATCATAATCGACTTTTAACTTGTAACTTAACTTTAATTTTCAATACTAAATACAAACACTTAAACTTTTTTAAACACTGGTAGGCTAGTAGTAAAAAGAGTTTGTTACAACATTTATCTATAAGCCTTAATATTTAAACATAAACACCAATATACTGTCTAGGCTTTACACAACACTTCCAAAAAATGATACATTTCTATTTTAGTTCATTTTTAATCCTAATGTTTTAGTGGATGGTTAGTGAGGATCGGTCACTAATACAAATTTTAGGTATTTTGCGTCAACGTTTCGACAATATTTATTGTCATCTTCAGGCAACAATTGTCCTGAAGATGACAATAAATATTATCGAAACGTCGACGCAAAATAGCTAAAATTTGTATTATTGACCGATCCTCACTAACCATCCACTAAAACATTCATTGATTGACGGTCACTAAAAATTTAAGGATTTAATCCTAATGACAACAAAAAATAATATAAGTTTATCTTGTCCCCACTGCACGGACACTTATTACATTTCTGACACAGTTTGTGTCACACTAGTTTTGGTTTATTCAGTTTATTTGTTTACACTTGGGGTAATTGAAGGGATTGTTATTTTTTCAGTCTTTTCTGTCCAAATAACTAACTTCCTTGCTCCCCACTCTCTTATACTAGCACAGTTTTTTTTTCTTACATTTATTAATTATAAATTACAAGATATTTACTGACAATACTTTTGTATTGTACCTTTCATTTGTTTCTACATTGTCTGACATAGAAAAAGGCTTTTTTATTTAATTGGTGGACTCTGTGAGGTGGCATATTCTGACCTCTACTGAAAAATGACTATTTTTGTTAATTAGGGCAGGGCACTGATTATGTCATGTTACAATATTAGTTGTTTTGATAGTTCATCTTCTTTTTTCACAGCACTAAATTAATATTGGTTATTAAACTTTCACTTGTGAACTTACTTTGCTTCTTCCCGTACGCGTTTCGGCGTGATGTGCGCCTGCGTCAGCAGAACAGTATGAAATATACAAACACTACACAACACAACCAAACAACATACTTAACGACCAATTATACTATAAATCACACACACTCTTTGACACAATTATACATAAAACAAACAATAATTCGGATCCCACGCCAATTCCCTTCCACCACACACCCCCTCACTCAACCTACCAACTTAAAAAACGGTTACAAGTTACCGACAGTCTGTCTCACACCGCTGACGAAGGCGCACATCATGCCGAAACGCGTACGGGAGGAAACAAAGTAAGTTCACAAGTAAAAGTTTAATAACCAATATTAATACAATATTAGTGTCTGAACTGGAATAACCATTAATACCTAATTATTTTAATATTAAATATATTTTTAATAGTATTTATTCAACTGACAAAGTAATTAGCTATGCAAGCACATGCAGCTGAAAACATTGGTTTGGGTTCGAAAGGTGTAGAAACTGGAAGTTTATGTTCAGCACCACATGGTCAATTTCTCATAACAATCTAGAACATTTTAACATGTAAAAATTATGTCATGTGCGTAGATCTATAAAAGCACGGGTGAGCCATGAGTTAGACAGTCCTCTAATAAGTCTCAAATCAGAAACTCTGGAAGTCAGAGTGCATCGTCAAGGGAGCGGCTGTCAACAAGGACTGAATATGGACCAACTTAGTCAAACACAATGCCCATGAGAAAACCTGAGCTCGACATCCTACCTTAGGAGGACAATGGCCGGTGTAAAAGCAGGAGCAGGCCTGTGAGATTATCCGGACCAACCCAACTTAACCAGCAAATCAGGAAAGTGAAATTATAAAACTCTTCATAAGTATAAAACAAGTAAAGACAATCTTTCTATTTGCTACCAAATATTTCAAAATGTATATATTTTCAGACTCATAATTTCAGATAAACCAGATATAACTGTACATGTTTTATATAAGAAAACGGAATAACCAATAAACGTATTAATTCGCCCAATCATCCGATAAATATTTATTTCTGTAAGTGCAGTCAGCTAAAAACCTGTTACTTTGCAACATATACTCACAAAAACAGGTTTTACATACATAAATAAGAATATTATTTATCGACCGTGCTAATTATGGTAACAAGTTGATATCAGAGTTTCGGTCTAATAAAAGATGCAGGTTTTATGCGACATTTCGAGATTATTTTATCTCATATTCATGCCTACAACATAAATATAAAGTAATATAATTGTAATGAGAGTTAATTATAATATATAAGTTGTATGGGTATTAACAGTGGCGTTGTTTTGTATAGAATAACTAATAGTACTTACATATATTGTTGAGACACAGATACACACATTACATAAAACTATACACTACACTACGATATAAAAACATGATACATATTAATTATTATTTTTCCTCACTTTGTATACTGCATAGTAGCAGTATGTGAATTACTTCATGACTGAAGAAAGAGTGGGACACACAAAGTAAAGAACTGTCAGGTTTTATTAATGGTATCAGTGGAGGAGGGGTGATGGGGTTAACTTGTTTAGATTTCTATTTAATGTTTGTTTTCTGGGAATGTACAAGGTTTGAATAACACTTACCGTACTGAGTCTCTGTACGTCGTTTTTTTTGTTAACAGAATTTTGCTTACTTCGTCCAATAGTTATCATTTCAAGGAACTGCCGTTTGAAATGATTAGTTTCTGTACATATTATTTTTACTTTGTCGAACTGGAAGGATGTGGCCATGTACACGAGCGTGTTGTGTTAAGGCTTAATGAATTCTGTGGTGCCATATCCTCACTGATCTGCCTAGGTTTAGGGCAATGATAGTTTTTATGTTTTTGGACGTACACTTATCATTCGAGGGGGGGGTCTTGTAATGGTACATTTCATTAAGCATCACACAAAAACAGATTTTCAATATAACGCTAAAACTGATTTCGGGGGGGGGGGGGCGAGAAACATCAGACAGCTTGGAATGTTTTTTACATTATTCTGGCCTGGGAAGTGCGTAATTATTTTGGCAAGTGTACATGCCTGAATGTCAGTTTCACATGCCCAAAGAGCATTGCGTCAACTCACATATGTCGATTTTCACACAGGAGAGCGGAAAAAACCAGTATAATGCAGGAGCAGGGAGAGAGACGTGCAAGTGTAATGTTAGTCCCAGTCGCGAGTCCCAGCCCCAAACAGTGCGCACAGCCATGGCAGTGCAGAAACTCAAGAAGGCCATGCCCCGGTTAAAATTATTACCGACAATTGAGTTTTAAGTTTTAAAAAATATGAAAACACTCACCAAACAGTGCGCACGTCAAAATACAGTAACTCGGTACCCGCGGGCGACAACCTGTAGTCCTAAACCAATACATTAATTACAACAGTACATGATGAACAAGGTGCCGGGCAGTTTATAAAGTTTCAAAAAGTTCTATTGGCCAGACACATACATAAAGAATCGAGTATGTATTATGTGTGCAGTTTCAACATTGCGACGTGCACAAGAAAATAAAGGAACCTCGTTGGACACACAAACAGCTAAGTACAAAAGTGGGGAAAATTTTGGGCAAGTAAGATATAAACGGAGAGAAAAAATACATATAAACTAAAAATTGTAAATAAACTAAATATAGAATATCAGATAGTGAGTGGAAGAGCAAGAGAGTAAAAAAGGGAGGGGGAGGGAGAGAGAGAGAGAGAGAGAGAGAGAGAGAGAGAGAGAGAGAGAGAGAGAGAGAGAGAGAGAGAGAGAGAGAGAGAGAGAGAGAGAGAGAGAGAGCATAAAGAAAAGGTACTGATTTGTATTGATAAAAATAATTTAATATTATATTTGTATTGAGTTATTTAATATAGTGTTTTTATTGATAATTGTAGTGAAGTTTTTTTCAAAATTCTATCATGTAGAAGGTGATTGCACCACATAAGGTACCGTTCAAATAGGCTACCTTATAAACGACGATATATTTTACAAAACATCTCACTATCATTTGTGGAATATTTTATATTAGTAATATCAATTAATAAATTTGTGTGAATTATAATGAATATGTGTTAAGTTATTTCAATGTCATCTACCTAACCTATACTCTGTGCTCAACGAGTTCGTCTAACGATTTGAGAATCTTCTGAGAAGGGAAAGTTTTTACTTTAAATTGTTTTTACAGGGAAAGTTGATACGATTCCACATTTCCTCCTGTAAAGATGTGGTGGTGACCCAAGGGCTTTTGGTTTTTTAAAATCTTCTGAAACTAAAGTAAGTAAGTGAAGTAGTATCGGGGCTCTTTTCTTTTCTTCGTCATTACGCTTAGGCCTATTATTTGTACGATTACAATGTTGACTCTAAAAATACAGGTTATTGCTATTGAACTTCAAAAGTTGTTTGTTCTGATTCCTCTACACACTCCGATTCAGTTTCTTCCACAGACAGTGAGTGGACGTTGGAAGCTCTGCAACAGGGCTTTTTAAGAGAAATATCCATTTTTTAATTTAATAATAATATTGGGAACAATCTGTGGGGACACCATTTGTGGTTACGGGGACTTGATTTGTGTAAAACCATATGTGCAACTCGGCACCAAGCAGAGACAGGTACGGACGTGATAAAGCGTTGGAATGCGAACCTGTGCGCGCTGTAACTATATTAATTTAAATTTTTTATTTATTCACTTTTACTAACTCACTATCACTGTTCTGGGCGTCATTTATTATCATACACATTTAGTAAGTTTATATTTATTAATTTGTTCATGTATGCTAACCGCACCATAATTATCGTACTTACCATAACTATGCTGTACCTGTTGATCTGTTCGTATTTGTTTACTGTGGGTCCAGGGTTTCGAATTAGGCGTGAATGTCGACTGAGTAGGGCCTTGAAATAAAAATACTAACATCTCTAAGCATTGAAATCAATTTTGATTTATTATTTTCCCATTTTACACCGGACTTTTTAATTATTAGACAATGGCGTCTCTTAACGACCAAAAACAAAATGGCGGCCGTTACTTACATTTCTTTATTCCTTATGATATACAACTATATTATATTTTTGATCAAATTACCCCTCTCTCTGTTATTTAGCAGCTGCCTTTTTACTTAAAATGCTTCTATTTATATTCACATGGGGACTATATGCAAACCAACGCCTCAGCTTGGCTGTCGACAGTATATCTTTCACGCTTTCCTTTCTCACGCTCACTCACTCACTCTGTTATTTATTTAATACATTTTAAATACGTATATACTGGATGGTTAATTCTTTGAGCTCAATAAGATTATATGATGGTTTTACACTTTCCTGATTGTCGACTGGAAGTTCTGGTAGATGGTTTCACATGATGTTTCAGCAAAGGTTCCTTGGTTACATTTTTACTGACTGTTATTACACTGACTCTAATTTATGACTTTTGAAAACTATTGTGCACTGATGTTAATCCATTTTAACTGATTGGTATTTATATATTACATTTTTGGTTGTTTTAGACTCACTAGGCCGGTATTGTTTGCCGGCGAATTTCTGTAACGTGTTACCGCTGATGCGGTGTTGTGAAGACTGGGCTGAGGCACTACGCACTTTTTACATATGTGTGTGTGCGTACGTCATTATTCTTTGTCTCTAGGCAAGGAAACGCCCTGGTTTATGCGTAATTTATGCACGTCATTCTTATTGTTAATGACGTCTGGCATTGTTGACCTATGAAACAAACGTATCTAGAGCCTGTATTAACTTATGCAACCATTTAAAGTGTTCTTATCCGCACGTCCACCTTTGACCTTGGAATGATTCTGCTGTGTCGAAACTGCGTCGTTGTCGGCAACACAAGGGAAAATTGTACCATCCATACACATGAATGCAAAATACAGTGAAATACAATAATTTGCTACCACTCGTACCATAAATCTGACATCAGGATTTCGTACTGTTACAAAACCCCCTCAATGAAAGGTTTTATGTCGAAACATAAAAACTTTCATTGACTCATTCACATGTTCTAAAAGGATCAGCCCAGATATGGTGCCATAACCCCCTGTAGTGTTAATATAAAAGAATTTCAATCACTTACCCTTGGTCCAATGATGATGATCGCACCCTCTGACCTTACTGGACTTCTCAGGAGAGATCCCAACACCATAAGGCCATGAGGCACTTTACGCTCCTGGTCTGACGCACCGGCCAGCTCAGGACCGCGGTCACAACACCACCAAACTCTGAAACATGCGATACAAATTTTAAAATAGTGGCCTTCTCTATATCCATATCCACAACCGATATGTCTCCCCTTAGTGCATTGGTTTGCATTTTGAGGCATTGGTTTGCTTAAAGCTAAAATTTTCACACAACAATTCACAAGATTTAGGATAGAAAAACCTTTCTCCTTTTAACAACCCTGCATCTAGTACAACTTTCTGACTCCAATCAATCATATTTGCTCTCTTTACCACATGAAAATATATTCTTATCCTAAGCAGAAAATAAATTTTATTTTTCTAAGCAACAACCACTAACTCTACTATTTTACTTCATATAACATTGAAACATATATCTATCATGGCAAACAACTTCAAAACTCTTCACATTTTCTTTACAACAGAACGAAATCATTTATTTTGTTTAAAACCACTGTTATCTTCATATTTTTAACACATTAGTATTTTACCATCACTACCCCCGTAACGACCTCCTATCCACACACACTATTGTACCATCAACATAATAAAACATTGTACATCAAACATTTACATTAAACAATTTATATTTACACAACTTGTACCAAAACTTTATAACACTACTACTTCAACTCTCTATTCAACTTTTAATTAGTGAACATTCATTTATCATTAGATTCTATAAAAAAATTTCAAACTTATCATTTACCTTTCAGTCACATCACCTTTCTACTATGAATTTTCCCTTTTCCAACCATTCCTCAATCCTTATTAGTTTGGGTGACTCTCTATTATTCATTATTCTCTCTATCTTATTTTGGCATTTGTCAATCTAACCTTACTACCCCTCTTTTTTCTACTAACAACCGCCACTAACCATTAACATATTATGACACCAATATCTCAATAATAACCCCCTTCACTAATCCCATTTAAATCCTCTGGCACCACTCATTTTTCTACAAGGATGTGTGTTCCCTACCTGGCCATATCCATCCCTAACCATTTGCCCTCCACCAAATATCGGCAAACACTCTAACACAAAATTGCTCCGCCTGCCACAACGCTGCACGCTGGTCTCTTGCCACGTCGCACGCTGATCACTCCTTACACTGGATCCTTACTACAAAATATCATCATCAACAAATATAATTACCATTCACATTACTCACCTCTCTACATATAATCACTAACTACTGTGTCCCTAAAATATCTAACACCTCTTTATATATTATCTGTATCTCAACTTTTCATTCATCTAACTCCCAATAACTTTATTTAACTAACTCACATGCCTCTATTTATCACTATCCCCAAACCTCTTTACAAAATTTCACCTTAATATACCACAAGAAAATTCATCACTTATCTTACAATCCTAAAACAACTCAATATCCAAATATATTACCTGCTTCATTTATTAACCATTAGAATCTAAATATCATAATTGTTTAAAATCGTTATCAAACTTAATTATTCTTGAATATTTAAAATTCTACAGTACATGGTTTACATAAAAAAATACATAAAATACACAACAGCAAAAATACACAAATACATTGACATTAATACACACAAAAATATACAATCCAAATTAACAGTTTATCATAATACATTTTAGGTTAGTTGTCTCCAAGTCGCTTATATTAATATAATAGATATTTACCATATATCCGTCGTGCGACTTCGTTTTTCTCGTCTTATTTTGACGCGTTTCGGCAACGAATTGCCATCTTCAGAATCTTAATCACTCATATGAGATCGTTAAAAAATTAAAAACATTAAAATCATTACGGTAAAAGTGCACTTTTAATAATCTCATATGAGTGATTAAGATTCTGAAGATGGCAATTCGTTGCCGAAACGCGTCAAAATAAGACGAGAAAAACGAAGTCGCACGACGGATATATGGTAAATATCTATTATATTTATATAACAGTTTATCATTTACCAAAAATTAGTTTATAAGCAGTCCATTTCAAAACACTGTCACATTATTAAATGTTCATCAACACAATAAAATATCTACCCTCCATCGTCAAACAATAATCTTATCTTATATCTATATACATTGCTTAATATTGACTCTCTTATACTAACATCATAAATACATATACCATTCAACTTTTTATCATTATCCTCAAACTCATATAATTCATGATCGGGTATGGTTCTGTCACCTTCAGTATAATCAGTCATAATTAGGTAATTTGCAAAGTCATTATTTTCATTATCTCCTACTACTTCAGTTTTATTACAAGGCAAGTATTTACTATATTTATCAATCATCTCTACTCCTAACCTTTCCATAAATTCTTCATAGTTTCTACTCATCTTAAAAATCTCTATTTCTCTCTTTCTCTCACTATATCTCTCACTTTCAAAACATCTCTCTCTACCACACCAAGCTACATTCTCTCTTTCTACATTTGGAGAGGACACTAATTCACAACTATTGCACCACCTGTGAAGTGCACTAAAAAAACCAAGGACAACTTTATTTGTAGACCATATGTCTCCCAAATATACATTGAAGGCACTCTTGTCCTTCCTAAACACATGGGCTTCACCCCCTACTCCATCATTAAGGGAAAATTTTACCCCCTGCAACTCTTTTACAATTATACTCTCTTTAACCCTTCAACACACACTATCATTCCATCATTATCATATTCTATTCTCCATAAAATGTCATTATCACTACCCCTGTTTACATAATCATTTTCTAATATCATACTTTTATTTATTTTGTCATAATTTTCTCCCCCACTTACCTTGTCTTTGTTTATATCTAATTTGTCTACTCCCCTCTTATTTTCTAACTCTATCTCGTCTAACCGTTCATGTATCTCATTTATTTTATCAATTTTGTTGTCTAAACTATTTATTTTACTCTCAAATTTCTCGTTAACTGTCTCTATTGTATGTTTCTGAATGTTATTACAACGTATCTCTATCTCGTTAATTCTCTCATCAAAATTACAATTCTGTTTTTTGATTTCACTAATGTCACTTTTCAAATCATTAAATTTCTCATCGAATTTATTATTCTGTATTTCAAAAAGTGTTTGCATAATCTTTACAATCTCATTCTCTTCGGTTTTTTTATTTACTACAGGCGTTGACTGATCGCCTTCTCTCATAATTTGTGATTCAGTAATGCTTATTTCGCTATCATTCGCCACTGTGAAAAAAAATTGTTAATGAATTGTTGCTTTCTACATATGTCACAACCTAACCTACAATCGTATCTTTGATTTCAATACCCACTCCATCTCCATTCAGGCTTATTATATAAAAATACAACAGGATATTCTTTACATAATCACCTGTTCGGGCACCATTTGTAACTATATTAATTAAAATTTTTTTTTCACTTTTACTAACTTACTATCACTGTTCTGGACATCATTTATTATCATACATATTTAGTAAGTTTATATTTATTAATTTTGTTCATGTATGCTAACCGCACCATAATTATCGTACTTACCATAACTATGCTGTACCTGTTGATCCGTTCGTATTTGTTTACTGTGGGTCCAGGGTTTCGAATTAGGCGTGAATGTCGACTGAGTAGGGCCTTGAAATAAAAATACTAACATCTCCAAGCATTGAAATCAATTTCGATTTATTATGTTCCCATTTTACACCGGACTTTTTAATTATTAGACAATGGCGTCTCTTATCGACCAAAAACAAAATGGCGGCCGTTACTTACATTTCTTTATTCCTTATGATATACAACTATATTATATTTTTGATCAAATTACCCCTCTCTCTGTTATTTAGCAGCTGCCTTTTTACTTAAAATGCTTCTATTTATATTCACATGGGGACTATATGCAAACCAACGCCTCAGCTTGGCTGTCGACAGTATATCTTTCACGCTTTCCTTTCTCACGCTCACTCACTCACTCTGTTATTTATTTAATACATTTTAAATACGTATATACTGGACGGTTAATTCTTTGAGCTCAATAAGATTATATGATGGTTTTACACTTTCCTGATTGTCGACTGGAAGTTCTGGTAGATGGTTTCACATGATGTTTCAGCAAAGGTTCCTTGGTTACATTTTTACTGACTGTTATTACACTGACTCTAATTTATGACTTTTGAAAACTATTGTGCACTGATGTTAATCCATTTTAACTGATTGGTATTTATATATTACATTTTTGGTTGTTTTAGACTCACTAGGCCGGTATTGTTTGCCGGCGAATTTCTGTAACGTGTTACCGCTGATGCGGTGTTGTGAAGACTGGGCTGAGGCACTACGCACTTTTTACGTATGTGTGTGTGCGTACGTCATTATTCTTTGTCTCTAGGCAAGGAAACTCCCTGGTTTATGTGTAATTTATGCACGTCATTCTTATTGTTAATGACGTCTGGCATTGTTGACCTATGAAACAAACGTATCTAGAGCCTGTATTAACTTATGCAATAATTTAAAGTGTTCTTATCCGCACGTCCGCCTTTGACCTTGGAATGATTCTGCTGTGTTGAAACTGCGTCGTTGTCGGCAACACAAGGGAAAACTGTACCATCCATACACATGAATGCAAAATACAGTGAAATACAATAATTTGCTACCACTCGTACCATAAATCTGACATCAGGATTTCGTACTGTTACAGCGCATGCCTGCATTTTCCGTTGGGGAAAAGAAAAAACTTTGTAGCGAGCCACCAGCAACAAAGGAATGTGGCTGTAAGTGCGCGCTCGTGAGCTGCTACGCATAATCTCGACGCCAAAGTCGATCGGCGGAAGTTAACACAACGTGGCTAATTAAACCGGCCACGTGAGCGCCTCAGCCAATCACCGCGCGAGCTGGCAGATGTAGTTGTTAGCGACGCTTGGGTAGCGTCGAGGAGTCGACATTCAGCAGCGGCGTCGGCCAGATGTGCGCTAAGACTCAGTGGCCCCAAATAAACTATTTCAAGTGTAAAAGTTTAAACCTTCATAAAATATAGTGAAACAATATCTCAGAGTGACGTAAGTGGAGTGAAAGAAAAAGAATTGAAAAGGTGGTGAACAGGCAAAACATTCGGACATGTACACAGTGCGGCACGAGGTGAAGTAGGAAGCAGAAAGTTAAGTAGGCGACAACCCATTTTTATTATAATTATCCTAAATGTAAAAGAGCGCTCTAAATTAAGGGAACAATTTAAATGTGTGTGAATGAAGTGTGTGTACGCAAATACTGGGCGGCCTTTATAAATATATCTGTAGAAGATTTACCATATCAATTCACAGAAATGATTGATTGTATTTTTTCTATTTTGTGTAATTTTCGAAGAAAAAGAAAGCTGAACAGTAAACCTATTTGTTCCATAATATAAAATGTGTTAGTGTAGTTATTTACCACTTCCTAGTGTTCTGTGCTGAAAAATTCGTCTCACGTTCCCGAGTTTCTTCTGAACTGGGGGGTAGTCAGATTGCAAAATTGTCCCTTTTGTTTTATTAAGGGAGAGTGTAAAGGTTTCGATGTATAGCCTAAAACATCGTGGAGACTCTGGTCTTCTGATTGAAATTTATAAAAGGTAAGTAAGCGAAGAAAGATCGCAGGTAAGTTTCTGGCAGTTTTAATTATTTATTTATTTCGATTAAGTTTGTTTCTCAACAATTGGCGACTCGCTGCCAGGATCCTGATATAATTTTATACGAGGTAGACCTATTTTAAGCAAAGAAAGTAGGATTTGGTAACGGCGTATTTGTAAAATTTATCGTATATATTCATGTTACGTATGTGTGACTAGGTTATGTTTGGGTAGTGTACGTTTACATATTGATTACGATTTTATGTGTTGAGTATTTTGAATTAATGTGTATAATTATCGTGCATTGGGAGGGTTGTAATCTTTTTGTATAAAGGGTAATATATAAATAATTTTTGAACATGGCCGAGGTACGAGATAATGATATTGGTTTCACGTGGGATGGATGGGAACGTGAATTCAGAGGGATTGTAGATAAAATGATGGACGAGGAGTGGGGTAATTTGGACGATAATTTTAGACAGATGGAAGAACAAGAAGAGGGAATATTCGCGGAAATTAAAAAACATAATGAGATGACAAATAATACAGGTAAGATAGTTGAAGTGATAGTGGTAGAAAATAAGACAGTGAAGAGGCCTAACGATAGTGTAGGGGTGGAAGAAAAAGAGTATACATTAAATGACATATTTAACTTTATGATGAAACGGTTTGACGAAAGTGACAAAAAGTGGGATGAGTGGTTGCGGGAACTAAAGACAGACCGATTAAAGGAGAATACAGGTGAATCAAAACAGGTAAGTGATAGTGGAGGTAGTAAGGATGATACGGTTACAGAAAATAGTGCTAGTTTAAATGCAGTGAAGATAAAAAATGGGGTAGGTGAGGTGAATACAAGTGAAAATCAGAAAGAGGTTAGTTTAAGTGCAAACAAGGTGCTAAGTGACAAGGTAAGTGGAAATAATAGTGACAACTATAATCATAATGGGGTCAGTTTAAAGGTAAAACAGGTGGCAATAAACCAGGTGAGTAATAATGTTAGTTATGATAACGTTAACAAGAGTGAAATATTAGTGAATCAAAATAGTGTAGATATCTTGAGTAATAGTGGTGGTGATAATGAGAGTAGAAAGTTAGTTGGTGTTAGTAACGGAGTAGTAATTAGTGTTGATGAATTAGAGAAAGAGTGTGAAGAGAGATTAGGTGAGTATGGAGGGCAAAGGGTAAGTTTTCCCCAAGTTTATGGTGAAACAGAGGTTTCACAAATGTTGTATGAGGACAGAGTTTCCTCCGGTAGTTGTATGGAAGACGAGGTGTCTTCAAATGGTCCCTTTAGTTTTTGTGATGGTCTTGGAAGTGCCAAGACATATAGTAAGTTTGTTGTGCCCTTTGCATGGTATGAGATAGTTCAGGGGGTTGTGAGAAGTATTGTGAGAGAGAGACAATAATAGAGTTATTTACGTTGAGAAGTAGTTATGATGAGTTGAAAGAGCGGTTAGAATTGAAGGAGATAGATGATTATTTTGATGATACCTTTATAAATGATAATAACTTACCTGATGTTGTGATTGATATAGTAGAGGAATATAATGATAAAATAACTTACTGTATGTTGAACAAAATTACTGATGGAGACAGAACTGAAATTACCAATGTAGACGGGTCTTATGAATTAATAGGAATAATGGTGATGAATACTATGTTGATAATGGTCATTACAATAATAATAGTATGACTAGTGTGATTAAGGACGATAATTATTTTATAAAAATAAGGTTATTGTATGATGATGGTGGTTAAAATAAAAAAAAAGTAAATGAACATGTTAAATATGCTAATTTATGGTTATGGCCTTGCTAACTTAGAAAATGAAGTGTGGTAAACGGAAAAATTAATGATGAAGATTTGTAAATAAATTTCTAGTGAAATTGATTGTGTTTGTATTGTAAAATGTTTTATGTAAACAATGTGTAATAATATTATTTTGGCAGACTAAATAAGTAATGAGGCATCATTATGAAGGTAATAAATGAATGGTAACTGTTTTGGAGTAATGTAATTAAAATATGTTGTTTTTAATAATTGATGGAATTAAAATAATTTGAGAGGTTTAAATAGTTTTGATTGATTTAAAATGTTATATAAAGAGATTCTGATGATGAATTTAAATTATTTGTATGAGATTTAAACTTGATAATAAATAATAAATAAGTAAATATAAAATGTACTTAGTTACGGAATCTTATGAATGTTATAATGTTGCAGAAGGTACATGGAGTTGTGTACAGGATATTGGTGATGAATTGTTTATAATTTGATGTCAGTAATAGGAAGCAGGTGTGTTGAGTGATGTACTGTAAGTATGAATTTTATAATGCAATTTAAATAAAGTAAAGTGTTCAATGTCCAAATAGCAAATTTTAAATAAAATGTTTGATGTTTAAAAGTTGAAAATGTAGACGAGTCTAAAAATATAACCATGAAAATTAATTAAGTAAAAATATAACCAAACATATAAGAGTTGACCATCCGTGAATTGTAGTAACGGTGACAGTGTGAGCCTTATATGTCTTTTGGTAGTTTCCCCACATTTCGGGCGGTCACGGCTTCACCAGACCCTGACCGTGGAATTATGTAAGTAGATACAAAATTGGTGAACTTTGAAATTGACAGGGGGGTAACACGGGGAAACTACATAACTATGGAACACCGGCTATCGTCGAAGGTGGTGATAGTGCCGTAATAAGGGTGTGTGAATCATTTTAGTAGGATTACTGGTGTCCTCGGACATCAGTAATATGGAATTTTTATATAACGCTGAACCAAGAATGGTATAGGCAGCGTCTATACCTTATATATGTAAACTTCAGTTCTTGGGGATGCAAATGGACGCCACAGTCCACCAGCAGGAAACAATAGTGTGTGTGGAAAGGAGCTGGCAGTTACAAGCCAGGGGTATAAGGGGGGACTTTAAGTAAATGATGAAGTAGGAGTGTAGCTGAAAATTCAGTGAGAGGGTGACGACCTCTGTAAACAGTGGGCGGTCAGCTTATAACACGACTCTATAGATCGAGTTGGAGGTTGACAATCCAAAGAGCTGTTCAGTAACTGTTGCTATGACTATGACTCAATGAGCAGCGATGTATGTCCCTATGAGAGCAAAATGATTTTAAGTACCAGATTTAATTGTAATGATTTGAGATCACACTGTAGGATGATAACTATATAATTTTGTGTATTTGTGTTAACTGTATGCAGTATGTTAGGGATAAGGATTATAAAAATGTGTACTTTATATAATTGTTGAAATGTATCTATAAAGGTCATTCACCTGACCAGGAACATCAGCTGATTACTGGTGTTGTATGTGTAATACTTCAGTGATATGCACAATTTTATCAATGTAATTAAATATTTGAATATAATATTTTCAATGTGTTTAAGAGATTTTGAATTAAATGGTAAAATGAACTGAGATAGTTATGAATTTTCAATGGGTTGTAAAAGAGAGAATTTGGGTGATAATAATGTTTTAAGTAGGGCATTTAAGCCAATCAAATCAATTTTGAAGGGGTGTTAGAGAGAACAATATTATTGTGAATAAAAGTAAGATAGAATTTGAGTATTGATAGTGACACAGTAGCTATGGGGAAATATGTAGAGTAATGAGTGATATATTGAGGTAATAGAATGGAGATATTTTGTAGATGAAAGTGATGTGATTAAAGAGTAATTAGATAAGTGGGAAATTTGTAAAGGGGGTGGTGTGATAAGGAGTCCTCAACGAAAAGCGTTGTGGCGGGAGGGGAACCAATATGCGCCGGAAAGGGGGACCTAGGGAGGGTCCAGGAACCAAATGAGGGAATGAGCATTTGGAAGGGAACACACGTCCTGCGTACAAAGGGGTAGAGAGTATTTTGTTAAAAGGGTAGAATGTTGTGAATGTAGCTAGAAGATTATTGTTAAATATTTTGCGAGAGTGGTGTCCGATTAGGGGAAGCTGTTAAGCGAGTATTAGAGTCAAAAGGGGGTTGAGGTTATATTTAAACACCCGTAGGCAAATCTAATTATTATGAATAACTAAGAGTCACCCAAAGATTGAGAATGAAAATATTAAAGAAAGTCATAGTTAAAATGAAAAAAATAATTGAAACAAGTGACAGATTTTAATAGAATTTGAGAATAATATAAAGCTGTAAAATGTGTAAATTTTGGTCAACTTAAATGTAAATTTTATTGTTTATTGTGAAGTAATGATAACCATGTTATTTTTGAATGTTCTATGTTTATTATGTTGTATTATGTTTGAAGGTAAAATTTACAAACCTGTGTCATGTATTTTACAATGTAGCTTTGTGTAGTGTATATATGTCAAGGTCGTTGACTTGACACAGAGGGATCAGCTGATGGTTGATGGTAGAGACAAGACCAGTTTCTAGTAATTGATTGATGCCATTTTGTTTCTTGATTGAATTAAATATTTTGTTTTTTTCTGAATATTGAGAAAAGAAATATTTTGGGAAATTAATTTTTGAAAAAAAAAAGTTTTATGCCTGCCATATAAATGAGGTTTTGAGATTCTGAATATATTGTAGTTTATATGTATTACTAGTGTGTTTAGGGAATTATATTGTTTAGTATGTATGTATAACCAAATGTTAGGATAAGTGAATTTATGATTTACTAAGATGTTCAATTTATGTGTCTTTTATAATTGTTAGTAGTTAATGCCGAAGAATAGTAAATTCATATAAAAGATTTTTGGTATTTTAAGTGGAATTGATGATAATATAACATTTTGATAATGGAAGTAGATTGATTTCTTTGAGTTAACAGAATTTAAATGATTTAAGGGGATTTGCTTATTTATTTGGAGTTGAAATTATAATGTCTAATCGATGAAATACTAAGAGAAGTAATTAAAATTCAAGTATGACATGTTTTTATAAACTTTAAAGCAACAAAGTAGTGTAGAAACATTATATTATTCAATAATAATGAGTATGTGTACGCACCCAGTACTTGCCAAAGGCAACCCAGTATGCACGAAAGGGGGAACATATCGGTTCAGGATTTGGTACGGTATAAGGCCAGGGGTTTGATTTTGGGGTGGAATTTTAGAAGGTTAGGTGCACTATGGTGAGTATTTGTCCGATTTTATGGTGTTGGGATCTCGTACAGAGAAGTCCAGTAATCTCGTTTAGGTGCAGCCATAGTCGCCGAGCTAGGGGGGTAGTTTACCCAAGATGTGTTTAGAAATTAACGGGGGATTGTTGGCGCCATATCCTCACCGATCCTCTTGGGGGTTAGCAATGAGAGTTCGTCTGTTTCGGCAGAAGATCTCTCATTGGGGGGGGGGGTATTGTAACGGGGCTTTTTAGGAGAAATATCCATTTTTTAATTTAATAATAATATTGGGACCAATCTGTGGGGACACCATTTGTGATTACAGGGACTTGATTTGTGTAAAACCATGTGTGCAACTCGGCACCAAGCAGAGACAGGTACGGACGTGATAAAGCGTTGGAATGCGAACCTGTGCGCGCATGCCTGTATTTTCCGTTGGGGAAAAGAAAAAACTTTGTAGCGAGCCACCAGCAACAAAGGAATGTGGCTGTAAGTGCGCGCTCGTGAGCTGCTATGCATAATCTCGACGCCAAAGTCGATCGGCGGAAGTTAACACAACGTGGCTAATTAAACCGGCCACGTGAGCGCCTCAGCCAAATCACCACTCGAGCTGGCGAATGTAGTTGTTAGCGACGCTTGGGTAGCGTCGGGGAGTCGACATTCAGCAGCGGCGTCGGCCAGACCCGTGCTAAGTCTCAGTGGCCCCAAATAAACTATTTCAAGTGTAAAAGTTTAAACCTTCATAAAATATAGTGAAACAATATCTCAGAGTGAAGTAAGTGGAGTGAAAGAAAAAGAATTGAAAAGGTGGTGAACAGGCAAAACATTCGGACATGTACGCGGTGCGGCACGAGGTGAAGTAGGAAGCATAAAGTTAAGTAGGCGACGACCCATTTTTATTATAATTATCCTAAATGTAAAAGAGCGCTCTAAATTAAGGGAACAATTTAAATGTGTGTGAATGAAGTGTGTGTACGCAAATACTGGGCGGCCTTTATAAATATATCTGTAGAAGATTTACCATATCAATTCACAGAAATGATTGATTGTATTTTTTCTATTTTGTATAATTTTCGAAGAAAAAGAAAGCTGAACAGTAAACCTATTTGTTCCGTAATATAAAATGTGTTAGTGTAGTTATTTACCACTTCCTAGTGTTCTGTGCTGAAAAATTCGTCTCACGTTCCCGGGTTTCTTCTGAACTGGGGGGTAGTCAGATTGCAAAATTGTCCCTTTTGTTTTATTAAGGAAGAGTGTAAAGGTTTCGATGTATAGCCTAAAACATCGTGACGACTCTGGTCTTCTGATTGACATTTATAAAAGGTAAGTAAATGAAGAAAGATCGCAGGTAAGTTTCTGGCAGTTTATTTATTTATTTCTTTCGATTAAGTTTGTTTCTCAACAGCTCTCACTTCCTCTTGGTTAGTAAAGAATAATAATAATCAGTAATACCACAATTTGGGGATGTAAACGGCATCAGCTGCACTTCTTTACTTAGTTGATGCTTTTACTTTGTTAACTTCTCTTCTAAAGTTTTCATTTAACAAGTCAATTTTTACTTCCATGTTCCTTAAGGAAATGGAAGTATGGTGATGGCAAAAAAAATCGTATTCTAGATTATTGCAGATTCTGAGTGTACTACACTCAAAACATGAAAAAAAGTCATTTTTCAAAAAGTGTCTGTGTCTGTCTATCTATCTGTAGATTTTTTTTCTATGGCAAACGATAACAGCCGCAAATTCAAACAGAATCAAAAAATGTTTTGCATACAGCCCTGAATTGTAGAGTTCTCAGGACCTGTTGTTTTTGGTGAAGATCGGTTAAGGGAAAGGGGTAGTTTACCTGCAACGTTTTATGTTTTAAAAGGGTATTTTCTATGGCAAACGATAAGAGCCGCAAATTCAAACAGAATAAAATAATTTTTTGCATACAGTCCTGATTTGTAGAGTACTCAAGACCTATTGTTTTTGGTGAAGATCGGTTAAGGGAAAGTGGTAGTTTACCTGCAACGTTTTATGTTTTAAAACGGTATTTTCTATGGCAAACGATAAGAGCCGCACATTCAAACAAAATCAAATAATTTTTTGCATTCAGCCCTGATTTGTAGAGTACTCAACACTTACTGTTTTGGTGAAGATCGGTTAAAGGGAAGGGGTAGTTTACCAGCAACGTGTTTCTTATCAAGGGTATTTTTTTCGATGGCAAATGACAACAGCCGCAAATTCAAACAGAATCAAATAATGTTTTGGATACAGCCCTGAATTGTAGAGTTCTCAAGATCTGTTGGTTTTGGTGAAGATCAGTTAAGGGAAAGGGGTAGTTTACCAGCAACATTTTATGTTTTAACAAGGGTAAATGTTTCTATGACGAACGATAACTGCCGTAAATTCAAACAAAATCAAATATTTTTTTGCATATCTTCCTGAGCTATAGAGAACTCAATGTCTGTTGATTTCGGTGAAGATCGGTTAAGGAAAAGGGGTAGTTTACCTGCAACATTTTGTTTTAACAAGGGTAGTTTTTTCTATGACGAATGATAACTGCCGTAAATTCAATCAGAATCAAATAATGTTTTGCATACCTTCCTGAGCTATAGAGAACTCAATGTCTGTTGATTTTGGTGAAGATCGGTTAAGGAAAAGGGGTAGTTTACCTGCAACATTTTATGTTTTAACATTGGTAAGTTTTTCTTTGATGAACGATAACTGCCGCACATTCAAACAGAATCAAATATTCTTTTGCATACGTTCATCAATTGTGACAGACTGAAGGCCTATTGATTTTGGTGAAGATCGGTTAAGGGAAAGGGGTAGTTCACCTGAAACGTTTTTTGTTATAACAAGAAAATTTTCTATGGCAAACGATAACAGCCGCAAATTCAAACAGAAACAAATAATTTTTTGCATACAGCCCTGAATTGTAGAGTTCTGAAGACCTATTGTTTTGGTGAAGATCGGTTACGGGAAAGGGGTAGTTTACCTGCAACATATTATGTTTTAACAACTGTAATTTTTTTATGACGAATGACAACTGCCGCACATTCAAACAGAATCAAATATTTTTTTGCACGCATCCCTGCATTGTAGAGGACTGAAGGTCTATTGATTTTGGTGAAGATCGGTTTAGTGAAAGGGGTAGTTTACCTGCAACGTTTTGTTTTAACAAGAGTAAAGTACTTAATTTTGATAAATAAACTATCCTGATAAGAAGCGCATAATAATCCTCTGTAGAAACGTAGATGAAATATCTATAAATGAAGAGGTTAGGTGAACGAGGTGGGGGTAATTTTCTATTAATGAAAATTATAGTTGAATGGGAAGGGGAGAACTTTTTATATTTGTACAACGTTATCGGCAACAAAGAAGTAGTTCTTTGTTAAAATTCCTTCCCGGGCTGTTTAGCCATAGTCCAATGTTTTCTGCAAAACCAGACTTTTCGGCAATGCCATCGACTGCCATCATCAGTGAAAATCGAGTGCAAAAACGTGAGGTGGTATACATTAGTGACCACAGTACTGTGGTTAAGGCTGAAGCAATAAGTAGAAAGAAGTAGTTTCTATGGAAATATTTCATTTCGAATATGATTTTAAATATAAATCTTAGAACATGGAAGTCATGTATGGTTCTCCATACCGATATTTTACTTCCATGTTCTATAAGGAAATGGAAGTATGGTCATGGCAAAAAAATCGTGTTCGAGATAACGGCTGTTTCTGATTGTACTACCCTCAAAACATGAAGAAAAGTCATTTTTTTAAGTGTGTGTGTGTGTGTGTGTGTGTATGATTTTTTTCTATGGCAAACGATAACAGCCGCAAATTCACACAGACTCAAATAATTTTTTGCATAGAGCACTAAATTGAAGAGTACTCAAGGCCTATTGTTTTTGGTGAAGATCGGTTAAGGGAAAGGGGTAGGTTACCTGCAACATTTTATGTTGTAACAAGAGAACATTTTTCATGAAGAACGATAACTGCCGTAAATTCAAACAGAATCAAATAATTTTTTACATATGTGCCTGAGTTGTAGAGGAATCAAGGCCAATTTATTCTGGTGAAGACCGGTTAAGGGAAAGGGCTAGTTTACCTGCCACCTTTAATGTTTTAGCAAGAGTAATTTTTTCTATGACGAACGATAACTGCCGTAAATTCAAACATAATCAAATACGTTTTTGCATACGTCCCTAAATTGTAGAGAACTCAAGGCCTGTTGATTTTGGTGAAGATCGGTTAAGGGAAAGGGGTAGTTTACCTGCAACATTTTATGTTGTAACAAGAGAAATATTTTCATGACGAACGATAACTGCTGTAAATTCAAACAGAATAAAATAATTTAGGTTATGAGGAAAGGGCAGTTTACCTAAAACATTTTATGTTGTAACAAGAGTAAAGTACTTAATTTGATAAATAAAGTATCCTCATAAGAAGATCTTAATAGTCCACTGTAGAAACGTAGATAAAATATCTATAAATGAAGAGGCTAGTTGAACTGGGTGGGGGGTAATTTTCTATAAATGAAAATTATAGTTGAAGGGCGAGGGGATAATTTTTAAATGTGTACTACGTTATCGGCAACAAAGTAGTAGTTTGTTGTTAAAATTCCTTCCCGGGCTGTTTGGGCGTAGTCCAATGTTTAATGCAAAACCAGACGTTTCAGCAGTGCCGTCGACTGCCATCATCAATGAAAATCGACTGCGATAACGTGTGGTGGTATACGTTAGTGACCACAGTACTGTGGTTAAGGCTGAAGCAATAAGTGGAAAGAAGTAGTTTCTATGGAAACATTTCATTTCGTAAATGATTTTAAATATAAATCTTAGAACATGGAAGTCATGTATGGTTCTCCATACCGATATTTTTAATAACAAAGTCAGGATCTATGGGTTTTGTTAATTTTACGAGCTCTTTGTAGGCAGCATCCTTCATGTTTTTATTAGAATAGTATGTGACGTCTCCCTTGTTAAGACACCACAAAAGTCGGGAACTAGTTCAATTCGTTACCTGTTAATTAAACTAGCTGCCGTTGTTAGTAAACCTTACTTACTAACAAATTATAACACATTATTACATAGGAATGAGTCAAGGATTGCATAAACTTATTCACTCGCTAGGTGTTAGCAAAAACATCTCTTTATTATTATATTCAAATCTCATGGTTTACTTTGCTTTTAAAAGAATTACTCTAGTAAATTCTGCATTTAATGCTTTAAAAATATTAAATGTCTTATTCCTTTTATCTCAAATGTATTCATCTAGATATGGCTTTAAGTACCTCGGATCCGGGTCTCAACTTTGTTATGTTTTAATTTATCACAACTTTAACCAAATTATTTGAAGAATAATGTTGGTTGTAAATTATAGAATTACCTTACATTTAGATATCGTGATGTTACTACTACTTCATTACAGAAATTACAAATCTTATAAGTTATTCTTTAAATTATCAAAAGTTCTTTACTGTTCTTTTGTTACTTCTCTTGTTGAAACAAATTTTTACAAATGTTATGTTTGGATATCACCTGAATTTAACATGAGGTTGTTGTGGGGTCCATGATGGTCACCTTCTGTCGTCTTCTAGGGTGCAATACATGGTTCCTCTCGATGCTCCATTAAGTTGATTGTATCTGGTAGTCTCGACGATAGGATTTTTTACTAGAAGTTCATACTGTTGTAGTTTGAGTTTTCCACTTATGGATTTAGTTGTTCACATTTTACACCTTAATTACAGTTCTTATTTTTCAGTACTAAAGTCTGGTAAGTAACATATCTTACCACTTAGTTTTATTTTTTTTTTAGAGATGTGTCGGATAAGTTTTCCTTTCTTTTTTTTTCTCTTCACACACTACATTATATTTTGTTTATATTATTTCCACGCTACATTTTTCAAAACGATATCACCACAAACTGGATATAATCGTTTTAACGGCATACTCCTACGTGTATGTGGACAACACAAAACTGACATCTTTACATGTCGAAGTTTCACTAGCGAATGTGCACATAGTTTATCGGCGAGGGGTCAGTAAGCTGGCGCGGTTTTACGCACTGAGAAAATAGTTCGTACTTTTATTTAGTATTAATTATTCATTAATTAAATTGTAATACTTAATGTTACTTTTGTTATGAATTAGGAATTTCCTTATTTATTTAGTCGTATTTTAAATAATTAACGTAATTATTATTATTATTAGCTAAATAACACCGTTCTTTGCGTGTTGGTACGGGACAATTTCAAGTTGATGCAGGAATCTAGGTATAGGTAAGGGTGGATAATACTCTTACTTGTTAGAAAGCAAAATTTTTTATTTGTGCGATTTAAATATTTTTTTAAAATCGTCACATCCTCCTGCACCTAACGGTGAATACGGGGTGGTGGGGTAATAATAGAAAATCTAATAAACACAATTACATTTGTTTCTTTTGTGAAATTCCCTTTTTCTCGTTTCTTAACTACTACCTTAATACTATTTACATATAAACCAATATTACTTATTTATCTATGTATTACTTTTAGTTTCCGTAACTTCACAATATAGTGGCCCGACTGATTACATTGCATACTCTAACTATATTGGTTAGCTTTCTGCGCTTTCTTTAACCCTTGTAAAGAACTTCAGTGCGGCGCCATTGTGATTGTGTTACGTATTTATCCCTATATCTCTTAATTCTACGACAGTAATCTAAAGTCAATCCCATACTTGACCTTAGATCCTATCTTAACACTAATTTCTTATTCTACTGAGATAAGCGGAATTTCACAAAGGGGAATCTTTATTTACATTTAAACAATTGGCAGTTACAATCTAAGAGGGGTCAAACACTTTATACTGGACGCATTCTATTATACACTAGGGTGGTGTTCATTGTTTAGAGATGCTGCCATTTATAACAATAGGAGATGGCTTACTACAATATTTCCTGCACGAACGAGTTTGTCTCTTACTGGCAAGCTGGGGAATTATTTTGAACAGGCCACGACCGGGTGTTTACAACTCAAATATACTTTTATCATTATTTTCTCTTTACTTATTTTACTACTACACTTTACACTTTTATTACACGTTATTTTTATTTAAGCTATTATTAAACCTTTTATTTAAAGTACTTATTATTTATGTTATTTCAAACACTTATAAAGCTTGAATTCATTTAAACACACACACACACACACACATATATATATATCTCTTATTACATATAGAATCTTATACTAATTAATCAAATGAAATTTATCTCACAACAATTCAATTTTCTGTACTATCATATATAATCAGTCAAAACAAAACGCTAACATCATTTTATAGTGGAGAGAAATTTCACATACGAAGAGTTCATTGCTTTAACAATAGCACAAAAGGTCAGCTGATTGGGGGGAGTCTTACTGTTTGCATAGGGAGGTTTAACAAGTAGGGTGATTCAGACAATTGTTCAGAGGACAATTCACAACAGGAAATTATCGTGTTTAGGAATGTCTGTTATGTCCGCGAGGGGAGTTTTGTATGAGATGCGTACGTACCAAGGGAAGAGTTTACATTTCTCGACACGCTTTTAACATGAAACAGCTTGTCAATACCGACAGGTTTCAAATGGAATATCTACCAGCGATGACTTGTTTATTACGGCAATGTCCCACTACTAATATTATTATATCTTAATTAAAACTTTACTCATTTCTTTGTTCCCGATTTCAGAGTGAATAAATTTATGTATTCTACAACGTTACTGTTAATAAATTATAACAATGTACACAATTATTTCTTTTTTATAAAGCAGAGCAGAGTGGCGCAATTTTGTGACACTCTGTACACAATTATTTTTACAAGACAACAACAACACAATACACAATTAATTATTATTTACACCACAGCAGAGTGGCACAATTTTGTGACATCTCCCTTGTTAAGACACCACAAAAGTCGGGAACTAGTTCAATTCGTTACCTGTTAATTAAACTAGCTGCCGTTGTTAGTAAACCTTACTTACTAACAAATTATAACACATTATTACATAGGAATGAGTCAAGGATTGCATAAATTTATTCACTCGCTAGGTGTTAGCAAAAACATCTCTTTATTATTATATTCAAATCTCATGGTTTACTTTGCTTTTAAAAGAATTACTCTAGTAAATTCTGCATTTAATGCTTTAAAAATATTAAATGTCATTCCTTTTATCTCAAAAGTATTCATCTAGATATGGCTTTAAGTACCTCGGATCCGGGTCTCAACTTTGTTATGTTTTAATTTATCACAACTTTAACCAAATTATTTGAAGAATAATGTTGGTTGTAAATTATAGAATTACCTTACATTTAGATATCGTGATGTTACTACTACTTCATTACAGAAATTACAAATCTTATAAGTTATTCTTTAAATTATCAAAAGTTCTTTACTGTTCTTTTGTTACTTCTCTTGTTGAAACAAATTTTTACAAATGTTATGTTTGGATATCACCTGAATTTAACATGAGGTTGTTGTGGGGTCCATGATGGTCACCTTCTGTCGTCTTCTAGGGTGCAATACATGGTTCCTCTCGATGCTCCATTAAGTTGATTGTATCTGGTAGTCTCGACGATAGGATTTTTTACTAGAAGTTCATACTGTTGTAGTTTGAGTTTTCCACTTATGGATTTAGTTGTTCACATTTTACACCTTAATTACAGTTCTTATTTTTCAGTACTAAAGTCTGGTAAGTAACATATCTTACCACTTAGTTTTATTTTTTTTTTAGAGATGTGTCGGATAAGTTTTCCTTTCTTTTTTTTTCTCTTCACACACTACATTATATTTTGTTTATATTATTTCCACGCTACATTTTTCAAAACGATATCACCACAAACTGGATATAATCGTTTTAACGGCATACTCCTACGTGTATGTGGACAACACAAAACTGACATCTTTACATGTCGAAGTTTCACTAGCGAATGTGCACATAGTTTATCGGCGAGGGGTCAGTAAGCTGGCGCGGTTTTACGCACTGAGAAAATAGTTCGTACTTTTATTTAGTATTAATTATTCATTAATTAAATTGTAATACTTAATGTTACTTTTGTTATGAATTAGGAATTTCCTTATTTATTTAGTCGTATTTTAAATAATTAACGTAATTATTATTATTATTAGCTAAATAACACCGTTCTTTGCGTGTTGGTACGGGACAATTTCAAGTTGATGCAGGAATCTAGGTATAGGTAAGGGTGGATAATACTCTTACTTGTTAGAAAGCAAAATTTTTTATTTGTGCGATTTAAATATTTTTTTAAAATCGTCACATCCTCCTGCACCTAACGATGAATAAGGGGTGGTGGGGTAATAATAGAAAATCTAATAAACACAATTACATTTGTTTCTTTTGTGAAATTCCCTTTTTCTCTTTTCTTAACTACTACCTTAATACTATTTACATATAAACCAATATTACTTATTTATCTATGTATTACTTTTAGTTTCCGTAACTTCACAATATAGTGGCCCGACTGATTACATTGCATACTCTAACTATATTGGTTAGCTTTCTGCGCTTTCTTTAACCCTTGTAAAGAACTTCAGTGCGGCGCCATTGTGATTGTGTTACGTATTTATCCCTATATCTCTTAATTCTACTACAGTAATCTAAAGTCAATCCCATACTTGACCTTAGATCCTATCTTAACACTAATTTCTTATTCTACTGAGATAAGCGGAATTTCACAAAGGGGAATCTTTATTTACATTTAAACAATTGGCAGTTACAATCTAAGAGGGGTCAAACACTTTATACTGGACGCATTCTATTATACACTAGGGTGGTGTTCATTGTTTAGAGATGCTGCCATTTATAACAATAGGAGATGGCTTACTACAATATTTCCTGCACGAACGAGTTTGTCTCTTACTGGCAAGCTGGGGAATTATTTTGAACAGGCCACGACCGGGTGTTTACAACTCAAATATACTTTTATCATTATTTTCTCTTTACTTATTTTACTACTACACTTTACACTTTTATTACACGTTATTTTTATTTAAGCTATTATTAAACCTTTTATTTAAAGTACTTATTATTTATGTTATTTCAAACACTTATAAAGCTTGAATTCATTTAAACACACACACACACACACACATATATATATATCTCTTATTACATATAGAATCTTATACTAATTAATCAAATGAAATTTATCTCACAACAATTCAATTTTCTGTACTATCATATATAATCAGTCAAAACAAAACGCTAACATCATTTTATAGTGGAGAGAAATTTCACATACGAAGAGTTCATTGCTTTAACAATAGCACAAAAGGTCAGCTGATTGGGGGGAGTCTTACTGTTTGCATAGGGAGGTTTAACAAGTAGGGTGATTCAGACAATTGTTCAGAGGACAATTCAGAACAGGAAATTATCGTGTTTAGGAATGTCTGTTATGTCCGCGAGGGGAGTTTTGTATGAGATGCGTACGTACCAAGGGAAGAGTTTACATTTCTCGACACGCTTTTAACATGAAACAGCTTGTCAATACCGACAGGTTTCAAATGGAATATCTACCAGCGATGACTTGTTTATTACGGCAATGTCCCACTACTAATATTATTATATCTTAATTAAAACTTTACTCATTTCTTTGTTCCCGATTTCAGAGTGAATAAATTTATGTATTCTACAACGTTACTGTTAATAAATTATAACAATGTACACAATTATTTCTTTTTTATAAAGCAGAGCAGAGTGGCGCAATTTTGTGACACTCTGTACACAATTATTTTTACAAGACAACAACAACACAATACACAATTAATTATTATTTACACCACAGCAGAGTGGCACAATTTTGTGACATCTCCCTTGTTAAGACACCACAAAAGTCGGGAACTAGTTCAATTCGTTACCTGTTAATTAAACTAGCTGCCGTTGTTAGTAAACCTTACTTACTAACAAATTATAACACATTATTACATAGGAATGAGTCAAGGATTGCATAAATTTATTCACTCGCTAGGTGTTAGCAAAAACATCTCTTTATTATTATATTCAAATCTCATGGTTTACTTTGCTTTTAAAAGAATTACTCTAGTAAATTCTGCATTTAATGCTTTAAAAATATTAAATGTCATTCCTTTTATCTCAAAAGTATTCATCTAGATATGGCTTTAAGTACCTCGGATCCGGGTCTCAACTTTGTTATGTTTTAATTTATCACAACTTTAACCAAATTATTTGAAGAATAATGTTGGTTGTAAATTATAGAATTACCTTACATTTAGATATCGTGATGTTACTACTACTTCATTACAGAAATTACAAATCTTATAAGTTATTCTTTAAATTATCAAAAGTTCTTTACTGTTCTTTTGTTACTTCTCTTGTTGAAACAAATTTTTACAAATGTTATGTTTGGATATCACCTGAATTTAACATGAGGTTGTTGTGGGGTCCATGATGGTCACCTTCTGTCGTCTTCTAGGGTGCAATACATGGTTCCTCTCGATGCTCCATTAAGTTGATTGTATCTGGTAGTCTCGACGATAGGATTTTTTACTAGAAGTTCATACTGTTGTAGTTTGAGTTTTCCACTTATGGATTTAGTTGTTCACATTTTACACCTTAATTACAGTTCTTATTTTTCAGTACTAAAGTCTGGTAAGTAACATATCTTACCACTTAGTTTTATTTTTTTTTTAGAGATGTGTCGGATAAGTTTTCCTTTCTTTTTTTTTCTCTTCACACACTACATTATATTTTGTTTATATTATTTCCACGCTACATTTTTCAAAACGATATCACCACAAACTGGATATAATCGTTTTAACGGCATACTCCTACGTGTATGTGGACAACACAAAACTGACATCTTTACATGTCGAAGTTTCACTAGCGAATGTGCACATAGTTTATCGGCGAGGGGTCAGTAAGCTGGCGCGGTTTTACGCACTGAGAAAATAGTTCGTACTTTTATTTAGTATTAATTATTCATTAATTAAATTGTAATACTTAATGTTACTTTTGTTATGAATTAGGAATTTCCTTATTTATTTAGTCGTATTTTAAATAATTAACGTAATTATTATTATTATTAGCTAAATAACACCGTTCTTTGCGTGTTGGTACGGGACAATTTCAAGTTGATGCAGGAATCTAGGTATAGGTAAGGGTGGATAATACTCTTACTTGTTAGAAAGCAAAATTTTTTATTTGTGCGATTTAAATATTTTTTTAAAATCGTCACATCCTCCTGCACCTAACGATGAATAAGGGGTGGTGGGGTAATAATAGAAAATCTAATAAACACAATTACATTTGTTTCTTTTGTGAAATTCCCTTTTTCTCTTTTCTTAACTACTACCTTAATACTATTTACATATAAACCAATATTACTTATTTATCTATGTATTACTTTTAGTTTCCGTAACTTCACAATATAGTGGCCCGACTGATTACATTGCATACTCTAACTATATTGGTTAGCTTTCTGCGCTTTCTTTAACCCTTGTAAAGAACTTCAGTGCGGCGCCATTGTGATTGTGTTACGTATTTATCCCTATATCTCTTAATTCTACTACAGTAATCTAAAGTCAATCCCATACTTGACCTTAGATCCTATCTTAACACTAATTTCTTATTCTACTGAGATAAGCGGAATTTCACAAAGGGGAATCTTTATTTACATTTAAACAATTGGCAGTTACAATCTAAGAGGGGTCAAACACTTTATACTGGACGCATTCTATTATACACTAGGGTGGTGTTCATTGTTTAGAGATGCTGCCATTTATAACAATAGGAGATGGCTTACTACAATATTTCCTGCACGAACGAGTTTGTCTCTTACTGGCAAGCTGGGGAATTATTTTGAACAGGCCACGACCGGGTGTTTACAACTCAAATATACTTTTATCATTATTTTCTCTTTACTTATTTTACTACTACACTTTACACTTTTATTACACGTTATTTTTATTTAAGCTATTATTAAACCTTTTATTTAAAGTACTTATTATTTATGTTATTTCAAACACTTATAAAGCTTGAATTCATTTAAACACACACACACACACACACATATATATATATCTCTTATTACATATAGAATCTTATACTAATTAATCAAATGAAATTTATCTCACAACAATTCAATTTTCTGTACTATCATATATAATCAGTCAAAACAAAACGCTAACATCATTTTATAGTGGAGAGAAATTTCACATACGAAGAGTTCATTGCTTTAACAATAGCACAAAAGGTCAGCTGATTGGGGGGAGTCTTACTGTTTGCATAGGGAGGTTTAACAAGTAGGGTGATTCAGACAATTGTTCAGAGGACAATTCAGAACAGGAAATTATCGTGTTTAGGAATGTCTGTTATGTCCGCGAGGGGAGTTTTGTATGAGATGCGTACGTACCAAGGGAAGAGTTTACATTTCTCGACACGCTTTTAACATGAAACAGCTTGTCAATACCGACAGGTTTCAAATGGAATATCTACCAGCGATGACTTGTTTATTACGGCAATGTCCCACTACTAATATTATTATATCTTAATTAAAACTTTACTCATTTCTTTGTTCCCGATTTCAGAGTGAATAAATTTATGTATTCTACAACGTTACTGTTAATAAATTATAACAATGTACACAATTATTTCTTTTTTATAAAGCAGAGCAGAGTGGCGCAATTTTGTGACACTCTGTACACAATTATTTTTACAAGACAACAACAACACAATACACAATTAATTATTATTTACACCACAGCAGAGTGGCACAATTTTGTGACATCTCCCTTGTTAAGACACCACAAAAGTCGGGAACTAGTTCAATTCGTTACCTGTTAATTAAACTAGCTGCCGTTGTTAGTAAACCTTACTTACTAACAAATTATAACACATTATTACATAGGAATGAGTCAAGGATTGCATAAATTTATTCACTCGCTAGGTGTTAGCAAAAACATCTCTTTATTATTATATTCAAATCTCATGGTTTACTTTGCTTTTAAAAGAATTACTCTAGTAAATTCTGCATTTAATGCTTTAAAAATATTAAATGTCATTCCTTTTATCTCAAAAGTATTCATCTAGATATGGCTTTAAGTACCTCGGATCCGGGTCTCAACTTTGTTATGTTTTAATTTATCACAACTTTAACCAAATTATTTGAAGAATAATGTTGGTTGTAAATTATAGAATTACCTTACATTTAGATATCGTGATGTTACTACTACTTCATTACAGAAATTACAAATCTTATAAGTTATTCTTTAAATTATCAAAAGTTCTTTACTGTTCTTTTGTTACTTCTCTTGTTGAAACAAATTTTTACAAATGTTATGTTTGGATATCACCTGAATTTAACATGAGGTTGTTGTGGGGTCCATGATGGTCACCTTCTGTCGTCTTCTAGGGTGCAATACATGGTTCCTCTCGATGCTCCATTAAGTTGATTGTATCTGGTAGTCTCGACGATAGGATTTTTTACTAGAAGTTCATACTGTTGTAGTTTGAGTTTTCCACTTATGGATTTAGTTGTTCACATTTTACACCTTAATTACAGTTCTTATTTTTCAGTACTAAAGTCTGGTAAGTAACATATCTTACCACTTAGTTTTATTTTTTTTTTAGAGATGTGTCGGATAAGTTTTCCTTTCTTTTTTTTTCTCTTCACACACTACATTATATTTTGTTTATATTATTTCCATGCTACATTTTTCAAAACGATATCACCACAAACTGGATATAATCGTTTTAACGGCATACTCCTACGTGTATGTGGACAACACAAAACTGACATCTTTACATGTCGAAGTTTCACTAGCGAATGTGCACATAGTTTATCGGCGAGGGGTCAGTAAGCTGGCGTGGTTTTACGCACTGAGAAAATAGTTCGTACTTTTATTTAGTATTAATTATTCATTAATTAAATTGTAATACTTAATGTTACTTTTGTTATGAATTAGGAATTTCCTTATTTATTTAGTCGTATTTTAAATAATTAACGTAATTATTATTATTATTATTAGCTAAATAACACCGTTCTTTGCGTGTTGGTACGGGACAATTTCAAGTTGATGCAGGAATCTAGGTATAGGTAAGGGTGGATAATACTCTTACTTGTTAGAAAGCAAAATTTTTTATTTGTGCGATTTAAATATTTTTTTAAAATCGTCACATCCTCCTGCACCTAACGATGAATACGGGGTGGTGGGGTAATAATAGAAAATCTAATAAACACAATTACATTTGTTTCTTTTGTGAAATTCCCTTTTTCTCGTTTCTTAACTACTACCTTAATACTATTTACATATAAACCAATATTACTTATTTATCTATGTATTACTTTTAGTTTCCGTAACTTCACAATATAGTGGCCCGACTGATTACATTGCATACTCTAACTATATTGGTTAGCTTTCTGCGCTTTCTTTAACCCTTGTAAAGAACTTTCTTTAACCCTTGTAAAGAACTTCAGTGCGGCGCCATTGTGATTGTGTTACGTATTTATCCCTATATCTCTTAATTCTACTACAGTAATCTAAAGTCAATCCCATACTTGACCTTAGATCCTATCTTAACACTAATTTCTTATTCTACTGAGATAAGCGGAATTTCACAAAGGGGAATCTTTATTTACATTTAAACAATTGGCAGTTACAATCTAAGAGGGGTCAAACACTTTATACTGGACGCATTGTATTATACACTAGGGTGGTGTTCATTGTTTAGAAATGCTGCCATTTATAACAATAGGAGATGGCTTACTACAATATTTCCTGCACGAACGAGTTTGTCTCTTACTGGCAAGCTGGGGAATTATTTTGAACAGGCCACGACCGGGTGTTTACAACTCAAATATACTTTTATCATTATTTTCTCTTTACTTATTTTACTACTACACTTTACACTTTTATTACACGTTATTTTTATTTAAGCTATTATTAAAACTTTTATTTAAAGTACTTATTATTTATGTTATTTCAAACACTTATAAAGCTTGAACTCATTTAAACACACACACATATATATATATATCTCTTATTACATATAGAATCTTATACTAATTAATCAAATGAAATTTATCTCACAACAATTCAATTTTCTGTACTATCATATATAATCAGTCAAAACAAAACGCTAACATCTTTTTATAGTGGAGAGAAATTTCACATACGAAGAGTTCATTGCTTTAACAATAGCACAAAAGGTCAGCTGATTGGGGGGAGTCTTACTGTTTGCATAGGGAGGTTTAACAAGTAGGGTGATTCAGACAATTGTTCAGAGGACAATTCACAACAGGAAATTATCGTGTTTAGGAATGTCTGTTATGTCCGCGAGGGGAGTTTTGTATGAGATGCGTACGTACCAAGGGAAGAGTTTACATTTCTCGACACGCTTTTAACATGAAACAGCTTGTCAATACCGACAGGTTTCAAATGGAATATCTACCAGCGATGACTTGTTTATTACGGCAATGTCCCACTACTAATATTATTATATCTTAATTAAAACTTTACTCATTTCTTTGTTCCCGATTTCAGAGTGAATAAATTTATGTATTCTACAACGTTACTGTTAATAAATTATAACAATGTACACAATTATTTCTTTTTTATAAAGCAGAGCAGAGTGGCGCAATTTTGTGACACTCTGTACACAATTATTTTTACAAGACAACAACAACACAATACACAATTAATTATTATTTACACCACAGCAGAGTGGCACAATTTTGTGACATCTCCCTTGTTAAGACACCACAAAAGTCGGGAACTAGTTCAATTCGTTACCTGTTAATTAAACTAGCTGCCGTTGTTAGTAAACCTTACTTACTAACAAATTATAACACATTATTACATAGGAATGAGTCAAGGATTGCATAAATTTATTCACTCGCTAGGTGTTAGCAAAAACATCTCTTTATTATTATATTCAAATCTCATGGTTTACTTTGCTTTTAAAAGAATTACTCTAGTAAATTCTGCATTTAATGCTTTAAAAATATTAAATGTCATTCCTTTTATCTCAAAAGTATTCATCTAGATATGGCTTTAAGTACCTCGGATCCGGGTCTCAACTTTGTTATGTTTTAATTTATCACAACTTTAACCAAATTATTTGAAGAATAATGTTGGTTGTAAATTATAGAATTACCTTACATTTAGATATCGTGATGTTACTACTACTTCATTACAGAAATTACAAATCTTATAAGTTATTCTTTAAATTATCAAAAGTTCTTTACTGTTCTTTTGTTACTTCTCTTGTTGAAACAAATTTTTACAAATGTTATGTTTGGATATCACCTGAATTTAACATGAGGTTGTTGTGGGGTCCATGATGGTCATCTTCTGTCGTCTTCTAGGGTGCAATACATGGTTCCTCTCGATGCTCCATTAAGTTGATTGTATCTGGTAGTCTCGACGATAGGATTTTTTACTAGAAGTTCATACTGTTGTAGTTTGAGTTTTCCACTTATGGATTTAGTTGTTCACATTTTACACCTTAATTACAGTTCTTATTTTTCAGTACTAAAGTCTGGTAAGTAACATATCTTACCACTTAGTTTTATTTTTTTTTAGAGATGTGTCGGATAAGTTTTCCTTTCTTTTTTTTTCTCTTCACACACTACATTATATTTTGTTTATATTATTTCCACGCTACATTTTTCAAAACGATATCACCACAAACTGGATATAATCGTTTTAACGGCATACTCCTACGTGTATGTGGACAACACAAAACTGACATCTTTACATGTCGAAGTTTCACTAGCGAATGTGCACATAGTTTATCGGCGAGGGGTCAGTAAGCTGGCGCGGTTTTACGCACTGAGAAAATAGTTCGTACTTTTATTTAGTATTAATTATTCATTAATTAAATTTTTAATTATACTTTATGTTAACTTGGCTACGAATTAGAAATTTGCTTATTATATAGTCGTATTTTAAATAATTAACGTAATTATTATTATTAGCTAAATAACACCGTTCTTTGCATGTTGGTACGGGACAATTTCAAGTTGATGCAGGAATCTAGGTATGGGTAAAGGGTGGATAATACTCTTACTTGTTAGAAAGCAAAATTTTTTATTTGTGCGATTTAAATATTTTTTAAAATCGTCACGATGTCTGCTTTGAATGAGTGAAGATTTTGTGTTAATTTTGTTAAACTTTGGAAGATAGTAATGGTGGAGACACATCAAATGTTGATATATAAGTTTTGGGTAGTGAGGTTTTAGGCCAGACTCATAACTACAAGTGGTTTAAGTGGATCAGTGCAGCAGGGCGCAGTGCACCATTTTACTTTGAAGGTGATGCAGTTGATTATTTTTTTCTAAGTTTATCATTTTTAGTAAACACATTTTATGGGTAGCACAGTGATACAAGTGCAGTATTTAAGGTAAAATGAAATTAGGTGATTAGTATTTCATACAACTAGGTTATGATACATAGGTTTGTGATAACAGTGCTATATATAACATTTTATTGGATCTATGACTAAGACAGACATACTATCTAATTGTGAAGGGTTTAATAATTGTTTATCAGTAAGTACTTCCAAGACAACTGATAGCCTAAGAGTAGTGCAAAGTTTTTGACCTTTCAGTTATCCAATTACAAGCAGCCTGATATATATATATATATATATTTTTTTTTTCAATCACTTTCTGCTACAGTCTGTTTCTTGATGTATATAATATATTTAATATTTATAATGAATTTACCTCAAGATATTTTTTTCTTATTAGGCATACCTAATAAGGAAAAAAAGAAAAAAATATCTTGAGGTAAATTCATTATAAATATTAAATGTAATATATATATATATATATATATATATATATATATATATATTTCAATCACTTTCTGCTACAGTCCGTTTCTTGATGTATATAATACTATAATACTTATAACTATTTTACCTCAAGATGTATTTTTTCTTTAGGGACATGTTTCGGGAGATCCTGTTCTCCCATCTTCAACCTTCGTCATCTTGCTTCTGGTGCGGTATTTGTGTGTTGGCTTCTGGATGTTATTATGGTGGTTTGTTGGTCTTTGGTCCTTCAATGTTGCATTATTGTGTGTGGTTGTGGTATCTGTTTTTGTATTTTGTGTATTTTCAATGTTGAGTGCTTTGAATATTGTGTCATGTTTTGTATTGATTTGTATTTGTTCTGGTATTAATTTGTTTTGTGTTTTATGTTTGTAAATCTGTAAATTTTCCCAAATGTTCATTATGGTGCCTTTGTGTGGTATATGTTTTATTAGTGTTACATTGGTTATGTCTGGGAATTCATGTCCTGTGTTTATTCCATGTGTGGCTAAATTGGATTTATATATGTTTGGTTTTTTGTATGCATTTAGGTGTTCAAAATAACGTTTTTTCAGCTGTTTTTTTGTTTGTCCTATATAACATTTATTGCAATCTTGGCATTCAATTTTGTATATACCGTTGGTTGTTGTATTATCTTTGTTGTGTGAGTTATTTAGATTTTGTAATTTATTTTTATTAGTTTTGTATGCTATTTTTATATCTGTGTTTTTAAATAGTTTTGTTAGTTTTGACATTTTATTATTTATATATGTGAATGTGGCCCATTTTTTGTTGTTGTTATTATTTATGTGTTGTTCAGTTTGATTAATTCTTAATTGTTCAGTTTTTATTTTGTATTTGATTTTATTTTCTATTTTGATCATAGTATTTTTATTGTATCCATTTGCATAACCAATTTGGTGTATTATATTTCTTTCTTTGTCAGTTTCTTGTTTGTTTAGGGGTATTTTGTACATTCTGTTAAATAACGAATAAAATGCTGCCATTTTATGTTGTGGTGGGTGGTCAGAATGGTTAGGTATAATGATGTTAGTGGAAGTTGGTTTTCTATATATTGCATATTGTATGTGTTTGTTGCATCTTGTGATGGTTATGTCTAAATAGTTGATTTTGTTATGTTTTTCTTTTTCTTCTGTGAATTGTATTTTGGGATGTATGTTATTGATTTGTTTCAGTATGTTCTCTGCATTTGTGTTTTTGTTATTTGATACATATAGTCCATCATCTACATATCTTATCCATATGCCATACTTGACCTTAGATCCTATCTTAACACTAATTTCTTATTCTACTGAGATAAGCGGAATTTCACAAAGGGGAATCTTTATTTACATTTAAACAATTGGCAGTTACAATCTAAGAGGGGTCAAACACTTTATACTGGACGCATTCTATTATACACTAGGGTGGTGTTCATTGTTTAGAGATGCTGCCATTTATAACAATAGGAGATGGCTTACTACAATATTTCCTGCACGAACGAGTTTGTCTCTTACTGGCAAGCTGGGGAATTATTTTGAACAGGCCACGACCGGGTGTTTACAACTCAAATATACTTTTATCATTATTTTCTCTTTACTTATTTTACTACTACACTTTACACTTTTATTACACGTTATTTTTATTTAAGCTATTATTAAAACTTTTATTTAAAGTACTTATTATTTATGTTATTTCAAACACTTATAAAGCTTGAATTCATTTAAACACACACATATATATATATATATATATATCTCTTATTACATATAGAATCTTATACTAATTAATCAAATGAAATTTATCTCACAACAATTCAATTTTCTGTACTATCATATATAATCAGTCAAAACAAAACGCTAACATCTTTTTATAGTGGAGAGAAATTTCACATACGAAGAGTTCATTGCTTTAACAATAGCACAAAAGGTCAGCTGATTGGGGGGAGTCTTACTGTTTGCATAGGGAGGTTTAACAAGTAGGGTGATTCAGACAATTGTTCAGAGGACAATTCACAACAGGAAATTATCGTGTTTAGGAATGTCTGTTATGTCCGCGAGGGGAGTTTTGTATGAGATGCGTACGTACCAAGGGAAGAGTTTACATTTCTCGACACGCTTTTAACATGAAACAGCTTGTCAATACCGACAGGTTTCAAATGGAATATCTACCAGCGATGACTTGTTTATTACGGCAATGTCCCACTACTAATATTATTATATCTTAATTAAAACTTTACTCATTTCTTTGTTCCCGATTTCAGAGTGAATAAATTTATGTATTCTACAACGTTACTGTTAATAAATTATAACAATGTACACAATTATTTCTTTTTTATAAAGCAGAGCAGAGTGGCGCAATTTTGTGACACTCTGTACACAATTATTTTTACAAGACAACAACAACACAATACACAATTAATTATTATTTACACCACAGCAGAGTGGCACAATTTTGTGACATCTCCCTTGTTAAGACACCACAAAAGTCGGGAACTAGTTCAATTCGTTACCTGTTAATTAAACTAGCTGCCGTTGTTAGTAAACCTTACTTACTAACAAATTATAACACATTATTACATAGGAATGAGTCAAGGATTGCATAAATTTATTCACTCGCTAGGTGTTAGCAAAAACATCTCTTTATTATTATATTCAAATCTCATGGTTTACTTTGCTTTTAAAAGAATTACTCTAGTAAATTCTGCATTTAATGCTTTAAAAATATTAAATGTCATTCCTTTTATCTCAAAAGTATTCATCTAGATATGGCTTTAAGTACTTCGGATCCGGGTCTCAACTTTGTTATGTTTTAATTTATCACAACTTTAACCAAATTATTTGAAGAATAATGTTGGTTGTAAATTATAGAATTACCTTACATTTAGATATCGTGATGTTACTACTACTTCATTACAGAAATTACAAATCTTATAAGTTATTCTTTAAATTATCAAAAGTTCTTTACTGTTCTTTTGTTACTTCTCTTGTTGAAACAAATTTTTACAAATGTTATGTTTGGATATCACCTGAATTTAACATGAGGTTGTTGTGGGGTCCATGATGGTCATCTTCTGTCGTCTTCTAGGGTGCAATACATGGTTCCTCTCGATGCTCCATTAAGTTGATTGTATCTGGTAGTCTCGACGATAGGATTTTTTACTAGAAGTTCATACTGTTGTAGTTTGAGTTTTCCACTTATGGATTTAGTTGTTCACATTTTACACCTTAATTACAGTTCTTATTTTTCAGTACTAAAGTCTGGTAAGTAACATATCTTACCACTTAGTTTTATTTTTTTTTTAGAGATGTGTCGGATAAGTTTTCCTTTCTTTTTTTTTCTCTTCACACACTACATTATATTTTGTTTATATTATTTCCACGCTACATTTTTCAAAACGATATCACCACAAACTGGATATAATCGTTTTAACGGCATACTCCTACGTGTATGTGGACAACACAAAACTGACATCTTTACATGTCGAAGTTTCACTAGCGAATGTGCACATAGTTTATCGGCGAGGGGTCAGTAAGCTGGCGCGGTTTTACGCACTGAGAAAATAGTTCGTACTTTTATTTAGTATTAATTATTCATTAATTAAATTGTAATACTTAATGTTACTTTTGTTATGAATTAGGAATTTCCTTATTTATTTAGTCGTATTTTAAATAATTAACGTAATTATTATTATTATTATTAGCTAAATAACACCGTTCTTTGCGTGTTGGTACGGGACAATTTCAAGTTGATGCAGGAATCTAGGTATAGGTAAGGGTGGATAATACTCTTACTTGTTAGAAAGCAAAATTTTTTATTTGTGCGATTTAAATATTTTTTTAAAATCGTCACATCCTCCTGCACCTAACGATGAATACGGGGTGGTGGGGTAATAATAGAAAATCTAATAAACACAATTACATTTGTTTCTTTTGTGAAATTCCCTTTTTCTCGTTTCTTAACTACTACCTTAATACTATTTACATATAAACCAATATTACTTATTTATCTATGTATTACTTTTAGTTTCCGTAACTTCACAATATAGTGGCCCGACTGATTACATTGCATACTCTAACTATATTGGTTAGCTTTCTGCGCTTTCTTTAACCCTTGTAAAGAACTTTCTTTAACCCTTGTAAAGAACTTCAGTGCGGCGCCATTGTGATTGTGTTACGTATTTATCCCTATATCTCTTAATTCTACTACAGTAATCTAAAGTCAATCCCATACTTGACCTTAGATCCTATCTTAACACTAATTTCTTATTCTACTGAGATAAGCGGAATTTCACAAAGGGGAATCTTTATTTACATTTAAACAATTGGCAGTTACAATCTAAGAGGGGTCAAACACTTTATACTGGACGCATTCTATTACACTAGGGTGGTGTTCATTGTTTAGAGATGCTGCCATTTATAACAATAGGAGATGGCTTACTACAATATTTCCTGCACGAACGAGTTTGTCTCTTACTGGCAAGCTGGGGAATTATTTTGAACAGGCCACGACCGGGTGTTTACAACTCAAATATACTTTTATCATTATTTTCTCTTTACTTATTTTACTACTACACTTTACACTTTTATTACACGTTATTTTTATTTAAGCTATTATTAAAACTTTTATTTAAAGTACTTATTATTTATGTTATTTCAAACACTTATAAAGCTTGAATTCATTTAAACACACACACATATATATATATATATATATATCTCTTATTACATATAGAATCTTATACTAATTAATCAAATGAAATTTATCTCACAACAATTCAATTTTCTGTACTATCATATATAATCAGTCAAAACAAAACGCTAACATCTTTTTATAGTGGAGAGAAATTTCACATACGAAGAGTTCATTGCTTTAACAATAGCACAAAAGGTCAGCTGATTGGGGGGAGTCTTACTGTTTGCATAGGGAGGTTTAACAAGTAGGGTGATTCAGACAATTGTTCAGAGGACAATTCACAACAGGAAATTATCGTGTTTAGGAATGTCTGTTATGTCCGCGAGGGGAGTTTTGTATGAGATGCGTACGTACCAAGGGAAGAGTTTACATTTCTCGACACGCTTTTAACATGAAACAGCTTGTCAATACCGACAGGTTTCAAATGGAATATCTACCAGCGATGACTTGTTTATTACGGCAATGTCCCACTACTAATATTATTATATCTTAATTAAAACTTTACTCATTTCTTTGTTCCCGATTTCAGAGTGAATAAATTTATGTATTCTACAACGTTACTGTTAATAAATTATAACAATGTACACAATTATTTCTTTTTTATAAAGCAGAGCAGAGTGGCACAATTTTGTGACACTCTGTACACAATTATTTTTACAAGACAACAACAACACAATACACAATTAATTATTATTTACACCACAGCAGAGTGGCACAATTTTGTGACATCTCCCTTGTTAAGACACCACAAAAGTCGGGAACTAGTTCAATTCGTTACCTGTTAATTAAACTAGCTGCCGTTGTTAGTAAACCTTACTTACTAACAAATTATAACACATTATTACATAGGAATGAGTCAAGGATTGCATACATTTATTCACTCGCTAGGTGTTAGCAAAAACATCTCTTTATTATTATATTCAAATCTCATGGTTTACTTTGCTTTTAAAAGAATTACTCTAGTAAATTCTGCATTTAATGCTTTAAAAATATTAAATGTCATTCCTTTTATCTCAAAAGTATTCATCTAGATATGGCTTTAAGTACCTCGGATCCGGGTCTCAACTTTGTTATGTTTTAATTTATCACAACTTTAACCAAATTATTTGAAGAATAATGTTGGTTGTAAATTATAGAATTACCTTACATTTAGATATCGTGATGTTACTACTACTTCATTACAGAAATTACAAATCTTATAAGTTATTCTTTAAATTATCAAAAGTTCTTTACTGTTCTTTTGTTACTTCTCTTGTTGAAACAAATTTTTACAAATGTTATGTTTGGATATCACCTGAATTTAACATGAGGTTGTTGTGGGGTCCATGATGGTCATCTTCTGTCGTCTTCTAGGGTGCAATACATGGTTCCTCTCGATGCTCCATTAAGTTGATTGTATCTGGTAGTCTCGACGATAGGATTTTTTACTAGAAGTTCATACTGTTGTAGTTTGAGTTTTCCACTTATGGATTTAGTTGTTCACATTTTACACCTTAATTACAGTTCTTATTTTTCAGTACTAAAGTCTGGTAAGTAACATATCTTACCACTTAGTTTTATTTTTTTTTAGAGATGTGTCGGATAAGTTTTCCTTTCTTTTTTTTTCTCTTCACACACTACATTATATTTTGTTTATATTATTTCCACGCTACATTTTTCAAAACGATATCACCACAAACTGGATATAATCGTTTTAACGGCATACTCCTACGTGTATGTGGACAACACAAAACTGACATCTTTACATGTCGAAGTTTCACTAGCGAATGTGCACATAGTTTATCGGCGAGGGGTCAGTAAGCTGGCGCGGTTTTACGCACTGAGAAAATAGTTCGTACTTTTATTTAGTATTAATTATTCATTAATTAAATTGTAATACTTAATGTTACTTTTGTTATGAATTAGGAATTTCCTTATTTATTTAGTCGTATTTTAAATAATTAACGTAATTATTATTATTATTAGCTAAATAACACCGTTCTTTGCGTGTTGGTACGGGACAATTTCAAGTTGATGCAGGAATCTAGGTATAGGTAAGGGTGGATAATACTCTTACTTGTTAGAAAGCAAAATTTTTTATTTGTGCGATTTAAATATTTTTTTAAAATCGTCACATCCTCCTGCACCTAACGATGAATACGGGGTGGTGGGGTAATAATAGAAAATCTAATAAACACAATTACATTTGTTTCTTTTGTGAAACTCCCTTTTTCTCTTTTCTTAACTACTACCTTAATACTATTTACATATAAACCAATATTACTTATTTATCTATGTATTACTTTTAGTTTCCGTAACTTCACAATATAGTGGCCCGACTGATTACATTGCATACTCTAACTATATTGGTTAGCTTTCTGCGCTTTCTTTAACCCTTGTAAAGAACTTCAGTGCGGCGCCATTGTGATTGTGTTACGTATTTATCCCTATATCTCTTAATTCTACTACAGTAATCTAAAGTCAATCCCATACTTGACCTTAGATCCTATCTTAACACTAATTTCTTATTCTACTGAGATAAGCGGAATTTCACAAAGGGGAATCTTTATTTACATTTAAACAATTGGCAGTTACAATCTAAGAGGGGTCAAACACTTTATACTGGACGCATTCTATTATACACTAGGGTGGTGTTCATTGTTTAGAGATGCTGCCATTTATAACAATAGGAGATGGCTTACTACAATATTTCCTGCACGAACGAGTTTGTCTCTTACTGGCAAGCTGGGGAATTATTTTGAACAGGCCACGACCGGGTGTTTACAACTCAAATATACTTTTATCATTATTTTCTCTTTACTTATTTTACTACTACACTTTACACTTTTATTACACGTTATTTTTATTTAAGCTATTATTAAAACTTTTATTTAAAGTACTTATTATTTATGTTATTTCAAACACTTATAAAGCTTGAATTCATTTAAACACACACACATATATATATATATCTCTTATTACATATAGAATCTTATACTAATTAATCAAATGAAATTTATCTCACAACAATTCAATTTTCTGTACTATCATATATAATCAGTCAAAACAAAACGCTAACATCTTTTTATAGTGGAGAGAAATTTCACATACGAAGAGTTCATTGCTTTAACAATAGCACAAAAGGTCAGCTGATTGGGGGGAGTCTTACTGTTTGCATAGGGAGGTTTAACAAGTAGGGTGATTCAGACAATTGTTCAGAGGACAATTCACAACAGGAAATTATCGTGTTTAGGAATGTCTGTTATGTCCGCGAGGGGAGTTTTGTATGAGATGCGTACGTACCAAGGGAAGAGTTTACATTTCTCGACACGCTTTTAACATGAAACAGCTTGTCAATACCGACAGGTTTCAAATGGAATATCTACCAGCGATGACTTGTTTATTACGGCAATGTCCCACTACTAATATTATTATATCTTAATTAAAACTTTACTCATTTCTTTGTTCCCGATTTCAGAGTGAATAAATTTATGTATTCTACAACGTTACTGTTAATAAATTATAACAATGTACACAATTATTTCTTTTTTATAAAGCAGAGCAGAGTGGCGCAATTTTGTGACACTCTGTACACAATTATTTTTACAAGACAACAACAACACAATACACAATTAATTATTATTTACACCACAGCAGAGTGGCACAATTTTGTGACATCTCCCTTGTTAAGACACCACAAAAGTCGGGAACTAGTTCAATTCGTTACCTGTTAATTAAACTAGCTGCCGTTGTTAGTAAACCTTACTTACTAACAAATTATAACACATTATTACATAGGAATGAGTCAAGGATTGCATAAATTTATTCACTCGCTAGGTGTTAGCAAAAACATCTCTTTATTATTATATTCAAATCTCATGGTTTACTTTGCTTTTAAAAGAATTACTCTAGTAAATTCTGCATTTAATGCTTTAAAAATATTAAATGTCATTCCTTTTATCTCAAAAGTATTCATCTAGATATGGCTTTAAGTACCTCGGATCCGGGTCTCAACTTTGTTATGTTTTAATTTATCACAACTTTAACCAAATTATTTGAAGAATAATGTTGGTTGTAAATTATAGAATTACCTTACATTTAGATATCGTGATGTTACTACTACTTCATTACAGAAATTACAAATCTTATAAGTTATTCTTTAAATTATCAAAAGTTCTTTACTGTTCTTTTGTTACTTCTCTTGTTGAAACAAATTTTTACAAATGTTATGTTTGGATATCACCTGAATTTAACATGAGGTTGTTGTGGGGTCCATGATGGTCATCTTCTGTCGTCTTCTAGGGTGCAATACATGGTTCCTCTCGATGCTCCATTAAGTTGATTGTATCTGGTAGTCTCGACGATAGGATTTTTTACTAGAAGTTCATACTGTTGTAGTTTGAGTTTTCCACTTATGGATTTAGTTGTTCACATTTTACACCTTAATTACAGTTCTTATTTTTCAGTACTAAAGTCTGGTAAGTAACATATCTTACCACTTAGTTTTATTTTTTTTTTAGAGATGTGTCGGATAAGTTTTCCTTTCTTTTTTTTTCTCTTCACACACTACATTATATTTTGTTTATATTATTTCCACGCTACATTTTTCAAAACGATATCACCACAAACTGGATATAATCGTTTTAACGGCATACTCCTACGTGTATGTGGACAACACAAAACTGACATCTTTACATGTCGAAGTTTCACTAGCGAATGTGCACATAGTTTATCGGCGAGGGGTCAGTAAGCTGGCGCGGTTTTACGCACTGAGAAAATAGTTCGTACTTTTATTTAGTATTAATTATTCATTAATTAAATTGTAATACTTAATGTTACTTTTGTTATGAATTAGGAATTTCCTTATTTATTTAGTCGTATTTTAAATAATTAACGTAATTATTATTATTATTATTAGCTAAATAACACCGTTCTTTGCGTGTTGGTACGGGACAATTTCAAGTTGATGCAGGAATCTAGGTATAGGTAAGGGTGGATAATACTCTTACTTGTTAGAAAGCAAAATTTTTTATTTGTGCGATTTAAATATTTTTTTAAAATCGTCACATCCTCCTGCACCTAACGATGAATACGGGGTGGTGGGGTAATAATAGAAAATCTAATAAACACAATTACATTTGTTTCTTTTGTGAAATTCCCTTTTTCTCGTTTCTTAACTACTACCTTAATACTATTTACATATAAACCAATATTACTTATTTATCTATGTATTACTTTTAGTTTCCGTAACTTCACAATATAGTGGCCCGACTGATTACATTGCATACTCTAACTATATTGGTTAGCTTTCTGCGCTTTCTTTAACCCTTGTAAAGAACTTTCTTTAACCCTTGTAAAGAACTTCAGTGCGGCGCCATTGTGATTGTGTTACGTATTTATCCCTATATCTCTTAATTCTACTACAGTAATCTAAAGTCAATCCCATACTTGACCTTAGATCCTATCTTAACACTAATTTCTTATTCTACTGAGATAAGCGGAATTTCACAAAGGGGAATCTTTATTTACATTTAAACAATTGGCAGTTACAATCTAAGAGGGGTCAAACACTTTATACTGGACGCATTCTATTATACACTAGGGTGGTGTTCATTGTTTAGAGATGCTGCCATTTATAACAATAGGAGATGGCTTACTACAATATTTCCTGCACGAACGAGTTTGTCTCTTACTGGCAAGCTGGGGAATTATTTTGAACAGGCCACGACCGGGTGTTTACAACTCAAATATACTTTTATCATTATTTTCTCTTTACTTATTTTACTACTACACTTTACACTTTTATTACACGTTATTTTTATTTAAGCTATTATTAAAACTTTTATTTAAAGTACTTATTATTTATGTTATTTCAAACACTTATAAAGCTTGAATTCATTTAAACACACACACATATATATATATATATATATATATATCTCTTATTACATATAGAATCTTATACTAATTAATCAAATGAAATTTATCTCACAACAATTCAATTTTCTGTACTATCATATATAATCAGTCAAAACAAAACGCTAACATCTTTTTATAGTGGAGAGAAATTTCACATACGAAGAGTTCATTGCTTTAACAATAGCACAAAAGGTCAGCTGATTGGGGGGAGTCTTACTGTTTGCATAGGGAGGTTTAACAAGTAGGGTGATTCAGACAATTGTTCAGAGGACAATTCACAACAGGAAATTATCGTGTTTAGGAATGTCTGTTATGTCCGCGAGGGGAGTTTTGTATGAGATGCGTACGTACCAAGGGAAGAGTTTACATTTCTCGACACGCTTTTAACATGAAACAGCTTGTCAATACCGACAGGTTTCAAATGGAATATCTACCAGCGATGACTTGTTTATTACGGCAATGTCCCACTACTAATATTATTATATCTTAATTAAAACTTTACTCATTTCTTTGTTCCCGATTTCAGAGTGAATAAATTTATGTATTCTACAACGTTACTGTTAATAAATTATAACAATGTACACAATTATTTCTTTTTTATAAAGCAGAGCAGAGTGGCACAATTTTGTGACACTCTGTACACAATTATTTTTACAAGACAACAACAACACAATACACAATTAATTATTATTTACACCACAGCAGAGTGGCACAATTTTGTGACATCTCCCTTGTTAAGACACCACAAAAGTCGGGAACTAGTTCAATTCGTTACCTGTTAATTAAACTAGCTGCCGTTGTTAGTAAACCTTACTTACTAACAAATTATAACACATTATTACATAGGAATGAGTCAAGGATTGCATAAATTTATTCACTCGCTAGGTGTTAGCAAAAACATCTCTTTATTATTATATTCAAATCTCATGGTTTACTTTGCTTTTAAAAGAATTACTCTAGTAAATTCTGCATTTAATGCTTTAAAAATATTAAATGTCATTCCTTTTATCTCAAAAGTATTCATCTAGATATGGCTTTAAGTACCTCGGATCCGGGTCTCAACTTTGTTATGTTTTAATTTATCACAACTTTAACCAAATTATTTGAAGAATAATGTTGGTTGTAAATTATAGAATTACCTTACATTTAGATATCGTGATGTTACTACTACTTCATTACAGAAATTACAAATCTTATAAGTTATTCTTTAAATTATCAAAAGTTCTTTACTGTTCTTTTGTTACTTCTCTTGTTGAAACAAATTTTTACAAATGTTATGTTTGGATATCACCTGAATTTAACATGAGGTTGTTGTGGGGTCCATGATGGTCATCTTCTGTCGTCTTCTAGGGTGCAATACATGGTTCCTCTCGATGCTCCATTAAGTTGATTGTATCTGGTAGTCTCGACGATAGGATTTTTTACTAGAAGTTCATACTGTTGTAGTTTGAGTTTTCCACTTATGGATTTAGTTGTTCACATTTTACACCTTAATTACAGTTCTTATTTTTCAGTACTAAAGTCTGGTAAGTAACATATCTTACCACTTAGTTTTATTTTTTTTTAGAGATGTGTCGGATAAGTTTTCCTTTCTTTTTTTTTCTCTTCACACACTACATTATATTTTGTTTATATTATTTCCACGCTACATTTTTCAAAACGATATCACCACAAACTGGATATAATCGTTTTAACGGCATACTCCTACGTGTATGTGGACAACACAAAACTGACATCTTTACATGTCGAAGTTTCACTAGCGAATGTGCACATAGTTTATCGGCGAGGGGTCAGTAAGCTGGCGCGGTTTTACGCACTGAGAAAATAGTTCGTACTTTTATTTAGTATTAATTATTCATTAATTAAATTGTAATACTTAATGTTACTTTTGTTATGAATTAGGAATTTCCTTATTTATTTAGTCGTATTTTAAATAATTAACGTAATTATTATTATTATTAGCTAAATAACACCGTTCTTTGCGTGTTGGTACGGGACAATTTCAAGTTGATGCAGGAATCTAGGTATAGGTAAGGGTGGATAATACTCTTACTTGTTAGAAAGCAAAATTTTTTATTTGTGCGATTTAAATATTTTTTTAAAATCGTCACATCCTCCTGCACCTAACGATGAATACGGGGTGGTGGGGTAATAATAGAAAATCTAATAAACACAATTACATTTGTTTCTTTTGTGAAACTCCCTTTTTCTCTTTTCTTAACTACTACCTTAATACTATTTACATATAAACCAATATTACTTATTTATCTATGTATTACTTTTAGTTTCCGTAACTTCACAATATAGTGGCCCGACTGATTACATTGCATACTCTAACTATATTGGTTAGCTTTCTGCGCTTTCTTTAACCCTTGTAAAGAACTTCAGTGCGGCGCCATTGTGATTGTGTTACGTATTTATCCCTATATCTCTTAATTCTACTACAGTAATCTAAAGTCAATCCCATACTTGACCTTAGATCCTATCTTAACACTAATTTCTTATTCTACTGAGATAAGCGGAATTTCACAAAGGGGAATCTTTATTTACATTTAAACAATTGGCAGTTACAATCTAAGAGGGGTCAAACACTTTATACTGGACGCATTCTATTATACACTAGGGTGGTGTTCATTGTTTAGAGATGCTGCCATTTATAACAATAGGAGATGGCTTACTACAATATTTCCTGCACGAACGAGTTTGTCTCTTACTGGCAAGCTGGGGAATTATTTTGAACAGGCCACGACCGGGTGTTTACAACTCAAATATACTTTTATCATTATTTTCTCTTTACTTATTTTACTACTACACTTTACACTTTTATTACACGTTATTTTTATTTAAGCTATTATTAAAACTTTTATTTAAAGTACTTATTATTTATGTTATTTCAAACACTTATAAAGCTTGAATTCATTTAAACACACACACATATATATATATATATATATCTCTTATTACATATAGAATCTTATACTAATTAATCAAATGAAATTTATCTCACAACAATTCAATTTTCTGTACTATCATATATAATCAGTCAAAACAAAACGCTAACATCTTTTTATAGTGGAGAGAAATTTCACATACGAAGAGTTCATTGCTTTAACAATAGCACAAAAGGTCAGCTGATTGGGGGGAGTCTTACTGTTTGCATAGGGAGGTTTAACAAGTAGGGTGATTCAGACAATTGTTCAGAGGACAATTCACAACAGGAAATTATCGTGTTTAGGAATGTCTGTTATGTCCGCGAGGGGAGTTTTGTATGAGATGCGTACGTACCAAGGGAAGAGTTTACATTTCTCGACACGCTTTTAACATGAAACAGCTTGTCAATACCGACAGGTTTCAAATGGAATATCTACCAGCGATGACTTGTTTATTACGGCAATGTCCCACTACTAATATTATTATATCTTAATTAAAACTTTACTCATTTCTTTGTTCCCGATTTCAGAGTGAATAAATTTATGTATTCTACAACGTTACTGTTAATAAATTATAACAATGTACACAATTATTTCTTTTTTATAAAGCAGAGCAGAGTGGCGCAATTTTGTGACACTCTGTACACAATTATTTTTACAAGACAACAACAACACAATACACAATTAATTATTATTTACACCACAGCAGAGTGGCACAATTTTGTGACATCTCCCTTGTTAAGACACCACAAAAGTCGGGAACTAGTTCAATTCGTTACCTGTTAATTAAACTAGCTGCCGTTGTTAGTAAACCTTACTTACTAACAAATTATAACACATTATTACATAGGAATGAGTCAAGGATTGCATAAATTTATTCACTCGCTAGGTGTTAGCAAAAACATCTCTTTATTATTATATTCAAATCTCATGGTTTACTTTGCTTTTAAAAGAATTACTCTAGTAAATTCTGCATTTAATGCTTTAAAAATATTAAATGTCATTCCTTTTATCTCAAAAGTATTCATCTAGATATGGCTTTAAGTACCTCGGATCCGGGTCTCAACTTTGTTATGTTTTAATTTATCACAACTTTAACCAAATTATTTGAAGAATAATGTTGGTTGTAAATTATAGAATTACCTTACATTTAGATATCGTGATGTTACTACTACTTCATTACAGAAATTACAAATCTTATAAGTTATTCTTTAAATTATCAAAAGTTCTTTACTGTTCTTTTGTTACTTCTCTTGTTGAAACAAATTTTTACAAATGTTATGTTTGGATATCACCTGAATTTAACATGAGGTTGTTGTGGGGTCCATGATGGTCATCTTCTGTCGTCTTCTAGGGTGCAATACATGGTTCCTCTCGATGCTCCATTAAGTTGATTGTATCTGGTAGTCTCGACGATAGGATTTTTTACTAGAAGTTCATACTGTTGTAGTTTGAGTTTTCCACTTATGGATTTAGTTGTTCACATTTTACACCTTAATTACAGTTCTTATTTTTCAGTACTAAAGTCTGGTAAGTAACATATCTTACCACTTAGTTTTATTTTTTTTTTAGAGATGTGTCGGATAAGTTTTCCTTTCTTTTTTTTTCTCTTCACACACTACATTATATTTTGTTTATATTATTTCCACGCTACATTTTTCAAAACGATATCACCACAAACTGGATATAATCGTTTTAACGGCATACTCCTACGTGTATGTGGACAACACAAAACTGACATCTTTACATGTCGAAGTTTCACTAGCGAATGTGCACATAGTTTATCGGCGAGGGGTCAGTAAGCTGGCGCGGTTTTACGCACTGAGAAAATAGTTCGTACTTTTATTTAGTATTAATTATTCATTAATTAAATTGTAATACTTAATGTTACTTTTGTTATGAATTAGGAATTTCCTTATTTATTTAGTCGTATTTTAAATAATTAACGTAATTATTATTATTATTATTAGCTAAATAACACCGTTCTTTGCGTGTTGGTACGGGACAATTTCAAGTTGATGCAGGAATCTAGGTATAGGTAAGGGTGGATAATACTCTTACTTGTTAGAAAGCAAAATTTTTTATTTGTGCGATTTAAATATTTTTTTAAAATCGTCACATCCTCCTGCACCTAACGATGAATACGGGGTGGTGGGGTAATAATAGAAAATCTAATAAACACAATTACATTTGTTTCTTTTGTGAAATTCCCTTTTTCTCGTTTCTTAACTACTACCTTAATACTATTTACATATAAACCAATATTACTTATTTATCTATGTATTACTTTTAGTTTCCGTAACTTCACAATATAGTGGCCCGACTGATTACATTGCATACTCTAACTATATTGGTTAGCTTTCTGCGCTTTCTTTAACCCTTGTAAAGAACTTTCTTTAACCCTTGTAAAGAACTTCAGTGCGGCGCCATTGTGATTGTGTTACGTATTTATCCCTATATCTCTTAATTCTACTACAGTAATCTAAAGTCAATCCCATACTTGACCTTAGATCCTATCTTAACACTAATTTCTTATTCTACTGAGATAAGCGGAATTTCACAAAGGGGAATCTTTATTTACATTTAAACAATTGGCAGTTACAATCTAAGAGGGGTCAAACACTTTATACTGGACGCATTCTATTATACACTAGGGTGGTGTTCATTGTTTAGAGATGCTGCCATTTATAACAATAGGAGATGGCTTACTACAATATTTCCTGCACGAACGAGTTTGTCTCTTACTGGCAAGCTGGGGAATTATTTTGAACAGGCCACGACCGGGTGTTTACAACTCAAATATACTTTTATCATTATTTTCTCTTTACTTATTTTACTACTACACTTTACACTTTTATTACACGTTATTTTTATTTAAGCTATTATTAAAACTTTTATTTAAAGTACTTATTATTTATGTTATTTCAAACACTTATAAAGCTTGAATTCATTTAAACACACACACATATATATATATATATATATATATCTCTTATTACATATAGAATCTTATACTAATTAATCAAATGAAATTTATCTCACAACAATTCAATTTTCTGTACTATCATATATAATCAGTCAAAACAAAACGCTAACATCTTTTTATAGTGGAGAGAAATTTCACATACGAAGAGTTCATTGCTTTAACAATAGCACAAAAGGTCAGCTGATTGGGGGGAGTCTTACTGTTTGCATAGGGAGGTTTAACAAGTAGGGTGATTCAGACAATTGTTCAGAGGACAATTCACAACAGGAAATTATCGTGTTTAGGAATGTCTGTTATGTCCGCGAGGGGAGTTTTGTATGAGATGCGTACGTACCAAGGGAAGAGTTTACATTTCTCGACACGCTTTTAACATGAAACAGCTTGTCAATACCGACAGGTTTCAAATGGAATATCTACCAGCGATGACTTGTTTATTACGGCAATGTCCCACTACTAATATTATTATATCTTAATTAAAACTTTACTCATTTCTTTGTTCCCGATTTCAGAGTGAATAAATTTATGTATTCTACAACGTTACTGTTAATAAATTATAACAATGTACACAATTATTTCTTTTTTATAAAGCAGAGCAGAGTGGCACAATTTTGTGACACTCTGTACACAATTATTTTTACAAGACAACAACAACACAATACACAATTAATTATTATTTACACCACAGCAGAGTGGCACAATTTTGTGACATCTCCCTTGTTAAGACACCACAAAAGTCGGGAACTAGTTCAATTCGTTACCTGTTAATTAAACTAGCTGCCGTTGTTAGTAAACCTTACTTACTAACAAATTATAACACATTATTACATAGGAATGAGTCAAGGATTGCATAAATTTATTCACTCGCTAGGTGTTAGCAAAAACATCTCTTTATTATTATATTCAAATCTCATGGTTTACTTTGCTTTTAAAAGAATTACTCTAGTAAATTCTGCATTTAATGCTTTAAAAATATTAAATGTCATTCCTTTTATCTCAAAAGTATTCATCTAGATATGGCTTTAAGTACCTCGGATCCGGGTCTCAACTTTGTTATGTTTTAATTTATCACAACTTTAACCAAATTATTTGAAGAATAATGTTGGTTGTAAATTATAGAATTACCTTACATTTAGATATCGTGATGTTACTACTACTTCATTACAGAAATTACAAATCTTATAAGTTATTCTTTAAATTATCAAAAGTTCTTTACTGTTCTTTTGTTACTTCTCTTGTTGAAACAAATTTTTACAAATGTTATGTTTGGATATCACCTGAATTTAACATGAGGTTGTTGTGCGGTCCATGATGGTCATCTTCTGTCGTCTTCTAGGGTGCAATACATGGTTCCTCTCGATGCTCCATTAAGTTGATTGTATCTGGTAGTCTCGACGATAGGATTTTTTACTAGAAGTTCATACTGTTGTAGTTTGAGTTTTCCACTTATGGATTTAGTTGTTCACATTTTACACCTTAATTACAGTTCTTATTTTTCAGTACTAAAGTCTGGTAAGTAACATATACTACCACTTAGTTTTATTTTTTTTTTAGAGATGTGTCGGATAAGTTTTCCTTTCTTTTTTTTTCTCTTCACACACTACATTATATTTTGTTTATATTATTTCCACGCTACATTTTTCAAAACGATATCACCACAAACTGGATATAATCGTTTTAACGGCATACTCCTACGTGTATGTGGACAACACAAAACTGACATCTTTACATGTCGAAGTTTCACTAGCGAATGTGCACATAGTTTATCGGCGAGGGGTCAGTAAGCTGGCGCGGTTTTACGCACTGAGAAAATAGTTCGTACTTTTATTTAGTATTAATTATTCATTAATTAAATTGTAATACTTAATGTTACTTTTGTTATGAATTAGGAATTTCCTTATTTATTTAGTCGTATTTTAAATAATTAACGTAATTATTATTATTATTAGCTAAATAACACCGTTCTTTGCGTGTTGGTACGGGACAATTTCAAGTTGATGCAGGAATCTAGGTATAGGTAAGGGTGGATAATACTCTTACTTGTTAGAAAGCAAAATTTTTTATTTGTGCGATTTAAATATTTTTTTAAAATCGTCACATCCTCCTGCACCTAACGATGAATACGGGGTGGTGGGGTAATAATAGAAAATCTAATAAACACAATTACATTTGTTTCTTTTGTGAAATTCCCTTTTTCTCTTTTCTTAACTACTACCTTAATACTATTTACATATAAACCAATATTACTTATTTATCTATGTATTACTTTTAGTTTCCGTAACTTCACAATATAGTGGCCCGACTGATTACATTGCATACTCTAACTATATTGGTTAGCTTTCTGCGCTTTCTTTAACCCTTGTAAAGAACTTCAGTGCGGCGCCATTGTGATTGTGTTACGTATTTATCCCTATATCTCTTAATTCTACTACAGTAATCTAAAGTCAATCCCATACTTGACCTTAGATCCTATCTTAACACTAATTTCTTATTCTACTGAGATAAGCGGAATTTCACAAAGGGGAATCTTTATTTACATTTAAACAATTGGCAGTTACAATCTAAGAGGGGTCAAACACTTTATACTGGACGCATTCTATTATACACTAGGGTGGTGTTCATTGTTTAGAGATGCTGCCATTTATAACAATAGGAGATGGCTTACTACAATATTTCCTGCACGAACGAGTTTGTCTCTTACTGGCAAGCTGGGGAATTATTTTGAACAGGCCACGACCGGGTGTTTACAACTCAAATATACTTTTATCATTATTTTCTCTTTACTTATTTTACTACTACACTTTACACTTTTATTACACGTTATTTTTATTTAAGCTATTATTAAAACTTTTATTTAAAGTACTTATTATTTATGTTATTTCAAACACTTATAAAGCTTGAATTCATTTAAACACACACACATATATATATATATATATCTCTTATTACATATAGAATCTTATACTAATTAATCAAATGAAATTTATCTCACAACAATTCAATTTTCTGTACTATCATATATAATCAGTCAAAACAAAACGCTAACATCATTTTATAGTGGAGAGAAATTTCACATACGAAGAGTTCATTGCTTTAACAATAGCATAAAAGGTCAGCTGATTGGGGGGAGTCTTACTGTTTGCATAGGGAGGTTTAACAAGTAGGGTGATTCAGACAATTGTTCAGAGGACAATTCAGAACAGGAAATTATCGTGTTTAGGAATGTCTGTTATGTCCGCGAGGGGAGTTTTGTATGAGATGCGTACGTACCAAGGGAAGAGTTTACATTTCTCGACACGCTTTTAACATGAAACAGCTTGTCAATACCGACAGGTTTCAAATGGAATATCTACCAGCGATGACTTGTTTATTACGGCAATGTCCCACTACTAATATTATTATATCTTAATTAAAACTTTACTCATTTCTTTGTTCCCGATTTCAGAGTGAATAAATTTATGTATTCTACAACGTTACTGTTAATAAATTATAACAATGTACACAATTATTTCTTTTTTATAAAGCAGAGCAGAGTGGCGCAATTTTGTGACACTCTGTACACAATTATTTTTACAAGACAACAACAACACAATACACAATTAATTATTATTTACACCACAGCAGAGTGGCACAATTTTGTGACATCTCCCTTGTTAAGACACCACAAAAGTCGGGAACTAGTTCAATTCGTTACCTGTTAATTAAACTAGCTGCCGTTAGTAAACCTTACTTACTAACAAATTATAACACATTATTACATAGGAATGAGTCAAGGATTGCATAAATTTATTCACTCGCTAGGTGTTAGCAAAAACATCTCTTTATTATTATATTCAAATCTCATGGTTTACTTTGCTTTTAAAAGAATTACTCTAGTAAATTCTGCATTTAATGCTTTAAAAATATTAAATGTCATTCCTTTTATCTCAAAAGTATTCATCTAGATATGGCTTTAAGTACCTCGGATCCGGGTCTCAACTTTGTTATGTTTTAATTTATCACAACTTTAACCAAATTATTTGAAGAATAATGTTGGTTGTAAATTATAGAATTACCTTACATTTAGATATCGTGATGTTACTACTACTTCATTACAGAAATTACAAATCTTATAAGTTATTCTTTAAATTATCAAAAGTTCTTTACTGTTCTTTTGTTACTTCTCTTGTTGAAACCAATTTTTACAAACGTTATGTTTGGCTATCACCTGAATTTAACATGAGGTTGTTGTGCGGTCCATGATGGTCATCTTCTGTCGTCTTCTAGGGTGCAATACATGGTTCCTCTCGATGCTCCATTAAGTTGATTGTATCTGGTAGTCTCGACGATAGGATTTTTTACTAGAAGTTCATACTGTTGTAGTTTGAGTTTTCCACTTATGGATTTAGTTGTTCACATTTTACACCTTAATTACAGTTCTTATTTTTCAGTACTAAAGTCTGGTAAGTAACATATCTTACCACTTAGTTTTATTTTTTTTTTAGAGATGTGTCGGATAAGTTTTCCTTTCTTTTTTTTTTTCTCTTCACACACTACATTATATTTTGTTTATATTATTTCCACGCTACATTTTTCAAAACGATATCACCACAAACTGGATATAATCGTTTTAACGGCATACTCCTACGTGTCTGTGGACAACACAAAACTGACATCTTTACATGTCGAAGTTTCACTAGCGAATGTGCACATAGTTTATCGGCGAGGGGTCAGTAAGCTGGCGCGGTTTTACGCACTGAGAAAATAGTTCGTACTTTTATTTAGTATTAATTATTCATTAATTAAATTGTAATACTTAATGTTACTTTTGTTATGAATTAGGAATTTCCTTATTTATTTAGTCGTATTTTAAATAATTAACGTAATTATTATTATTATTAGCTAAATAACACCGTTCTTTGCGTGTTGGTACGGGACAATTTCAAGTTGATGCAGGAATCTAGGTATAGGTAAGGGTGGATAATACTCGTACTTGTTAGAAAGCAAAATTTTTTATTTGTGCGATTTAAATATTTTTTTAAAATCGTCACATCCTCCTGCACCTAACGATGAATACGGGGTGGTGGGGTAATAATAGAAAATCTAATAAACACAATTACATTTGTTTCTTTTGTGAAATTCCCTTTTTCTCGTTTCTTAACTACTACCTTAATACTATTTACATATAAACCAATATTACTTATTTATCTATGTATTACTTTTAGTTTCCGTAACTTCACAATATAGTGGCCCGACTGATTACATTGCATACTCTAACTATATTGGTTAGCTTTCTGCGCTTTCTTTAACCCTTGTAAAGAACTTTCTTTAACCCTTGTAAAGAACTTCAGTGCGGCGCCATTGTGATTGTGTTACGTATTTATCCCTATATCTCTTAATTCTACTACAGTAATCTAAAGTCAATCCCATACTTGACCTTAGATCCTATCTTAACACTAATTTCTTATTCTACTGAGATAAGCGGAATTTCACAAAGGGGAATCTTTATTTACATTTAAACAATTGGCAGTTACAATCTAAGAGGGGTCAAACACTTTATACTGGACGCATTGTATTATACACTAGGGTGGTGTTCATTGTTTAGAGATGCTGCCATTTATAACAATAGGAGATGGCTTACTACAATATTTCCTGCACGAACGAGTTTGTCTCTTACTGGCAAGCTGGGGAATTATTTTGAACAGGCCACGACCGGGTGTTTACAACTCAAATATACTTTTATCATTATTTTCTCTTTACTTATTTTACTACTACACTTTACACTTTTATTACACGTTATTTTTATTTAAGCTATTATTAAACCTTTTATTTAAAGTACTTATTATTTATGTTATTTCAAACACTTATAAAGCTTGAATTCATTTAAACACACACATATATATATATATATCTTATTACATATAGAATCTTATACTAATTAATCAAATGAAATTTATCTCACAACAATTCAATTTTCTGTACTATCATATATAATCAGTCAAAACAAAACGCTAACATCTTTTTATAGTGGAGAGAAATTTCACATACGAAGAGTTCATTGCTTTAACAATAGCACAAAAGGTCAGCTGATTGGGGGGAGTCTTACTGTTTGCATAGGGAGGTTTAACAAGTAGGGTGATTCAGACAATTGTTCAGAGGACAATTCACAACAGGAAATTATCGTGTTTAGGAATGTCTGTTATGTCCGCGAGGGGAGTTTTGTATGAGATGCGTACGTACCAAGGGAAGAGTTTACATTTCTCGACACGCTTTTAACATGAAACAGCTTGTCAATACCGACAGGTTTCAAATGGAATATCTACCAGCGATGACTTGTTTATTACGGCAATGTCCCACTACTAATATTATTATATCTTAATTAAAACTTTACTCATTTCTTTGTTCCCGATTTCAGAGTGAATAAATTTATGTATTCTACAACGTTACTGTTAATAAATTATAACAATGTACACAATTATTTCTTTTTTATAAAGCAGAGCAGAGTGGCACAATTTTGTGACACTCTGTACACAATTATTTTTACAAGACAACAACAACACAATACACAATTAATTATTATTTACACCACAGCAGAGTGGCACAATTTTGTGACATCTCCCTTGTTAAGACACCACAAAAGTCGGGAACTAGTTCAATTCGTTACCTGTTAATTAAACTAGCTGCCGTTGTTAGTAAACCTTACTTACTAACAAATTATAACACATTATTACATAGGAATGAGTCAAGCATTGCATAAATTTATTCACTCGCTAGGTGTTAGCAAAAACATCTCTTTATTATTATATTCAAATCTCATGGTTTACTTTGCTTTTAAAAGAATTACTCTAGTAAATTCTGCATTTAATGCTTTAAAAATATTAAATGTCATTCCTTTTATCTCAAAAGTATTCATCTAGATATGGCTTTAAGTACCTCGGATCCGGGTCTCAACTTTGTTATGTTTTAATTTATCACAACTTTAACCAAATTATTTGAAGAATAATGTTGGTTGTAAATTATAGAATTACCTTACATTTAGATATCGTGATGTTACTACTACTTCATTACAGAAATTACAAATCTTATAAGTTATTCTTTAAATTATCAAAAGTTCTTTACTGTTCTTTTGTTACTTCTCTTGTTGAAACAAATTTTTACAAATGTTATGTTTGGATATCACCTGAATTTAACATGAGGTTGTTGTGCGGTCCATGATGGTCATCTTCTGTCGTCTTCTAGGGTGCAATACATGGTTCCTCTCGATGCTCCATTAAGTTGATTGTATCTGGTAGTCTCGACGATAGGATTTTTTACTAGAAGTTCATACTGTTGTAGTTTGAGTTTTCCACTTATGGATTTAGTTGTTCACATTTTACACCTTAATTACAGTTCTTATTTTTCAGTACTAAAGTCTGGTAAGTAACATATCTTACCACTTAGTTTTATTTTTTTTTTAGAGATGTGTCGGATAAGTTTTCCTTTCTTTTTTTTTCTCTTCACACACTACATTATATTTTGTTTATATTATTTCCACGCTACATTTTTCAAAACGATATCACCACAAACTGGATATAATCGTTTTAACGGCATACTCCTACGTGTATGTGGACAACACAAAACTGACATCTTTACATGTCGAAGTTTCACTAGCGAATGTGCACATAGTTTATCGGCGAGGGGTCAGTAAGCTGGCGCGGTTTTACGCACTGAGAAAATAGTTCGTACTTTTATTTAGTATTAATTATTCATTAATTAAATTGTAATACTTAATGTTACTTTTGTTATGAATTAGGAATTTCCTTATTTATTTAGTCGTATTTTAAATAATTAACGTAATTATTATTATTATTAGCTAAATAACACCGTTCTTTGCGTGTTGGTACGGGACAATTTCAAGTTGATGCAGGAATCTAGGTATAGGTAAGGGTGGATAATACTCTTACTTGTTAGAAAGCAAAATTTTTTATTTGTGCGATTTAAATATTTTTTTAAAATCGTCACATCCTCCTGCACCTAACGATGAATACGGGGTGGTGGGGTAATAATAGAAAATCTAATAAACACAATTACATTTGTTTCTTTTGTGAAATTCCCTTTTTCTCTTTTCTTAACTACTACCTTAATACTATTTACATATAAACCAATATTACTTATTTATCTATGTATTACTTTTAGTTTCCGTAACTTCACAATATAGTGGCCCGACTGATTACATTGCATACTCTAACTATATTGGTTAGCTTTCTGCGCTTTCTTTAACCCTTGTAAAGAACTTCAGTGCGGCGCCATTGTGATTGTGTTACGTATTTATCCCTATATCTCTTAATTCTACTACAGTAATCTAAAGTCAATCCCATACTTGACCTTAGATCCTATCTTAACACTAATTTCTTATTCTACTGAGATAAGCGGAATTTCACAAAGGGGAATCTTTATTTACATTTAAACAATTGGCAGTTACAATCTAAGAGGGGTCAAACACTTTATACTGGACGCATTCTATTATACACTAGGGTGGTGTTCATTGTTTAGAGATGCTGCCATTTATAACAATAGGAGATGGCTTACTACAATATTTCCTGCACGAACGAGTTTGTCTCTTACTGGCAAGCTGGGGAATTATTTTGAACAGGCCACGACCGGGTGTTTACAACTCAAATATACTTTTATCATTATTTTCTCTTTACTTATTTTACTACTACACTTTACACTTTTATTACACGTTATTTTTATTTAAGCTATTATTAAAACTTTTATTTAAAGTACTTATTATTTATGTTATTTCAAACACTTATAAAGCTTGAATTCATTTAAACACACACACATATATATATATATATATATATATATATATATATCTCTTATTACATATAGAATCTTATACTAATTAATCAAATGAAATTTATCTCACAACAATTCAATTTTCTGTACTATCATATATAATCAGTCAAAACAAAACGCTAACATCATTTTATAGTGGAGAGAAATTTCACATACGAAGAGTTCATTGCTTTAACAATAGCATAAAAGGTCAGCTGATTGGGGGGAGTCTTACTGTTTGCATAGGGAGGTTTAACAAGTAGGGTGATTCAGACAATTGTTCAGAGGACAATTCAGAACAGGAAATTATCGTGTTTAGGAATGTCTGTTATGTCCGCGAGGGGAGTTTTGTATGAGATGCGTACGTACCAAGGGAAGAGTTTACATTTCTCGACACGCTTTTAACATGAAACAGCTTGTCAATACCGACAGGTTTCAAATGGAATATCTACCAGCGATGACTTGTTTATTACGGCAATGTCCCACTACTAATATTATTATATCTTAATTAAAACTTTACTCATTTCTTTGTTCCCGATTTCAGAGTGAATAAATTTATGTATTCTACAACGTTACTGTTAATAAATTATAACAATGTACACAATTATTTCTTTTTTATAAAGCAGAGCAGAGTGGCGCAATTTTGTGACACTCTGTACACAATTATTTTTACAAGACAACAACAACACAATACACAATTAATTATTATTTACACCACAGCAGAGTGGCACAATTTTGTGACATCTCCCTTGTTAAGACACCACAAAAGTCGGGAACTAGTTCAATTCGTTACCTGTTAATTAAACTAGCTGCCGTTAGTAAACCTTACTTACTAACAAATTATAACACATTATTACATAGGAATGAGTCAAGGATTGCATAAATTTATTCACTCGCTAGGTGTTAGCAAAAACATCTCTTTATTATTATATTCAAATCTCATGGTTTACTTTGCTTTTAAAAGAATTACTCTAGTAAATTCTGCATTTAATGCTTTAAAAATATTAAATGTCATTCCTTTTATCTCAAAAGTATTCATCTAGATATGGCTTTAAGTACCTCGGATCCGGGTCTCAACTTTGTTATGTTTTAATTTATCACAACTTTAACCAAATTATTTGAAGAATAATGTTGGTTGTAAATTATAGAATTACCTTACATTTAGATATCGTGATGTTACTACTACTTCATTACAGAAATTACAAATCTTATAAGTTATTCTTTAAATTATCAAAAGTTCTTTACTGTTCTTTTGTTACTTCTCTTGTTGAAACCAATTTTTACAAACGTTATGTTTGGCTATCACCTGAATTTAACATGAGGTTGTTGTGCGGTCCATGATGGTCATCTTCTGTCGTCTTCTAGGGTGCAATACATGGTTCCTCTCGATGCTCCATTAAGTTGATTGTATCTGGTAGTCTCGACGATAGGATTTTTTACTAGAAGTTCATACTGTTGTAGTTTGAGTTTTCCACTTATGGATTTAGTTGTTCACATTTTACACCTTAATTACAGTTCTTATTTTTCAGTACTAAAGTCTGGTAAGTAACATATCTTACCACTTAGTTTTATTTTTTTTTTAGAGATGTGTCGGATAAGTTTTCCTTTCTTTTTTTTTTTCTCTTCACACACTACATTATATTTTGTTTATATTATTTCCACGCTACATTTTTCAAAACGATATCACCACAAACTGGATATAATCGTTTTAACGGCATACTCCTACGTGTATGTGGACAACACAAAACTGACATCTTTACATGTCGAAGTTTCACTAGCGAATGTGCACATAGTTTATCGGCGAGGGGTCAGTAAGCTGGCGCGGTTTTACGCACTGAGAAAATAGTTCGTACTTTTATTTAGTATTAATTATTCATTAATTAAATTGTAATACTTAATGTTACTTTTGTTATGAATTAGGAATTTCCTTATTTATTTAGTCGTATTTTAAATAATTAACGTAATTATTATTATTATTAGCTAAATAACACCGTTCTTTGCGTGTTGGTACGGGACAATTTCAAGTTGATGCAGGAATCTAGGTATAGGTAAGGGTGGATAATACTCGTACTTGTTAGAAAGCAAAATTTTTTATTTGTGCGATTTAAATATTTTTTTAAAATCGTCACATCCTCCTGCACCTAACGATGAATACGGGGTGGTGGGGTAATAATAGAAAATCTAATAAACACAATTACATTTGTTTCTTTTGTGAAATTCCCTTTTTCTCGTTTCTTAACTACTACCTTAATACTATTTACATATAAACCAATATTACTTATTTATCTATGTATTACTTTTAGTTTCCGTAACTTCACAATATAGTGGCCCGACTGATTACATTGCATACTCTAACTATATTGGTTAGCTTTCTGCGCTTTCTTTAACCCTTGTAAAGAACTTTCTTTAACCCTTGTAAAGAACTTCAGTGCGGCGCCATTGTGATTGTGTTACGTATTTATCCCTATATCTCTTAATTCTACTACAGTAATCTAAAGTCAATCCCATACTTGACCTTAGATCCTATCTTAACACTAATTTCTTATTCTACTGAGATAAGCGGAATTTCACAAAGGGGAATCTTTATTTACATTTAAACAATTGGCAGTTACAATCTAAGAGGGGTCAAACACTTTATACTGGACGCATTGTATTATACACTAGGGTGGTGTTCATTGTTTAGAGATGCTGCCATTTATAACAATAGGAGATGGCTTACTACAATATTTCCTGCACGAACGAGTTTGTCTCTTACTGGCAAGCTGGGGAATTATTTTGAACAGGCCACGACCGGGTGTTTACAACTCAAATATACTTTTATCATTATTTTCTCTTTACTTATTTTACTACTACACTTTACACTTTTATTACACGTTATTTTTATTTAAGCTATTATTAAACCTTTTATTTAAAGTACTTATTATTTATGTTATTTCAAACACTTATAAAGCTTGAATTCATTTAAACACACACATATATATATATATATCTTATTACATATAGAATCTTATACTAATTAATCAAATGAAATTTATCTCACAACAATTCAATTTTCTGTACTATCATATATAATCAGTCAAAACAAAACGCTAACATCTTTTTATAGTGGAGAGAAATTTCACATACGAAGAGTTCATTGCTTTAACAATAGCACAAAAGGTCAGCTGATTGGGGGGAGTCTTACTGTTTGCATAGGGAGGTTTAACAAGTAGGGTGATTCAGACAATTGTTCAGAGGACAATTCACAACAGGAAATTATCGTGTTTAGGAATGTCTGTTATGTCCGCGAGGGGAGTTTTGTATGAGATGCGTACGTACCAAGGGAAGAGTTTACATTTCTCGACACGCTTTTAACATGAAACAGCTTGTCAATACCGACAGGTTTCAAATGGAATATCTACCAGCGATGACTTGTTTATTACGGCAATGTCCCACTACTAATATTATTATATCTTAATTAAAACTTTACTCATTTCTTTGTTCCCGATTTCAGAGTGAATAAATTTATGTATTCTACAACGTTACTGTTAATAAATTATAACAATGTACACAATTATTTCTTTTTTATAAAGCAGAGCAGAGTGGCGCAATTTTGTGACACTCCGTACACAATTATTTTTACAAGACAACAACAACACAATACACAATTAATTATTATTTACACCACAGCAGAGTGGCACAATTTTGTGACATCTCCCTTGTTAAGACACCACAAAAGTCGGGAACTAGTTCAATTCGTTACCTGTTAATTAAACTAGCTGCCGTTGTTAGTAAACCTTACTTACTAACAAATTATAACACATTATTACATAGGAATGAGTCAAGGATTGCATAAATTTATTCACTCGCTAGGTGTTAGCAAAAACATCTCTTTATTATTATATTCAAATCTCATGGTTTACTTTGCTTTTAAAAGAATTACTCTAGTAAATTCTGCATTTAATGCTTTAAAAATATTAAATGTCATTCCTTTTATCTCAAAAGTATTCATCTAGATATGGCTTTAAGTACCTCGGATCCGGGTCTCAACTTTGATATGTTTTAATTTATCACAACTTTAACCAAATTATTTGAAGAATAATGTTGGTTGTAAATTATAGAATTACCTTACATTTAGATATCGTGATGTTACTACTACTTCATTACAGAAATTACAAATCTTATAAGTTATTCTTTAAATTATCAAAAGTTCTTTACTGTTCTTTTGTTACTTCTCTTGTTGAAACAAATTTTTACAAATGTTATGTTTGGATATCACCTGAATTTAACATGAGGTTGTTGTGCGGTCCATGATGGTCATCTTCTGTCGTCTTCTAGGGTGCAATACATGGTTCCTCTCGATGCTCCATTAAGTTGATTGTATCTGGTAGTCTCGACGATAGGATTTTTTACTAGAAGTTCATACTGTTGTAGTTTGAGTTTTCCACTTATGGATTTAGTTGTTCACATTTTACACCTTAATTACAGTTCTTATTTTTCAGTACTAAAGTCTGGTAAGTAACATATCTTACAACTTAGTTTTATTTTTTTTTTAGAGATGTGTCGGATAAGTTTTCTTTTCTTTTTTTTTCTCTTCACACTCTACATTATATTTTGTTTATATTATTTCCACGCTACATTTTTCAAAACGATATCACCACAAACTGGATATAATCGTTTTAACGGCATACTCCTACGTGTATGTGGACAACACAAAACTGACATCTTTACATGTCGAAGTTTCACTAGCGAATGTGCACATAGTTTATCGGCGAGGGGTCAGTAAGCTGGCGCGGTTTTACGCGCTGAGAAAATAGTTCGTACTTTTATTTAGTATTAATTATTCATTAATTAAATTGTAATACTTAATGTTACTTTTGTTATGAATTAGGAATTTCCTTATTTATTTAGTCGTATTTTAAATAATTAACGTAATTATTATTATTATTAGCTAAATAACACCGTTCTTTGCGTGTTGGTACGGGACAATTTCAAGTTGATGCAGGAATCTAGGTATAGGTAAGGGTGGATAATACTCTTACTTGTTAGAAAGCAAAATTTTTTATTTGTGCGATTTAAATATTTTTTTAAAATCGTCACATCCTCCTGCACCTAACGATGAATACGGGGTGGTGGGGTAATAATAGAAAATCTAATAAACACAATTACATTTGTTTCTTTTGTGAAATTCCCTTTTTCTCTTTTCTTAACTACTACCTTAATACTATTTACATATAAACCAATATTACTTATTTATCTATGTATTACTTTTAGTTTCCGTAACTTCACAATATAGTGGCCCGACTGATTACATTGCATACTCTAACTATATTGGTTAGCTTTCTGCGCTTTCTTTAACCCTTGTAAAGAACTTCAGTGCGGCGCCATTGTGATTGTGTTACGTATTTATCCCTATATCTCTTAATTCTACTACAGTAATCTAAAGTCAATCCCATACTTGACCTTAGATCCTATCTTAACACTAATTTCTTATTCTACTGAGATAAGCGGAATTTCACAAAGGGGAATCTTTATTTACATTTAAACAATTGGCAGTTACAATCTAAGAGGGGTCAAACACTTTATACTGGACGCATTCTATTATACACTAGGGTGGTGTTCATTGTTTAGAGATGCTGCCATTTATAACAATAGGAGATGGCTTACTACAATATTTCCTGCACGAACGAGTTTGTCTCTTACTGGCAAGCTGGGGAATTATTTTGAACAGGCCACGACCGGGTGTTTACAACTCAAATATACTTTTATCATTATTTTCTCTTTACTTATTTTACTACTACACTTTACACTTTTATTACACGTTATTTTTATTTAAGCTATTATTAAAACTTTTATTTAAAGTACTTATTATTTATGTTATTTCAAACACTTATAAAGCTTGAATTCATTTAAACACACACACATATATATATATATATATATATATATATATATCTCTTATTACATATAGAATCTTATACTAATTAATCAAATGAAATTTATCTCACAACAATTCAATTTTCTGTACTATCATATATAATCAGTCAAAACAAAACGCTAACATCATTTTATAGTGGAGAGAAATTTCACATACGAAGAGTTCATTGCTTTAACAATAGCATAAAAGGTCAGCTGATTGGGGGGAGTCTTACTGTTTGCATAGGGAGGTTTAACAAGTAGGGTGATTCAGACAATTGTTCAGAGGACAATTCAGAACAGGAAATTATCGTGTTTAGGAATGTCTGTTATGTCCGCGAGGGGAGTTTTGTATGAGATGCGTACGTACCAAGGGAAGAGTTTACATTTCTCGACACGCTTTTAACATGAAACAGCTTGTCAATACCGACAGGTTTCAAATGGAATATCTACCAGCGATGACTTGTTTATTACGGCAATGTCCCACTACTAATATTATTATATCTTAATTAAAACTTTACTCATTTCTTTGTTCCCGATTTCAGAGTGAATAAATTTATGTATTCTACAACGTTACTGTTAATAAATTATAACAATGTACACAATTATTTCTTTTTTATAAAGCAGAGCAGAGTGGCGCAATTTTGTGACACTCTGTACACAATTATTTTTACAAGACAACAACAACACAATACACAATTAATTATTATTTACACCACAGCAGAGTGGCACAATTTTGTGACATCTCCCTTGTTAAGACACCACAAAAGTCGGGAACTAGTTCAATTCGTTACCTGTTAATTAAACTAGCTGCCGTTAGTAAACCTTACTTACTAACAAATTATAACACATTATTACATAGGAATGAGTCAAGGATTGCATAAATTTATTCACTCGCTAGGTGTTAGCAAAAACATCTCTTTATTATTATATTCAAATCTCATGGTTTACTTTGCTTTTAAAAGAATTACTCTAGTAAATTCTGCATTTAATGCTTTAAAAATATTAAATGTCATTCCTTTTATCTCAAAAGTATTCATCTAGATATGGCTTTAAGTACCTCGGATCCGGGTCTCAACTTTGTTATGTTTTAATTTATCACAACTTTAACCAAATTATTTGAAGAATAATGTTGGTTGTAAATTATAGAATTACCTTACATTTAGATATCGTGATGTTACTACTACTTCATTACAGAAATTACAAATCTTATAAGTTATTCTTTAAATTATCAAAAGTTCTTTACTGTTCTTTTGTTACTTCTCTTGTTGAAACCAATTTTTACAAACGTTATGTTTGGCTATCACCTGAATTTAACATGAGGTTGTTGTGCGGTCCATGATGGTCATCTTCTGTCGTCTTCTAGGGTGCAATACATGGTTCCTCTCGATGCTCCATTAAGTTGATTGTATCTGGTAGTCTCGACGATAGGATTTTTTACTAGAAGTTCATACTGTTGTAGTTTGAGTTTTCCACTTATGGATTTAGTTGTTCACATTTTACACCTTAATTACAGTTCTTATTTTTCAGTACTAAAGTCTGGTAAGTAACATATCTTACCACTTAGTTTTATTTTTTTTTTAGAGATGTGTCGGATAAGTTTTCCTTTCTTTTTTTTTTTCTCTTCACACACTACATTATATTTTGTTTATATTATTTCCACGCTACATTTTTCAAAACGATATCACCACAAACTGGATATAATCGTTTTAACGGCATACTCCTACGTGTCTGTGGACAACACAAAACTGACATCTTTACATGTCGAAGTTTCACTAGCGAATGTGCACATAGTTTATCGGCGAGGGGTCAGTAAGCTGGCGCGGTTTTACGCACTGAGAAAATAGTTCGTACTTTTATTTAGTATTAATTATTCATTAATTAAATTGTAATACTTAATGTTACTTTTGTTATGAATTAGGAATTTCCTTATTTATTTAGTCGTATTTTAAATAATTAACGTAATTATTATTATTATTAGCTAAATAACACTGTTCTTTGCGTGTTGGTACGGGACAATTTCAAGTTGATGCAGGAATCTAGGTATAGGTAAGGGTGGATAATACTCGTACTTGTTAGAAAGCAAAATTTTTTATTTGTGCGATTTAAATATTTTTTTAAAATCGTCACATCCTCCTGCACCTAACGATGAATACGGGGTGGTGGGGTAATAATAGAAAATCTAATAAACACAATTACATTTGTTTCTTTTGTGAAATTCCCTTTTTCTCGTTTCTTAACTACTACCTTAATACTATTTACATATAAACCAATATTACTTATTTATCTATGTATTACTTTTAGTTTCCGTAACTTCACAATATAGTGGCCCGACTGATTACATTGCATACTCTAACTATATTGGTTAGCTTTCTGCGCTTTCTTTAACCCTTGTAAAGAACTTTCTTTAACCCTTGTAAAGAACTTCAGTGCGGCGCCATTGTGATTGTGTTACGTATTTATCCCTATATCTCTTAATTCTACTACAGTAATCTAAAGTCAATCCCATACTTGACCTTAGATCCTATCTTAACACTAATTTCTTATTCTACTGAGATAAGCGGAATTTCACAAAGGGGAATCTTTATTTACATTTAAACAATTGGCAGTTACAATCTAAGAGGGGTCAAACACTTTATACTGGACGCATTGTATTATACACTAGGGTGGTGTTCATTGTTTAGAGATGCTGCCATTTATAACAATAGGAGATGGCTTACTACAATATTTCCTGCACGAACGAGTTTGTCTCTTACTGGCAAGCTGGGGAATTATTTTGAACAGGCCACGACCGGGTGTTTACAACTCAAATATACTTTTATCATTATTTTCTCTTTACTTATTTTACTACTACACTTTACACTTTTATTACACGTTATTTTTATTTAAGCTATTATTAAACCTTTTATTTAAAGTACTTATTATTTATGTTATTTCAAACACTTATAAAGCTTGAATTCATTTAAACACACACATATATATATATATATCTTATTACATATAGAATCTTATACTAATTAATCAAATGAAATTTATCTCACAACAATTCAATTTTCTGTACTATCATATATAATCAGTCAAAACAAAACGCTAACATCTTTTTATAGTGGAGAGAAATTTCACATACGAAGAGTTCATTGCTTTAACAATAGCACAAAAGGTCAGCTGATTGGGGGGAGTCTTACTGTTTGCATAGGGAGGTTTAACAAGTAGGGTGATTCAGACAATTGTTCAGAGGACAATTCACAACAGGAAATTATCGTGTTTAGGAATGTCTGTTATGTCCGCGAGGGGAGTTTTGTATGAGATGCGTACGTACCAAGGGAAGAGTTTACATTTCTCGACACGCTTTTAACATGAAACAGCTTGTCAATACCGACAGGTTTCAAATGGAATATCTACCAGCGATGACTTGTTTATTACGGCAATGTCCCACTACTAATATTATTATATCTTAATTAAAACTTTACTCATTTCTTTGTTCCCGATTTCAGAGTGAATAAATTTATGTATTCTACAACGTTACTGTTAATAAATTATAACAATGTACACAATTATTTCTTTTTTATAAAGCAGAGCAGAGTGGCACAATTTTGTGACACTCTGTACACAATTATTTTTACAAGACAACAACAACACAATACACAATTAATTATTATTTACACCACAGCAGAGTGGCACAATTTTGTGACATCTCCCTTGTTAAGACACCACAAAAGTCGGGAACTAGTTCAATTCGTTACCTGTTAATTAAACTAGCTGCCGTTGTTAGTAAACCTTACTTACTAACAAATTATAACACATTATTACATAGGAATGAGTCAAGCATTGCATAAATTTATTCACTCGCTAGGTGTTAGCAAAAACATCTCTTTATTATTATATTCAAATCTCATGGTTTACTTTGCTTTTAAAAGAATTACTCTAGTAAATTCTGCATTTAATGCTTTAAAAATATTAAATGTCATTCCTTTTATCTCAAAAGTATTCATCTAGATATGGCTTTAAGTACCTCGGATCCGGGTCTCAACTTTGTTATGTTTTAATTTATCACAACTTTAACCAAATTATTTGAAGAATAATGTTGGTTGTAAATTATAGAATTACCTTACATTTAGATATCGTGATGTTACTACTACTTCATTACAGAAATTACAAATCTTATAAGTTATTCTTTAAATTATCAAAAGTTCTTTACTGTTCTTTTGTTACTTCTCTTGTTGAAACAAATTTTTACAAATGTTATGTTTGGATATCACCTGAATTTAACATGAGGTTGTTGTGCGGTCCATGATGGTCATCTTCTGTCGTCTTCTAGGGTGCAATACATGGTTCCTCTCGATGCTCCATTAAGTTGATTGTATCTGGTAGTCTCGACGATAGGATTTTTTACTAGAAGTTCATACTGTTGTAGTTTGAGTTTTCCACTTATGGATTTAGTTGTTCACATTTTACACCTTAATTACAGTTCTTATTTTTCAGTACTAAAGTCTGGTAAGTAACATATCTTACCACTTAGTTTTATTTTTTTTTTAGAGATGTGTCGGATAAGTTTTCCTTTCTTTTTTTTTCTCTTCACACACTACATTATATTTTGTTTATATTATTTCCACGCTACATTTTTCAAAACGATATCACCACAAACTGGATATAATCGTTTTAACGGCATACTCCTACGTGTATGTGGACAACACAAAACTGACATCTTTACATGTCGAAGTTTCACTAGCGAATGTGCACATAGTTTATCGGCGAGGGGTCAGTAAGCTGGCGCGGTTTTACGCACTGAGAAAATAGTTCGTACTTTTATTTAGTATTAATTATTCATTAATTAAATTGTAATACTTAATGTTACTTTTGTTATGAATTAGGAATTTCCTTATTTATTTAGTCGTATTTTAAATAATTAACGTAATTATTATTATTATTAGCTAAATAACACCGTTCTTTGCGTGTTGGTACGGGACAATTTCAAGTTGATGCAGGAATCTAGGTATAGGTAAGGGTGGATAATACTCTTACTTGTTAGAAAGCAAAATTTTTTATTTGTGCGATTTAAATATTTTTTTAAAATCGTCACATCCTCCTGCACCTAACGATGAATACGGGGTGGTGGGGTAATAATAGAAAATCTAATAAACACAATTACATTTGTTTCTTTTGTGAAATTCCCTTTTTCTCTTTTCTTAACTACTACCTTAATACTATTTACATATAAACCAATATTACTTATTTATCTATGTATTACTTTTAGTTTCCGTAACTTCACAATATAGTGGCCCGACTGATTACATTGCATACTCTAACTATATTGGTTAGCTTTCTGCGCTTTCTTTAACCCTTGTAAAGAACTTCAGTGCGGCGCCATTGTGATTGTGTTACGTATTTATCCCTATATCTCTTAATTCTACTACAGTAATCTAAAGTCAATCCCATACTTGACCTTAGATCCTATCTTAACACTAATTTCTTATTCTACTGAGATAAGCGGAATTTCACAAAGGGGAATCTTTATTTACATTTAAACAATTGGCAGTTACAATCTAAGAGGGGTCAAACACTTTATACTGGACGCATTCTATTATACACTAGGGTGGTGTTCATTGTTTAGAGATGCTGCCATTTATAACAATAGGAGATGGCTTACTACAATATTTCCTGCACGAACGAGTTTGTCTCTTACTGGCAAGCTGGGGAATTATTTTGAACAGGCCACGACCGGGTGTTTACAACTCAAATATACTTTTATCATTATTTTCTCTTTACTTATTTTACTACTACACTTTACACTTTTATTACACGTTATTTTTATTTAAGCTATTATTAAAACTTTTATTTAAAGTACTTATTATTTATGTTATTTCAAACACTTATAAAGCTTGAATTCATTTAAACACACACACATATATATATATATATATATATATATATATATATATATATATCTCTTATTACATATAGAATCTTATACTAATTAATCAAATGAAATTTATCTCACAACAATTCAATTTTCTGTACTATCATATATAATCAGTCAAAACAAAACGCTAACATCATTTTATAGTGGAGAGAAATTTCACATACGAAGAGTTCATTGCTTTAACAATAGCATAAAAGGTCAGCTGATTGGGGGGAGTCTTACTGTTTGCATAGGGAGGTTTAACAAGTAGGGTGATTCAGACAATTGTTCAGAGGACAATTCAGAACAGGAAATTATCGTGTTTAGGAATGTCTGTTATGTCCGCGAGGGGAGTTTTGTATGAGATGCGTACGTACCAAGGGAAGAGTTTACATTTCTCGACACGCTTTTAACATGAAACAGCTTGTCAATACCGACAGGTTTCAAATGGAATATCTACCAGCGATGACTTGTTTATTACGGCAATGTCCCACTACTAATATTATTATATCTTAATTAAAACTTTACTCATTTCTTTGTTCCCGATTTCAGAGTGAATAAATTTATGTATTCTACAACGTTACTGTTAATAAATTATAACAATGTACACAATTATTTCTTTTTTATAAAGCAGAGCAGAGTGGCGCAATTTTGTGACACTCTGTACACAATTATTTTTACAAGACAACAACAACACAATACACAATTAATTATTATTTACACCACAGCAGAGTGGCACAATTTTGTGACATCTCCCTTGTTAAGACACCACAAAAGTCGGGAACTAGTTCAATTCGTTACCTGTTAATTAAACTAGCTGCCGTTAGTAAACCTTACTTACTAACAAATTATAACACATTATTACATAGGAATGAGTCAAGGATTGCATAAATTTATTCACTCGCTAGGTGTTAGCAAAAACATCTCTTTATTATTATATTCAAATCTCATGGTTTACTTTGCTTTTAAAAGAATTACTCTAGTAAATTCTGCATTTAATGCTTTAAAAATATTAAATGTCATTCCTTTTATCTCAAAAGTATTCATCTAGATATGGCTTTAAGTACCTCGGATCCGGGTCTCAACTTTGTTATGTTTTAATTTATCACAACTTTAACCAAATTATTTGAAGAATAATGTTGGTTGTAAATTATAGAATTACCTTACATTTAGATATCGTGATGTTACTACTACTTCATTACAGAAATTACAAATCTTATAAGTTATTCTTTAAATTATCAAAAGTTCTTTACTGTTCTTTTGTTACTTCTCTTGTTGAAACCAATTTTTACAAACGTTATGTTTGGCTATCACCTGAATTTAACATGAGGTTGTTGTGCGGTCCATGATGGTCATCTTCTGTCGTCTTCTAGGGTGCAATACATGGTTCCTCTCGATGCTCCATTAAGTTGATTGTATCTGGTAGTCTCGACGATAGGATTTTTTACTAGAAGTTCATACTGTTGTAGTTTGAGTTTTCCACTTATGGATTTAGTTGTTCACATTTTACACCTTAATTACAGTTCTTATTTTTCAGTACTAAAGTCTGGTAAGTAACATATCTTACCACTTAGTTTTATTTTTTTTTTAGAGATGTGTCGGATAAGTTTTCCTTTCTTTTTTTTTTTCTCTTCACACACTACATTATATTTTGTTTATATTATTTCCACGCTACATTTTTCAAAACGATATCACCACAAACTGGATATAATCGTTTTAACGGCATACTCCTACGTGTATGTGGACAACACAAAACTGACATCTTTACATGTCGAAGTTTCACTAGCGAATGTGCACATAGTTTATCGGCGAGGGGTCAGTAAGCTGGCGCGGTTTTACGCACTGAGAAAATAGTTCGTACTTTTATTTAGTATTAATTATTCATTAATTAAATTGTAATACTTAATGTTACTTTTGTTATGAATTAGGAATTTCCTTATTTATTTAGTCGTATTTTAAATAATTAACGTAATTATTATTATTATTAGCTAAATAACACCGTTCTTTGCGTGTTGGTACGGGACAATTTCAAGTTGATGCAGGAATCTAGGTATAGGTAAGGGTGGATAATACTCGTACTTGTTAGAAAGCAAAATTTTTTATTTGTGCGATTTAAATATTTTTTTAAAATCGTCACATCCTCCTGCACCTAACGATGAATACGGGGTGGTGGGGTAATAATAGAAAATCTAATAAACACAATTACATTTGTTTCTTTTGTGAAATTCCCTTTTTCTCGTTTCTTAACTACTACCTTAATACTATTTACATATAAACCAATATTACTTATTTATCTATGTATTACTTTTAGTTTCCGTAACTTCACAATATAGTGGCCCGACTGATTACATTGCATACTCTAACTATATTGGTTAGCTTTCTGCGCTTTCTTTAACCCTTGTAAAGAACTTTCTTTAACCCTTGTAAAGAACTTCAGTGCGGCGCCATTGTGATTGTGTTACGTATTTATCCCTATATCTCTTAATTCTACTACAGTAATCTAAAGTCAATCCCATACTTGACCTTAGATCCTATCTTAACACTAATTTCTTATTCTACTGAGATAAGCGGAATTTCACAAAGGGGAATCTTTATTTACATTTAAACAATTGGCAGTTACAATCTAAGAGGGGTCAAACACTTTATACTGGACGCATTCTATTATACACTAGGGTGGTGTTCATTGTTTAGAGATGCTGCCATTTATAACAATAGGAGATGGCTTACTACAATATTTCCTGCACGAACGAGTTTGTCTCTTACTGGCAAGCTGGGGAATTATTTTGAACAGGCCACGACCGGGTGTTTACAACTCAAATATACTTTTATCATTATTTTCTCTTTACTTATTTTACTACTACACTTTACACTTTTATTACACGTTATTTTTATTTAAGCTATTATTAAAACTTTTATTTAAAGTACTTATTATTTATGTTATTTCAAACACTTATAAAGCTTGAATTCATTTAAACACACACACACATATATATATATCTTATTACATATAGAATCTTATACTAATTAATCAAATGAAATTTATCTCACAACAATTCAATTTTCTGTACTATCATATATAATCAGTCAAAACAAAACGCTAACATCATTTTATAGTGGAGAGAAATTTCACATACGAAGAGTTCATTGCTTTAACAATAGCACAAAAGGTCAGCTGATTGGGGGGAGTCTTACTGTTTGCATAGGGAGGTTTAACAAGTAGGGTGATTCAGACAATTGTTCAGAGGACAATTCACAACAGGAAATTATCGTGTTTAGGAATGTCTGTTATGTCCGCGAGGGGAGTTTTGTATGAGATGCGTACGTACCAAGGGAAGAGTTTACATTTCTCGACACGCTTTTAACATGAAACAGCTTGTCAATACCGACAGGTTTCAAATGGAATATCTACCAGCGATGACTTGTTTATTACGGCAATGTCCCACTACTAATATTATTATATCTTAATTAAAACTTTACTCATTTCTTTGTTCCCGATTTCAGAGTGAATAAATTTATGTATTCTACAACGTTACTGTTAATAAATTATAACAATGTACACAATTATTTCTTTTTTATAAAGCAGAGCAGAGTGGCGCAATTTTGTGACACTCCGTACACAATTATTTTTACAAGACAACAACAACACAATACACAATTAATTATTATTTACACCACAGCAGAGTGGCACAATTTTGTGACATCTCCCTTGTTAAGACACCACAAAAGTCGGGAACTAGTTCAATTCGTTACCTGTTAATTAAACTAGCTGCCGTTGTTAGTAAACCTTACTTACTAACAAATTATAACACATTATTACATAGGAATGAGTCAAGGATTGCATAAATTTATTCACTCGCTAGGTGTTAGCAAAAACATCTCTTTATTATTATATTCAAATCTCATGGTTTACTTTGCTTTTAAAAGAATTACTCTAGTAAATTCTGCATTTAATGCTTTAAAAATATTAAATGTCATTCCTTTTATCTCAAAAGTATTCATCTAGATATGGCTTTAAGTACCTCGGATCCGGGTCTCAACTTTGATATGTTTTAATTTATCACAACTTTAACCAAATTATTTGAAGAATAATGTTGGTTGTAAATTATAGAATTACCTTACATTTAGATATCGTGATGTTACTACTACTTCATTACAGAAATTACAAATCTTATAAGTTATTCTTTAAATTATCAAAAGTTCTTTACTGTTCTTTTGTTACTTCTCTTGTTGAAACAAATTTTTACAAATGTTATGTTTGGATATCACCTGAATTTAACATGAGGTTGTTGTGCGGTCCATGATGGTCATCTTCTGTCGTCTTCTAGGGTGCAATACATGGTTCCTCTCGATGCTCCATTAAGTTGATTGTATCTGGTAGTCTCGACGATAGGATTTTTTACTAGAAGTTCATACTGTTGTAGTTTGAGTTTTCCACTTATGGATTTAGTTGTTCACATTTTACACCTTAATTACAGTTCTTATTTTTCAGTACTAAAGTCTGGTAAGTAACATATCTTACAACTTAGTTTTATTTTTTTTTTAGAGATGTGTCGGATAAGTTTTCTTTTCTTTTTTTTTCTCTTCACACTCTACATTATATTTTGTTTATATTATTTCCACGCTACATTTTTCAAAACGATATCACCACAAACTGGATATAATCGTTTTAACGGCATACTCCTACGTGTATGTGGACAACACAAAACTGACATCTTTACATGTCGAAGTTTCACTAGCGAATGTGCACATAGTTTATCGGCGAGGGGTCAGTAAGCTGGCGCGGTTTTACGCGCTGAGAAAATAGTTCGTACTTTTATTTAGTATTAATTATTCATTAATTAAATTGTAATACTTAATGTTACTTTTGTTATGAATTAGGAATTTCCTTATTTATTTAGTCGTATTTTAAATAATTAACGTAATTATTATTATTATTAGCTAAATAACACCGTTCTTTGCGTGTTGGTACGGGACAATTTCAAGTTGATGCAGGAATCTAGGTATAGGTAAGGGTGGATAATACTCTTACTTGTTAGAAAGCAAAATTTTTTATTTGTGCGATTTAAATATTTTTTTAAAATCGTCACATCCTCCTGCACCTAACGATGAATACGGGGTGGTGGGGTAATAATAGAAAATCTAATAAACACAATTACATTTGTTTCTTTTGTGAAATTCCCTTTTTCTCTTTTCTTAACTACTACCTTAATACTATTTACATATAAACCAATATTACTTATTTATCTATGTATTACTTTTAGTTTCCGTAACTTCACAATATAGTGGCCCGACTGATTACATTGCATACTCTAACTATATTGGTTAGCTTTCTGCGCTTTCTTTAACCCTTGTAAAGAACTTCAGTGCGGCGCCATTGTGATTGTGTTACGTATTTATCCCTATATCTCTTAATTCTACTACAGTAATCTAAAGTCAATCCCATACTTGACCTTAGATCCTATCTTAACACTAATTTCTTATTCTACTGAGATAAGCGGAATTTCACAAAGGGGAATCTTTATTTACATTTAAACAATTGGCAGTTACAATCTAAGAGGGGTCAAACACTTTATACTGGACGCATTCTATTATACACTAGGGTGGTGTTCATTGTTTAGAGATGCTGCCATTTATAACAATAGGAGATGGCTTACTACAATATTTCCTGCACGAACGAGTTTGTCTCTTACTGGCAAGCTGGGGAATTATTTTGAACAGGCCACGACCGGGTGTTTACAACTCAAATATACTTTTATCATTATTTTCTCTTTACTTATTTTACTACTACACTTTACACTTTTATTACACGTTATTTTTATTTAAGCTATTATTAAAACTTTTATTTAAAGTACTTATTATTTATGTTATTTCAAACACTTATAAAGCTTGAATTCATTTAAACACACACACATATATATATATATATATATATATATATATCTCTTATTACATATAGAATCTTATACTAATTAATCAAATGAAATTTATCTCACAACAATTCAATTTTCTGTACTATCATATATAATCAGTCAAAACAAAACGCTAACATCATTTTATAGTGGAGAGAAATTTCACATACGAAGAGTTCATTGCTTTAACAATAGCATAAAAGGTCAGCTGATTGGGGGGAGTCTTACTGTTTGCATAGGGAGGTTTAACAAGTAGGGTGATTCAGACAATTGTTCAGAGGACAATTCAGAACAGGAAATTATCGTGTTTAGGAATGTCTGTTATGTCCGCGAGGGGAGTTTTGTATGAGATGCGTACGTACCAAGGGAAGAGTTTACATTTCTCGACACGCTTTTAACATGAAACAGCTTGTCAATACCGACAGGTTTCAAATGGAATATCTACCAGCGATGACTTGTTTATTACGGCAATGTCCCACTACTAATATTATTATATCTTAATTAAAACTTTACTCATTTCTTTGTTCCCGATTTCAGAGTGAATAAATTTATGTATTCTACAACGTTACTGTTAATAAATTATAACAATGTACACAATTATTTCTTTTTTATAAAGCAGAGCAGAGTGGCGCAATTTTGTGACACTCTGTACACAATTATTTTTACAAGACAACAACAACACAATACACAATTAATTATTATTTACACCACAGCAGAGTGGCACAATTTTGTGACATCTCCCTTGTTAAGACACCACAAAAGTCGGGAACTAGTTCAATTCGTTACCTGTTAATTAAACTAGCTGCCGTTAGTAAACCTTACTTACTAACAAATTATAACACATTATTACATAGGAATGAGTCAAGGATTGCATAAATTTATTCACTCGCTAGGTGTTAGCAAAAACATCTCTTTATTATTATATTCAAATCTCATGGTTTACTTTGCTTTTAAAAGAATTACTCTAGTAAATTCTGCATTTAATGCTTTAAAAATATTAAATGTCATTCCTTTTATCTCAAAAGTATTCATCTAGATATGGCTTTAAGTACCTCGGATCCGGGTCTCAACTTTGTTATGTTTTAATTTATCACAACTTTAACCAAATTATTTGAAGAATAATGTTGGTTGTAAATTATAGAATTACCTTACATTTAGATATCGTGATGTTACTACTACTTCATTACAGAAATTACAAATCTTATAAGTTATTCTTTAAATTATCAAAAGTTCTTTACTGTTCTTTTGTTACTTCTCTTGTTGAAACCAATTTTTACAAACGTTATGTTTGGCTATCACCTGAATTTAACATGAGGTTGTTGTGCGGTCCATGATGGTCATCTTCTGTCGTCTTCTAGGGTGCAATACATGGTTCCTCTCGATGCTCCATTAAGTTGATTGTATCTGGTAGTCTCGACGATAGGATTTTTTACTAGAAGTTCATACTGTTGTAGTTTGAGTTTTCCACTTATGGATTTAGTTGTTCACATTTTACACCTTAATTACAGTTCTTATTTTTCAGTACTAAAGTCTGGTAAGTAACATATCTTACCACTTAGTTTTATTTTTTTTTTAGAGATGTGTCGGATAAGTTTTCCTTTCTTTTTTTTTTTCTCTTCACACACTACATTATATTTTGTTTATATTATTTCCACGCTACATTTTTCAAAACGATATCACCACAAACTGGATATAATCGTTTTAACGGCATACTCCTACGTGTCTGTGGACAACACAAAACTGACATCTTTACATGTCGAAGTTTCACTAGCGAATGTGCACATAGTTTATCGGCGAGGGGTCAGTAAGCTGGCGCGGTTTTACGCACTGAGAAAATAGTTCGTACTTTTATTTAGTATTAATTATTCATTAATTAAATTGTAATACTTAATGTTACTTTTGTTATGAATTAGGAATTTCCTTATTTATTTAGTCGTATTTTAAATAATTAACGTAATTATTATTATTATTAGCTAAATAACACCGTTCTTTGCGTGTTGGTACGGGACAATTTCAAGTTGATGCAGGAATCTAGGTATAGGTAAGGGTGGATAATACTCGTACTTGTTAGAAAGCAAAATTTTTTATTTGTGCGATTTAAATATTTTTTTAAAATCGTCACATCCTCCTGCACCTAACGATGAATACGGGGTGGTGGGGTAATAATAGAAAATCTAATAAACACAATTACATTTGTTTCTTTTGTGAAATTCCCTTTTTCTCGTTTCTTAACTACTACCTTAATACTATTTACATATAAACCAATATTACTTATTTATCTATGTATTACTTTTAGTTTCCGTAACTTCACAATATAGTGGCCCGACTGATTACATTGCATACTCTAACTATATTGGTTAGCTTTCTGCGCTTTCTTTAACCCTTGTAAAGAACTTTCTTTAACCCTTGTAAAGAACTTCAGTGCGGCGCCATTGTGATTGTGTTACGTATTTATCCCTATATCTCTTAATTCTACTACAGTAATCTAAAGTCAATCCCATACTTGACCTTAGATCCTATCTTAACACTAATTTCTTATTCTACTGAGATAAGCGGAATTTCACAAAGGGGAATCTTTATTTACATTTAAACAATTGGCAGTTACAATCTAAGAGGGGTCAAACACTTTATACTGGACGCATTGTATTATACACTAGGGTGGTGTTCATTGTTTAGAGATGCTGCCATTTATAACAATAGGAGATGGCTTACTACAATATTTCCTGCACGAACGAGTTTGTCTCTTACTGGCAAGCTGGGGAATTATTTTGAACAGGCCACGACCGGGTGTTTACAACTCAAATATACTTTTATCATTATTTTCTCTTTACTTATTTTACTACTACACTTTACACTTTTATTACACGTTATTTTTATTTAAGCTATTATTAAACCTTTTATTTAAAGTACTTATTATTTATGTTATTTCAAACACTTATAAAGCTTGAATTCATTTAAACACACACATATATATATATATATCTTATTACATATAGAATCTTATACTAATTAATCAAATGAAATTTATCTCACAACAATTCAATTTTCTGTACTATCATATATAATCAGTCAAAACAAAACGCTAACATCTTTTTATAGTGGAGAGAAATTTCACATACGAAGAGTTCATTGCTTTAACAATAGCACAAAAGGTCAGCTGATTGGGGGGAGTCTTACTGTTTGCATAGGGAGGTTTAACAAGTAGGGTGATTCAGACAATTGTTCAGAGGACAATTCACAACAGGAAATTATCGTGTTTAGGAATGTCTGTTATGTCCGCGAGGGGAGTTTTGTATGAGATGCGTACGTACCAAGGGAAGAGTTTACATTTCTCGACACGCTTTTAACATGAAACAGCTTGTCAATACCGACAGGTTTCAAATGGAATATCTACCAGCGATGACTTGTTTATTACGGCAATGTCCCACTACTAATATTATTATATCTTAATTAAAACTTTACTCATTTCTTTGTTCCCGATTTCAGAGTGAATAAATTTATGTATTCTACAACGTTACTGTTAATAAATTATAACAATGTACACAATTATTTCTTTTTTATAAAGCAGAGCAGAGTGGCACAATTTTGTGACACTCTGTACACAATTATTTTTACAAGACAACAACAACACAATACACAATTAATTATTATTTACACCACAGCAGAGTGGCACAATTTTGTGACATCTCCCTTGTTAAGACACCACAAAAGTCGGGAACTAGTTCAATTCGTTACCTGTTAATTAAACTAGCTGCCGTTGTTAGTAAACCTTACTTACTAACAAATTATAACACATTATTACATAGGAATGAGTCAAGCATTGCATAAATTTATTCACTCGCTAGGTGTTAGCAAAAACATCTCTTTATTATTATATTCAAATCTCATGGTTTACTTTGCTTTTAAAAGAATTACTCTAGTAAATTCTGCATTTAATGCTTTAAAAATATTAAATGTCATTCCTTTTATCTCAAAAGTATTCATCTAGATATGGCTTTAAGTACCTCGGATCCGGGTCTCAACTTTGTTATGTTTTAATTTATCACAACTTTAACCAAATTATTTGAAGAATAATGTTGGTTGTAAATTATAGAATTACCTTACATTTAGATATCGTGATGTTACTACTACTTCATTACAGAAATTACAAATCTTATAAGTTATTCTTTAAATTATCAAAAGTTCTTTACTGTTCTTTTGTTACTTCTCTTGTTGAAACAAATTTTTACAAATGTTATGTTTGGATATCACCTGAATTTAACATGAGGTTGTTGTGCGGTCCATGATGGTCATCTTCTGTCGTCTTCTAGGGTGCAATACATGGTTCCTCTCGATGCTCCATTAAGTTGATTGTATCTGGTAGTCTCGACGATAGGATTTTTTACTAGAAGTTCATACTGTTGTAGTTTGAGTTTTCCACTTATGGATTTAGTTGTTCACATTTTACACCTTAATTACAGTTCTTATTTTTCAGTACTAAAGTCTGGTAAGTAACATATCTTACCACTTAGTTTTATTTTTTTTTTAGAGATGTGTCGGATAAGTTTTCCTTTCTTTTTTTTTCTCTTCACACACTACATTATATTTTGTTTATATTATTTCCACGCTACATTTTTCAAAACGATATCACCACAAACTGGATATAATCGTTTTAACGGCATACTCCTACGTGTATGTGGACAACACAAAACTGACATCTTTACATGTCGAAGTTTCACTAGCGAATGTGCACATAGTTTATCGGCGAGGGGTCAGTAAGCTGGCGCGGTTTTACGCACTGAGAAAATAGTTCGTACTTTTATTTAGTATTAATTATTCATTAATTAAATTGTAATACTTAATGTTACTTTTGTTATGAATTAGGAATTTCCTTATTTATTTAGTCGTATTTTAAATAATTAACGTAATTATTATTATTATTAGCTAAATAACACCGTTCTTTGCGTGTTGGTACGGGACAATTTCAAGTTGATGCAGGAATCTAGGTATAGGTAAGGGTGGATAATACTCTTACTTGTTAGAAAGCAAAATTTTTTATTTGTGCGATTTAAATATTTTTTTAAAATCGTCACATCCTCCTGCACCTAACGATGAATACGGGGTGGTGGGGTAATAATAGAAAATCTAATAAACACAATTACATTTGTTTCTTTTGTGAAATTCCCTTTTTCTCTTTTCTTAACTACTACCTTAATACTATTTACATATAAACCAATATTACTTATTTATCTATGTATTACTTTTAGTTTCCGTAACTTCACAATATAGTGGCCCGACTGATTACATTGCATACTCTAACTATATTGGTTAGCTTTCTGCGCTTTCTTTAACCCTTGTAAAGAACTTCAGTGCGGCGCCATTGTGATTGTGTTACGTATTTATCCCTATATCTCTTAATTCTACTACAGTAATCTAAAGTCAATCCCATACTTGACCTTAGATCCTATCTTAACACTAATTTCTTATTCTACTGAGATAAGCGGAATTTCACAAAGGGGAATCTTTATTTACATTTAAACAATTGGCAGTTACAATCTAAGAGGGGTCAAACACTTTATACTGGACGCATTCTATTATACACTAGGGTGGTGTTCATTGTTTAGAGATGCTGCCATTTATAACAATAGGAGATGGCTTACTACAATATTTCCTGCACGAACGAGTTTGTCTCTTACTGGCAAGCTGGGGAATTATTTTGAACAGGCCACGACCGGGTGTTTACAACTCAAATATACTTTTATCATTATTTTCTCTTTACTTATTTTACTACTACACTTTACACTTTTATTACACGTTATTTTTATTTAAGCTATTATTAAAACTTTTATTTAAAGTACTTATTATTTATGTTATTTCAAACACTTATAAAGCTTGAATTCATTTAAACACACACACATATATATATATATATATATATATATATATATATATATATATCTCTTATTACATATAGAATCTTATACTAATTAATCAAATGAAATTTATCTCACAACAATTCAATTTTCTGTACTATCATATATAATCAGTCAAAACAAAACGCTAACATCATTTTATAGTGGAGAGAAATTTCACATACGAAGAGTTCATTGCTTTAACAATAGCATAAAAGGTCAGCTGATTGGGGGGAGTCTTACTGTTTGCATAGGGAGGTTTAACAAGTAGGGTGATTCAGACAATTGTTCAGAGGACAATTCAGAACAGGAAATTATCGTGTTTAGGAATGTCTGTTATGTCCGCGAGGGGAGTTTTGTATGAGATGCGTACGTACCAAGGGAAGAGTTTACATTTCTCGACACGCTTTTAACATGAAACAGCTTGTCAATACCGACAGGTTTCAAATGGAATATCTACCAGCGATGACTTGTTTATTACGGCAATGTCCCACTACTAATATTATTATATCTTAATTAAAACTTTACTCATTTCTTTGTTCCCGATTTCAGAGTGAATAAATTTATGTATTCTACAACGTTACTGTTAATAAATTATAACAATGTACACAATTATTTCTTTTTTATAAAGCAGAGCAGAGTGGCGCAATTTTGTGACACTCTGTACACAATTATTTTTACAAGACAACAACAACACAATACACAATTAATTATTATTTACACCACAGCAGAGTGGCACAATTTTGTGACATCTCCCTTGTTAAGACACCACAAAAGTCGGGAACTAGTTCAATTCGTTACCTGTTAATTAAACTAGCTGCCGTTAGTAAACCTTACTTACTAACAAATTATAACACATTATTACATAGGAATGAGTCAAGGATTGCATAAATTTATTCACTCGCTAGGTGTTAGCAAAAACATCTCTTTATTATTATATTCAAATCTCATGGTTTACTTTGCTTTTAAAAGAATTACTCTAGTAAATTCTGCATTTAATGCTTTAAAAATATTAAATGTCATTCCTTTTATCTCAAAAGTATTCATCTAGATATGGCTTTAAGTACCTCGGATCCGGGTCTCAACTTTGTTATGTTTTAATTTATCACAACTTTAACCAAATTATTTGAAGAATAATGTTGGTTGTAAATTATAGAATTACCTTACATTTAGATATCGTGATGTTACTACTACTTCATTACAGAAATTACAAATCTTATAAGTTATTCTTTAAATTATCAAAAGTTCTTTACTGTTCTTTTGTTACTTCTCTTGTTGAAACCAATTTTTACAAACGTTATGTTTGGCTATCACCTGAATTTAACATGAGGTTGTTGTGCGGTCCATGATGGTCATCTTCTGTCGTCTTCTAGGGTGCAATACATGGTTCCTCTCGATGCTCCATTAAGTTGATTGTATCTGGTAGTCTCGACGATAGGATTTTTTACTAGAAGTTCATACTGTTGTAGTTTGAGTTTTCCACTTATGGATTTAGTTGTTCACATTTTACACCTTAATTACAGTTCTTATTTTTCAGTACTAAAGTCTGGTAAGTAACATATCTTACCACTTAGTTTTATTTTTTTTTTAGAGATGTGTCGGATAAGTTTTCCTTTCTTTTTTTTTTTCTCTTCACACACTACATTATATTTTGTTTATATTATTTCCACGCTACATTTTTCAAAACGATATCACCACAAACTGGATATAATCGTTTTAACGGCATACTCCTACGTGTATGTGGACAACACAAAACTGACATCTTTACATGTCGAAGTTTCACTAGCGAATGTGCACATAGTTTATCGGCGAGGGGTCAGTAAGCTGGCGCGGTTTTACGCACTGAGAAAATAGTTCGTACTTTTATTTAGTATTAATTATTCATTAATTAAATTGTAATACTTAATGTTACTTTTGTTATGAATTAGGAATTTCCTTATTTATTTAGTCGTATTTTAAATAATTAACGTAATTATTATTATTATTAGCTAAATAACACCGTTCTTTGCGTGTTGGTACGGGACAATTTCAAGTTGATGCAGGAATCTAGGTATAGGTAAGGGTGGATAATACTCGTACTTGTTAGAAAGCAAAATTTTTTATTTGTGCGATTTAAATATTTTTTTAAAATCGTCACATCCTCCTGCACCTAACGATGAATACGGGGTGGTGGGGTAATAATAGAAAATCTAATAAACACAATTACATTTGTTTCTTTTGTGAAATTCCCTTTTTCTCGTTTCTTAACTACTACCTTAATACTATTTACATATAAACCAATATTACTTATTTATCTATGTATTACTTTTAGTTTCCGTAACTTCACAATATAGTGGCCCGACTGATTACATTGCATACTCTAACTATATTGGTTAGCTTTCTGCGCTTTCTTTAACCCTTGTAAAGAACTTTCTTTAACCCTTGTAAAGAACTTCAGTGCGGCGCCATTGTGATTGTGTTACGTATTTATCCCTATATCTCTTAATTCTACTACAGTAATCTAAAGTCAATCCCATACTTGACCTTAGATCCTATCTTAACACTAATTTCTTATTCTACTGAGATAAGCGGAATTTCACAAAGGGGAATCTTTATTTACATTTAAACAATTGGCAGTTACAATCTAAGAGGGGTCAAACACTTTATACTGGACGCATTGTATTATACACTAGGGTGGTGTTCATTGTTTAGAGATGCTGCCATTTATAACAATAGGAGATGGCTTACTACAATATTTCCTGCACGAACGAGTTTGTCTCTTACTGGCAAGCTGGGGAATTATTTTGAACAGGCCACGACCGGGTGTTTACAACTCAAATATACTTTTATCATTATTTTCTCTTTACTTATTTTACTACTACACTTTACACTTTTATTACACGTTATTTTTATTTAAGCTATTATTAAACCTTTTATTTAAAGTACTTATTATTTATGTTATTTCAAACACTTATAAAGCTTGAATTCATTTAAACACACACACATATATATATATATCTTATTACATATAGAATCTTATACTAATTAATCAAATGAAATTTATCTCACAACAATTCAATTTTCTGTACTATCATATATAATCAGTCAAAACAAAACGCTAACATCTTTTTATAGTGGAGAGAAATTTCACATACGAAGAGTTCATTGCTTTAACAATAGCACAAAAGGTCAGCTGATTGGGGGGAGTCTTACTGTTTGCATAGGGAGGTTTAACAAGTAGGGTGATTCAGACAATTGTTCAGAGGACAATTCACAACAGGAAATTATCGTGTTTAGGAATGTCTGTTATGTCCGCGAGGGGAGTTTTGTATGAGATGCGTACGTACCAAGGGAAGAGTTTACATTTCTCGACACGCTTTTAACATGAAACAGCTTGTCAATACCGACAGGTTTCAAATGGAATATCTACCAGCGATGACTTGTTTATTACGGCAATGTCCCACTACTAATATTATTATATCTTAATTAAAACTTTACTCATTTCTTTGTTCCCGATTTCAGAGTGAATAAATTTATGTATTCTACAACGTTACTGTTAATAAATTATAACAATGTACACAATTATTTCTTTTTTATAAAGCAGAGCAGAGTGGCACAATTTTGTGACACTCTGTACACAATTATTTTTACAAGACAACAACAACACAATACACAATTAATTATTATTTACACCACAGCAGAGTGGCACAATTTTGTGACATCTCCCTTGTTAAGACACCACAAAAGTCGGGAACTAGTTCAATTCGTTACCTGTTAATTAAACTAGCTGCCGTTGTTAGTAAACCTTACTTACTAACAAATTATAACACATTATTACATAGGAATGAGTCAAGCATTGCATAAATTTATTCACTCGCTAGGTGTTAGCAAAAACATCTCTTTATTATTATATTCAAATCTCATGGTTTACTTTGCTTTTAAAAGAATTACTCTAGTAAATTCTGCATTTAATGCTTTAAAAATATTAAATGTCATTCCTTTTATCTCAAAAGTATTCATCTAGATATGGCTTTAAGTACCTCGGATCCGGGTCTCAACTTTGTTATGTTTTAATTTATCACAACTTTAACCAAATTATTTGAAGAATAATGTTGGTTGTAAATTATAGAATTACCTTACATTTAGATATCGTGATGTTACTACTACTTCATTACAGAAATTACAAATCTTATAAGTTATTCTTTAAATTATCAAAAGTTCTTTACTGTTCTTTTGTTACTTCTCTTGTTGAAACAAATTTTTACAAATGTTATGTTTGGATATCACCTGAATTTAACATGAGGTTGTTGTGCGGTCCATGATGGTCATCTTCTGTCGTCTTCTAGGGTGCAATACATGGTTCCTCTCGATGCTCCATTAAGTTGATTGTATCTGGTAGTCTCGACGATAGGATTTTTTACTAGAAGTTCATACTGTTGTAGTTTGAGTTTTCCACTTATGGATTTAGTTGTTCACATTTTACACCTTAATTACAGTTCTTATTTTTCAGTACTAAAGTCTGGTAAGTAACATATCTTACCACTTAGTTTTATTTTTTTTTTAGAGATGTGTCGGATAAGTTTTCCTTTCTTTTTTTTTCTCTTCACACACTACATTATATTTTGTTTATATTATTTCCACGCTACATTTTTCAAAACGATATCACCACAAACTGGATATAATCGTTTTAACGGCATACTCCTACGTGTATGTGGACAACACAAAACTGACATCTTTACATGTCGAAGTTTCACTAGCGAATGTGCACATAGTTTATCGGCGAGGGGTCAGTAAGCTGGCGCGGTTTTACGCACTGAGAAAATAGTTCGTACTTTTATTTAGTATTAATTATTCATTAATTAAATTGTAATACTTAATGTTACTTTTGTTATGAATTAGGAATTTCCTTATTTATTTAGTCGTATTTTAAATAATTAACGTAATTATTATTATTATTAGCTAAATAACACCGTTCTTTGCGTGTTGGTACGGGACAATTTCAAGTTGATGCAGGAATCTAGGTATAGGTAAGGGTGGATAATACTCTTACTTGTTAGAAAGCAAAATTTTTTATTTGTGCGATTTAAATATTTTTTTAAAATCGTCACATCCTCCTGCACCTAACGATGAATACGGGGTGGTGGGGTAATAATAGAAAATCTAATAAACACAATTACATTTGTTTCTTTTGTGAAATTCCCTTTTTCTCGTTTCTTAACTACTACCTTAATACTATTTACATATAAACCAATATTACTTATTTATCTATGTATTACTTTTAGTTTCCGTAACTTCACAATATAGTGGCCCGACTGATTACATTGCATACTCTAACTATATTGGTTAGCTTTCTGCGCTTTCTTTAACCCTTGTAAAGAACTTTCTTTAACCCTTGTAAAGAACTTCAGTGCGGCGCCATTGTGATTGTGTTACGTATTTATCCCTATATCTCTTAATTCTACTACAGTAATCTAAAGTCAATCCCATACTTGACCTTAGATCCTATCTTAACACTAATTTCTTATTCTACTGAGATAAGCGGAATTTCACAAAGGGGAATCTTTATTTACATTTAAACAATTGGCAGTTACAATCTAAGAGGGGTCAAACACTTTATACTGGACGCATTCTATTATACACTAGGGTGGTGTTCATTGTTTAGAGATGCTGCCATTTATAACAATAGGAGATGGCTTACTACAATATTTCCTGCACGAACGAGTTTGTCTCTTACTGGCAAGCTGGGGAATTATTTTGAACAGGCCACGACCGGGTGTTTACAACTCAAATATACTTTTATCATTATTTTCTCTTTACTTATTTTACTACTACACTTTACACTTTTATTACACGTTATTTTTATTTAAGCTATTATTAAACCTTTTATTTAAAGTACTTATTATTTATGTTATTTCAAACACTTATAAAGCTTGAATTCATTTAAACACACACACACATATATATATATCTTATTACATATAGAATCTTATACTAATTAATCAAATGAAATTTATCTCACAACAATTCAATTTTCTGTACTATCATATATAATCAGTCAAAACAAAACGCTAACATCATTTTATAGTGGAGAGAAATTTCACATACGAAGAGTTCATTGCTTTAACAATAGCACAAAAGGTCAGCTGATTGGGGGGAGTCTTACTGTTTGCATAGGGAGGTTTAACAAGTAGGGTGATTCAGACAATTGTTCAGAGGACAATTCACAACAGGAAATTATCGTGTTTAGGAATGTCTGTTATGTCCGCGAGGGGAGTTTTGTATGAGATGCGTACGTACCAAGGGAAGAGTTTACATTTCTCGACACGCTTTTAACATGAAACAGCTTGTCAATACCGACAGGTTTCAAATGGAATATCTACCAGCGATGACTTGTTTATTACGGCAATGTCCCACTACTAATATTATTATATCTTAATTAAAACTTTACTCATTTCTTTGTTCCCGATTTCAGAGTGAATAAATTTATGTATTCTACAACGTTACTGTTAATAAATTATAACAATGTACACAATTATTTCTTTTTTATAAAGCAGAGCAGAGTGGCGCAATTTTGTGACACTCCGTACACAATTATTTTTACAAGACAACAACAACACAATACACAATTAATTATTATTTACACCACAGCAGAGTGGCACAATTTTGTGACATCTCCCTTGTTAAGACACCACAAAAGTCGGGAACTAGTTCAATTCGTTACCTGTTAATTAAACTAGCTGCCGTTGTTAGTAAACCTTACTTACTAACAAATTATAACACATTATTACATAGGAATGAGTCAAGGATTGCATAAATTTATTCACTCGCTAGGTGTTAGCAAAAACATCTCTTTATTATTATATTCAAATCTCATGGTTTACTTTGCTTTTAAAAGAATTACTCTAGTAAATTCTGCATTTAATGCTTTAAAAATATTAAATGTCATTCCTTTTATCTCAAAAGTATTCATCTAGATATGGCTTTAAGTACCTCGGATCCGGGTCTCAACTTTGATATGTTTTAATTTATCACAACTTTAACCAAATTATTTGAAGAATAATGTTGGTTGTAAATTATAGAATTACCTTACATTTAGATATCGTGATGTTACTACTACTTCATTACAGAAATTACAAATCTTATAAGTTATTCTTTAAATTATCAAAAGTTCTTTACTGTTCTTTTGTTACTTCTCTTGTTGAAACAAATTTTTACAAATGTTATGTTTGGATATCACCTGAATTTAACATGAGGTTGTTGTGCGGTCCATGATGGTCATCTTCTGTCGTCTTCTAGGGTGCAATACATGGTTCCTCTCGATGCTCCATTAAGTTGATTGTATCTGGTAGTCTCGACGATAGGATTTTTTACTAGAAGTTCATACTGTTGTAGTTTGAGTTTTCCACTTATGGATTTAGTTGTTCACATTTTACACCTTAATTACAGTTCTTATTTTTCAGTACTAAAGTCTGGTAAGTAACATATCTTACAACTTAGTTTTATTTTTTTTTTAGAGATGTGTCGGATAAGTTTTCTTTTCTTTTTTTTTCTCTTCACACTCTACATTATATTTTGTTTATATTATTTCCACGCTACATTTTTCAAAACGATATCACCACAAACTGGATATAATCGTTTTAACGGCATACTCCTACGTGTATGTGGACAACACAAAACTGACATCTTTACATGTCGAAGTTTCACTAGCGAATGTGCACATAGTTTATCGGCGAGGGGTCAGTAAGCTGGCGCGGTTTTACGCGCTGAGAAAATAGTTCGTACTTTTATTTAGTATTAATTATTCATTAATTAAATTGTAATACTTAATGTTACTTTTGTTATGAATTAGGAATTTCCTTATTTATTTAGTCGTATTTTAAATAATTAACGTAATTATTATTATTATTAATAGCTAAATAACACCGTTCTTTGCGTGTTGGTACGGGACAATTTCAAGTTGATGCAGGAATCTAGGTATAGGTAAGGGTGGATAATACTCTTACTTGTTAGAAAGCAAAATTTTTTATTTGTGCGATTTAAATATTTTTTTAAAATCGTCACATCCTCCTGCACCTAACGATGAATACGGGGTGGTGGGGTAATAATAGAAAATCTAATAAACACAATTACATTTGTTTCTTTTGTGAAATTCCCTTTTTCTCGTTTCTTAACTACTACCTTAATACTATTTACATATAAACCAATATTACTTATTTATCTATGTATTACTTTTAGTTTCCGTAACTTCACAATATAGTGGCCCGACTGATTACATTGCATACTCTAACTAAATTGGTTAGCTTTCTGCGCGTTCTTTAACCCTTGTAAAGAACTTTCTTTAACCCTTGTAAAGAACTTTCTTTAACCCTTGTAGAGAACTTCAGTGCGGCGCCATTGTGATTGTGTTACGTATTTATCCCTATATCTCTTAATTCTACTACAGTAATCTAAAGTCAATCCCATACTTGACCTTAGATCCTATCTTAACACTAATTTCTTATTCTACTGAGATAAGCGGAATTTCACAAAGGGGAATCTTTATTTACATTTAAACAATTGGCAGTTACAATCTAAGAGGGGTCAAACACTTTATACTGGACGCATTGTATTATACACTAGGGTGGTGTTCATTGTTTAGAGATGCTGCCATTTATAACAATAGGAGATGGCTTACTACAATATTTCCTGCACGAACGAGTTTGTCTCTTACTGGCAAGCTGGGGAATTATTTTGAACAGGCCACGACCGGGTGTTTACAACTCAAATATACTTTTATCATTATTTTCTCTTTACTTATTTTACTACTACACTTTACACTTTTATTACACGTTATTTTTATTTAAGCTATTATTAAACCTTTTATTTAAAGTACTTATTATTTATGTTATTTCAAACACTTATAAAGCTTGAATTCATTTAAACACACACATATATATATATATATATCTTATTACATATAGAATCTTATACTAATTAATCAAATTAAATTTATCTCACAACAATTCAATTTTCTGTACTATCATATATAATCAGTCAAAACAAAACGCTAACATCATTTTATAGTGGAGAGAAATTTCACATACGAAGAGTTCATTGCTTTAACAATAGCACAAAAGGTCAGCTGATTGGGGGGAGTCTTACTGTTTGCATAGGGAGGTTTAACAAGTAGGGTGATTCAGACAATTGTTCAGAGGACAATTCACAACAGGAAATTATCGTGTTTAGGAATGTCTGTTATGTCCGCGAGGGGAGTTTTGTATGAGATGCGTACGTACCAAGGGAAGAGTTTACATTTCTCGACACGCTTTTAACATGAAACAGCTTGTCAATACCGACAGGTTTCAAATGGAATATCTACCAGCGATGACTTGTTTATTACGGCAATGTCCCACTACTAATATTATTATATCTTAATTAAAACTTTACTCATTTCTTTGTTCCCGATTTCAGAGTGAATAAATTTATGTATTCTACAACGTTACTGTTAATAAATTATAACAATGTACACAATTATTTCTTTTTTATAAAGCAGAGCAGAGTGGCGCAATTTTGTGACACTCTGTACACAATTATTTTTACAAGACAACAACAACACAATACACAATTAATTATTATTTACACCACAGCAGAGTGGCACAATTTTGTGACATCTCCCTTGTTAAGACACCACAAAAGTCGGGAACTAGTTCAATTCGTTACCTGTTAATTAAACTAGCTGCCGTTGTTAGTAAACCTTACTTACTAACAAATTATAACACATTATTACATAGGAATGAGTCAAGGATTGCATAAATTTATTCACTCGCTAGGTGTTAGCAAAAACATCTCTTTATTATTATATTCAAATCTCATGGTTTACTTTGCTTTTAAAAGAATTACTCTAGTAAATTCTGCATTTAATGCTTTAAAAATATTAAATGTCATTCCTTTTATCTCAAAAGTATTCATCTAGATATGGCTTTAAGTACCTCGGATCCGGGTCTCAACTTTGTTATGTTTTAATTTATCACAACTTTAACCAAATTATTTGAAGAATAATGTTGGTTGTAAATTATAGAATTACCTTACATTTAGATATCGTGATGTTACTACTACTTCATTACAGAAATTACAAATCTTATAAGTTATTCTTTAAACTATCAAAAGTTCTTTACTGTTCTTTTGTTACTTCTCTTGTTGAAACAAATTTTTACAAATGTTATGTTTGGATATCACCTGAATTTAACATGAGGTTGTTGTGCGGTCCATGATGGTCATCTTCTGTCGTCTTCTAGGGTGTAATACATGGTTCCTCTCGATGCTCCATTAAGTTGATTGTATCTGGTAGTCTCGACGATAGGATTTTTTACTAGAAGTTCATACTGTTGTAGTTTGAGTTTTCCACTTATGGATTTAGTTGTTCACATTTTACACCTTAATTACAGTTCTTATTTTTCAGTACTAAAGTCTGGTAAGTAACATATCTTACCACTTAGTTTTATTTTTTTTTTAGAGATGTGTCGGATAAGTTTTCCTTTCTTTTTTTTCTCTTCACACACTACATTATATTTTGTTTATATTATTTCCACGCTACATTTTTCAAAACGATATCACCACAAACTGGATATAATCGTTTTAACGGCATACTCCTACGTGTATGTGGACAACACAAAACTGACATCTTTACATGTCGAAGTTTCACTAGCGAATGTGCACATAGTTTATCGGCGAGGGGTCAGTAAGCTGGCGCGGTTTTACGCACTGAGAAAATAGTTCGTACTTTTATTTAGTATTAATTATTCATTAATTAAATTGTAATACTTAATGTTACTTTTGTTATGAATTAGGAATTTCCTTATTTATTTAGTCGTATTTTAAATAATTAACGTAATTATTATTATTATTAGCTAAATAACACCGTTCTTTGCGTGTTGGTACGGGACAATTTCAAGTTGATGCAGGAATCTAGGTATAGGTAAGGGTGGATAATACTCTTACTTGTTAGAAAGCAAAATTTTTTATTTGTGCTATTTAAATATTTTTTTAAAATCGTCACATCCTCCTGCACCTAACGATGAATACGGGGTGGTGGGGTAATAATAGAAAACCTAATAAACACAATTACATTTGTTTCTTTTGTGAAATTCCCTTTTTCTCGTTTCTTAACTACTACCTTAATACTATTTACATATAAACCAATATTACTTATTTATCTATGTATTACTTTTAGTTTCCGTAACTTCACAATATAGTGGCCCGACTGATTACATTGCATACTCTAACTATATTGGTTAGCTTTCTGCGCTTTCTTTAACCCTTGTAAAGAACTTTCTTTAACCCTTGTAAAGAACTTCAGTGCGGCGCCATTGTGATTGTGTTACGTATTTATCCCTATATCTCTTAATTCTACTACAGTAATCTAAAGTCAATCCCATACTTGACCTTAGATCCTATCTTAACACTAATTTCTTATTCTACTGAGATAAGCGGAATTTCACAAAGGGGAATCTTTATTTACATTTAAACAATTGGCAGTTACAATCTAAGAGGGGTCAAACACTTTATACTGGACGCATTGTATTATACACTAGGGTGGTGTTCATTGTTTAGAGATGCTGCCATTTATAACAATAGGAGATGGCTTACTACAATATTTCCTGCACGAACGAGTTTGTCTCTTACTGGCAAGCTGGGGAATTATTTTGAACAGGCCACGACCGGGTGTTTACAACTCAAATATACTTTTATCATTATTTTCTCTTTACTTATTTTACTACTACACTTTACACTTTTATTACACGTTATTTTTATTTAAGCTATTATTAAACCTTTTATTTAAAGTACTTATTATTTATGTTATTTCAAACACTTATAAAGCTTGAATTCATTTAAACACACACACATATATATATATATCTTATTACATATAGAATCTTATACTAATTAATCAAATGAAATTTATCTCACAACAATTCAATTTTCTGTACTATCATATATAATCAGTCAAAACAAAACGCTAACATCATTTTATAGTGGAGAGAAATTTCACATACGAAGAGTTCATTGCTTTAACAATAGCACAAAAGGTCAGCTGATTGGGGGGAGTCTTACTGTTTGCATAGGGAGGTTTAACAAGTAGGGTGATTCAGACAATTGTTCAGAGGACAATTCACAACAGGAAATTATCGTGTTTAGGAATGTCTGTTATGTCCGCGAGGGGAGTTTTGTATGAGATGCGTACGTACCAAGGGAAGAGTTTACATTTCTCGACACGCTTTTAACATGAAACAGCTTGTCAATACCGACAGGTTTCAAATGGAATATCTACCAGCGATGACTTGTTTATTACGGCAATGTCCCACTACTAATATTATTATATCTTAATTAAAACTTTACTCATTTCTTTGTTCCCGATTTCAGAGTGAATAAATTTATGTATTCTACAACGTTACTGTTAATAAATTATAACAATGTACACAATTATTTCTTTTTTATAAAGCAGAGCAGAGTGGCGCAATTTTGTGACACTCTGTACACAATTATTTTTACAAGACAACAACAACACAATACACAATTAATTATTATTTACACCACAGCAGAGTGGCACAATTTTGTGACATCTCCCTTGTTAAGACACCACAAAAGTCGGGAACTAGTTCAATTCGTTACCTGTTAATTAAACTAGCTGCCGTTGTTAGTAAACCTTACTTACTAACAAATTATAACACATTATTACATAGGAATGAGTCAAGGATTGCATAAATTTATTCACTCGCTAGGTGTTAGCAAAAACATCTCTTTATTATTATATTCAAATCTCATGGTTTACTTTGCTTTTAAAAGAATTACTCTAGTAAATTCTGCATTTAATGCTTTAAAAATATTAAATGTCATTCCTTTTATCTCAAAAGTATTCATCTAGATATGGCTTTAAGTACCTCGGATCCGGGTCTCAACTTTGTTATGTTTTAATTTATCACAACTTTAACCAAATTATTTGAAGAATAATGTTGGTTGTAAATTATAGAATTACCTTACATTTAGATATCGTGATGTTACTACTACTTCATTACAGAAATTACAAATCTTATAAGTTATTCTTTAAATTATCAAAAGTTCTTTACTGTTCTTTTGTTACTTCTCTTGTTGAAACAAATTTTTACAAATGTTATGTTTGGATATCACCTGAATTTAACATGAGGTTGTTGTGCGGTCCATGATGGTCATCTTCTGTCGTCTTCTAGGGTGCAATACATGGTTCCTCTCGATGCTCCATTAAGTTGATTGTATCTGGTAGTCTCGACGATAGGATTTTTTACTAGAAGTTCATACTGTTGTAGTTTGAGTTTTCCACTTATGGATTTAGTTGTTCACATTTTACACCTTAATTACAGTTCTTATTTTTCAGTACTAAAGTCTGGTAAGTAACATATCTTACCACTTAGTTTTATTTTTTTTTTAGAGATGTGTCGGATAAGTTTTCCTTTCTTTTTTTTCTCTTCACACTCTACATTATATTTTGTTTATATTAATTCCACGCTACATTTTTCAAAACTATATCACCACAAACTGGATATAATCGTTTTAACGGCATACTCCTACGTGTATGTGGACAACACAAAACTGACATCTTTACATGTCGAAGTTTCACTAGCGAATGTGCACATAGTTTATCGGCGAGGGGTCAGTAAGCTGGCGCGGTTTTACGCACTGAGAAAATAGTTCGTACTTTTATTTAGTATTAATTATTCATTAATTAAATTGTAATACTTAATGTTACTTTTGTTATGAATTAGGAATTTCCTTATTTATTTAGTCGTATTTTAAATAATTAACGTAATTATTATTATTATTAGCTAAATAACACCGTTCTTTGCGTGTTGGTACGGGACAATTTCAAGTTGATGCAGGAATCTAGGTATAGGTAAGGGTGGATAATACTCTTACTTGTTAGAAAGCAAAATTTTTTATTTGTGCGATTTAAATATTTTTTTAAAATCGTCACATCCTCCTGCACCTAACGATGAATACGGGGTGGTGGGGTAATAATAGAAAATCTAATAAACACAATTACATTTGTTTCTTTTGTGAAATTCCCTTTTTCTCGTTTCTTAACTACTACCTTAATACTATTTACATATAAACCAATATTACTTATTTATCTATGTATTACTTTTAGTTTCCGTAACTTCACAATATAGTGGCCCGACTGATTACATTGCATACTCTAACTATATTGGTTAGCTTTCTGCGCTTTCTTTAACCCTTGTAAAGAACTTTCTTTAACCCTTGTAGAGAACTTCAGTGCGGCGCCATTGTGATTGTGTTACGTATTTATCCCTATATCTCTTAATTCTACTACAGTAATCTAAAGTCAATCCCATACTTGACCTTAGATCCTATCTTAACACTAATTTCTTATTCTACTGAGATAAGCGGAATTTCACAAAGGGGAATCTTTATTTACATTTAAACAATTGGCAGTTACAATCTAAGAGGGGTCAAACACTTTACACTGGACGCATTGTATTATACACTAGGGTGGTGTTCATTGTTTAGAGATGCTGCCATTTATAACAATAGGAGATGGCTTACTACAATATTTCCTGCACGAACGAGTTTGTCTCTTACTGGCAAGCTGGGGAATTATTTTGAACAGGCCACGACCGGGTGTTTACAACTCAAATATACTTTTATCATTATTTTCTCTTTACTTATTTTACTACTACACTTTACACTTTTATTACACGTTATTTTTATTTAAGCTATTATTAAACCTTTTATTTAAAGTACTTATTATTTATGTTATTTCAAACACTTATAAAGCTTGAATTCATTTAAACACACACACATATATATATATATCTTATTACATATAGAATCTTATACTAATTAATCAAATGAAATTTATCTCACAACAATTCAATTTTCTGTACTATCATATATAATCAGTCAAAACAAAACGCTAACATCATTTTATAGTGGAGAGAAATTTCACATACGAAGAGTTCATTGCTTTAACAATAGCACAAAAGGTCAGCTGATTGGGGGGAGTCTTACTGTTTGCATAGGGAGGTTTAACAAGTAGGGTGATTCAGACAATTGTTCAGAGGACAATTCACAACAGGAAATTATCGTGTTTAGGAATGTCTGTTATGTCCGCGAGGGGAGTTTTGTATGAGATGCGTACGTACCAAGGGAAGAGTTTACATTTCTCGACACGCTTTTAACATGAAACAGCTTGTCAATACCGACAGGTTTCAAATGGAATATCTACCAGCGATGACTTGTTTATTACGGCAATGTCCCACTACTAATATTATTATATCTTAATTAAAACTTTACTCATTTCTTTGTTCCCGATTTCAGAGTGAATAAATTTATGTATTCTACAACGTTACTGTTAATAAATTATAACAATGTACACAATTATTTCTTTTTTATAAAGCAGAGCAGAGTGGCGCAATTTTGTGACACTCTGTACACAATTATTTTTACAAGACAACAACAACACAATACACAATTAATTATTATTTACACCACAGCAGAGTGGCACAATTTTGTGACATCTCCCTTGTTAAGACACCACAAAAGTCGGGAACTAGTTCAATTCGTTACCTGTTAATTAAACTAGCTGCCGTTGTTAGTAAACCTTACTTACTAACAAATTATAACACATTATTACATAGGAATGAGTCAAGGATTGCATAAATTTATTCACTCGCTAGGTGTTAGCAAAAACATCTCTTTATTATTATATTCAAATCTCATGGTTTACTTTGCTTTTAAAAGAATTACTCTAGTAAATTCTGCATTTAATGCTTTAAAAATATTAAATGTCATTCCTTTTATCTCAAAAGTATTCATCTAGATATGGCTTTAAGTACCTCGGATCCGGGTCTCAACTTTGTTATGTTTTAATTTATCACAACTTTAACCAAATTATTTGAAGAATAATGTTGGTTGTAAATTATAGAATTACCTTACATTTAGATATCGTGATGTTACTACTACTTCATTACAGAAATTACAAATCTTATAAGTTATTCTTTAAATTATCAAAAGTTCTTTACTGTTCTTTTGTTACTTCTCTTGTTGAAACAAATTTTTACAAATGTTATGTTTGGATATCACCTGAATTTAACATGAGGTTGTTGTGCGGTCCATGATGGTCATCTTCTGTCGTCTTCTAGGGTGCAATACATGGTTCCTCTCGATGCTCCATTAAGTTGATTGTATCTGGTAGTCTCGACGATAGGATTTTTTACTAGAAGTTCATACTGTTGTAGTTTGAGTTTTCCACTTATGGATTTAGTTGTTCACATTTTACACCTTAATTACAGTTCTTATTTTTCAGTACTAAAGTCTGGTAAGTAACATATCTTACCACTTAGTTTTATTTTTTTTTTAGAGATGTGTCGGATAAGTTTTCCTTTCTTTTTTTTCTCTTCACACTCTACATTATATTTTGTTTATATTAATTCCACGCTACATTTTTCAAAACTATATCACCACAAACTGGATATAATCGTTTTAACGGCATACTCCTACGTGTATGTGGACAACACAAAACTGACATCTTTACATGTCGAAGTTTCACTAGCGAATGTGCACATAGTTTATCGGCGAGGGGTCAGTAAGCTGGCGCGGTTTTACGCACTGAGAAAATAGTTCGTACTTTTATTTAGTATTAATTATTCATTAATTAAATTGTAATACTTAATGTTACTTTTGTTATGAATTAGGAATTTCCTTATTTATTTAGTCGTATTTTAAATAATTAACGTAATTATTATTATTATTAGCTAAATAACACCGTTCTTTGCATGTTGGTACGGGACAATTTCAAGTTGATGCAGGAATCTAGGTATAGGTAAGGGTGGATAATACTCTTACTTGTTAGAAAGCAAAATTTTTTATTTGTGCGATTTAAATATTTTTTTAAAATCGTCACATCCTCCTGCACCTAACGATGAATACGGGGTGGTGGGGTAATAATAGAAAATCTAATAAACACAATTACATTTGTTTCTTTTGTGAAATTCCCTTTTTCTCGTTTCTTAACTACTACCTTAATACTATTTACATATAAACCAATATTACTTATTTATCTATGTATTACTTTTAGTTTCCGTAACTTCACAATATAGTGGCCCGACTGATTACATTGCATACTCTAACTATATTGGTTAGCTTTCTGCGCTTTCTTTAACCCTTGTAAAGAACTTTCTTTAACCCTTGTAGAGAACTTCAGTGCGGCGCCATTGTGATTGTGTTACGTATTTATCCCTATATCTCTTAATTCTACTACAGTAATCTAAAGTCAATCCCATACTTGACCTTAGATCCTATCTTAACACTAATTTCTTATTCTACTGAGATAAGCGGAATTTCACAAAGGGGAATCTTTATTTACATTTAAACAATTGGCAGTTACAATCTAAGAGGGGTCAAACACTTTACACTGGACGCATTGTATTATACACTAGGGTGGTGTTCATTGTTTAGAGATGCTGCCATTTATAACAATAGGAGATGGCTTACTACAATATTTCCTGCACGAACGAGTTTGTCTCTTACTGGCAAGCTGGGGAATTATTTTGAACAGGCCACGACCGGGTGTTTACAACTCAAATATACTTTTATCATTATTTTCTCTTTACTTATTTTACTACTACACTTTACACTTTTATTACACGTTATTTTTATTTAAGCTATTATTAAACCTTTTATTTAAAGTACTTATTATTTATGTTATTTCAAACACTTATAAAGCTTGAATTCATTTAAACACACACACATATATATATATATATATATCTCTTATTACATATAGAATCTTATACTAATTAATCAAATTAAATTTATCTCACAACAATTCAATTTTCTGTACTATCATATATAATCAGTCAAAACAAAACGCTAACATCATTTTATAGTGGAGAGAAATTTCACATACGAAGAGTTCATTGCTTTAACAATAGCACAAAAGGTCAGCTGATTGGGGGGAGTCTTACTGTTTGCATAGGGAGGTTTAACAAGTAGGGTGATTCAGACAATTGTTCAGAGGACAATTCACAACAGGAAATTATCGTGTTTAGGAATGTCTGTTATGTCCACGAGGGGAGTTTTGTATGAGATGCGTACGTACCAAGGGAAGAGTTTACATTTCTCGACACGCTTTTAACATGAAACAGCTTGTCAATACCGACAGGTTTCAAATGGAATATCTACCAGCGATGACTTGTTTATTACGGCAATGTCCCACTACTAATATTATTATATCTTAATTAAAACTTTACTCATTTCTTTGTTCCCGATTTCAGAGTGAATAAATTTATGTATTCTACAACGTTACTGTTAATAAATTATAACAATGTACACAATTATTTCTTTTTTATAAAGCAGAGCAGAGTGGCGCAATTTTGTGACACTCTGTACACAATTATTTTTACAAGACAACAACAACACAATACACAATTAATTATTATTTACACCACAGCAGAGTGGCACAATTTTGTGACATCTCCCTTGTTAAGACACCACAAAAGTCGGGAACTAGTTCAATTCGTTACCTGTTAATTAAACTAGCTGCCGTTGTTAGTAAACCTTACTTACTAACAAATTATAACACATTATTACATAGGAATGAGTCAAGGATTGCATAAATTTATTCACTCGCTAGGTGTTAGCAAAAACATCTCTTTATTATTATATTCAAATCTCATGGTTTACTTTGCTTTTAAAAGAATTACTCTAGTAAATTCTGCATTTAATGCTTTAAAAATATTAAATGTCATTCTTTTTATCTCAAAAGTATTCATCTAGATATGGCTTTAAGTACCTCGGATCCGGGTCTCAACTTTGTTATGTTTTAATTTATCACAACTTTAACCAAATTATTTGAAGAATAATGTTGGTTGTAAATTATAGAATTACCTTACATTTAGATATCGTGATGTTACTACTACTTCATTACAGAAATTACAAATCTTATAAGTTATTCTTTAAATTATCAAAAGTTCTTTACTGTTCTTTTGTTACTTCTCTTGTTGAAACAAATTTTTACAAATGTTATGTTTGGATATCACCTGAATTTAACATGAGGTTGTTGTGGGGTCCATGATGGTCATCTTCTGTCGTCTTCTAGGGTGCAATACATGGTTCCTCTCGATGCTCCATTAAGTTGATTGTATCTGGTAGTCTCGACGATAGGATTTTTTACTAGAAGTTCATACTGTTGTAGTTTGAGTTTTCCACTTATGGATTTAGTTGTTCACATTTTACACCTTAATTACAGTTCTTATTTTTCAGTACTAAAGTCTGGTAAGTAACATATCTTACCACTTAGTTTTATTTTTTTTTTAGAGATGTGTCGGATAAGTTTTCCTATCTTTTTTTTTTCTCTTCACACACTACATTATATTTTGTTTATATTATTTCCACGCTACATTTTTCAAAACGATATCACCACAAACTGGATATAATCGTTTTAACGGCATACTCCTACGTGTATGTGGACAACACAAAACTGACATCTTTACATGTCGAAGTTTCACTAGCGAATGTGCACATAGTTTATCGGCGAGGGGTCAGTAAGCTGGCGCGGTTTTACGCACTGAGAAAATAGTTCGTACTTTTATTTAGTATTAATTATTCATTAATTAAATTGTAATACTTAATGTTACTTTTGTTATGAATTAGGAATTTCCTTATTTATTTAGTCGTATTTTAAATAATTAACGTAATTATTATTATTATTAGCTAAATAACACCGTTCTTTGCGTGTTGGTACGGGACAATTTCAAGTCGATGCAGGAATCTAGGTATAGGTAAGGGTGGATAATACTCTTACTTGTTAGAAAGCAAAATTTTTTATTTGTGCGATTTAAATATTTTTTTAAAATCGTCACATCCTCCTGCACCTAACGATGAATACGGGGTGGTGGGGTAATAATAGAAAATCTAATAAACACAATTACATTTGTTTCTTTTGTGAAATTCCCTTTTTCTCGTTTCTTAACTACTACCTTAATACTATTTACATATAAACCAATATTACTTATTTATCTATGTATTACTTTTAGTTTCCGTAACTTCACAATATAGTGGCCCGACTGATTACATTGCATACTCTAACTATATTGGTTAGCTTTCTGCGCTTTCTTTAACCCTTGTAAAGAACTTTCTTTAACCCTTGTAAAGAACTTCAGTGCGGCGCCATTGTGATTGTGTTACGTATTTATCCCTATATCTCTTAATTCTACTACAGTAATCTAAAGTCAATCCCATACTTGACCTTAGATCCTATCTTAACACTAATTTCTTATTCTACTGAGATAAGCGGAATTTCACAAAGGGGAATCTTTATTTACATTTAAACAATTGGCAGTTACAATCTAAGAGGGGTCAAACACTTTATACTGGACGCATTGTATTATACACTAGGGTGGTGTTCATTGTTTAGAGATGCTGCCATTTATAACAATACGAGATGGCTTACTACAATATTTCCTGCACGAACGAGTTTGTCTCTTACTGGCAAGCTGGGGAATTATTTTGAACAGGCCACGACCGGGTGTTTACAACTAAAAATATACTTTTATCATTATTTTCTCTTTACTTATTTTACTACTACACTTTACACTTTTATTACACGTTATTTTTATTTAAGCTATTATTAAACCTTTTATTTAAAGTACTTATTATTTATGTTATTTCAAACACTTATAAAGCTTGAATTCATTTAAACACACACATATATATATATATATATCTCTTATTACATATAGAATCTTATACTAATTAATCAAATTAAATTTATCTCACAACAATTCAATTTTCTGTACTATCATATATAATCAGTCAAAACAAAACGCTAACATCATTTTATAGTGGAGAGAAATTTCACATACGAAGAGTTCATTGCTTTAACAATAGCACAAAAGGTCAGCTGATTGGGGGGAGTCTTACTGTTTGCATAGGGAGGTTTAACAAGTAGGGTGATTCAGACAATTGTTCAGAGGACAATTCACAACAGGAAATTATCGTGTTTAGGAATGTCTGTTATGTCCGCGAGGGGAGTTTTGTATGAGATGCGTACGTACCAAGGGAAGAGTTTACATTTCTCGACACGCTTTTAACATGAAACAGCTTGTCAATACCGACAGGTTTCAAATGGAATATCTACCAGCGATGACTTGTTTATTACGGCAATGTCCCACTGCTAATATTATTATATCTTAATTAAAACTTTACTCATTTCTTTGTTCCCGATTTCAGAGTGAATAAATTTATGTATTCTACAACGTTACTGTTAATAAATTATAACAATGTACACAATTATTTCTTTTTTATAAAGCAGAGCAGAGTGGCGCAATTTTGTGACACTCTGTACACAATTATTTTTACAAGACAACAACAACACAATACACAATTAATTATTATTTACACCACAGCAGAGTGGCACAATTTTGTGACATCTCCCTTGTTAAGACACCACAAAAGTCGGGAACTAGTTCAATTCGTTACCTGTTAATTAAACTAGCTGCCGTTGTTAGTAAACCTTACTTACTAACAAATTATAACACATTATTACATAGGAATGAGTCAAGGATTGCATAAATTTATTCACTCGCTAGGTGTTAGCAAAAACATCTCTTTATTATTATATTCAAATCTCATGGTTTACTTTGCTTTTAAAAGAATTACTCTAGTAAATTCTGCATTTAATGCTTTAAAAATATTAAATGTCATTCCTTTTATCTCAAAAGTATTCATCTAGATATGGCTTTAAGTACCTCGGATCCGGGTCTCAACTTTGTTGTTTTAATTTATCACAACTTTAACCAAATTATTTGAAGAATAATGTTGGTTGTAAATTATAGAATTACCTTACATTTAGATATCGTGATGTTACTACTACTTCATTACAGAAATTACAAATCTTATAAGTTATTCTTTAAATTATCAAAAGTTCTTTACTGTTCTTTTGTTACTTCTCTTGTTGAAACAAATTTTTACAAATGTTATGTTTGGATATCACCTGAATTTAACATGAGGTTGTTGTTGGGTCCATGATGGTCATCTTCTGTCGTCTTCTAGGGTGCAATACATGGTTCCTCTCGATGCTCCATTAAGTTGATTGTATCTGGTAGTCTCGACGATAGGATTTTTTACTAGAAGTTCATACTGTTGTAGTTTGAGTTTTCCACTTATGGATTTAGTTGTTCACATTTTACACCTTAATTACAGTTCTTATTTTTCAGTACTAAAGTCTGGTAAGTAACATATCTTACCACTTAGTTTTATTTTTTTTTTAGAGATGTGTCGGATAAGTTTTCCTATCTTTTTTTTTTCTCTTCACACACTACATTATATTTTGTTTATATTATTTCCACGCTACATTTTTCAAAACGATATCACCACAAACTGGATATAATCGTTTTAACGGCATACTCCTACGTGTATGTGGACAACACAAAACTGACATCTTTACATGTCGAAGTTTCACTAGCGAATGTGCACATAGTTTATCGGCGAGGGGTCAGTAAGCTGGCGCGGTTTTACGCACTGAGAAAATAGTTCGTACTTTTATTTAGTATTAATTATTCATTAATTAAATTGTAATACTTAATGTTACTTTTGTTATGAATTAGGAATTTCCTTATTTATTTAGTCGTATTTTAAATAATTAACGTAATTATTATTATTATTAGCTAAATAACACCGTTCTTTGCGTGTTGGTACGGGACAATTTCAAGTCGATGCAGGAATCTAGGTATAGGTAAGGGTGGATAATACTCTTACTTGTTAGAAAGCAAAATTTTTTATTTGTGCGATTTAAATATTTTTTTAAAATCGTCACATCCTCCTGCACCTAACGATGAATACGGGGTGGTGGGGTAATAATAGAAAATCTAATAAACACAATTACATTTGTTTCTTTTGTGAAATTCCCTTTTTCTCGTTTCTTAACTACTACCTTAATACTATTTACATATAAACCAATATTACTTATTTATCTATGTATTACTTTTAGTTTCCGTAACTTCACAATATAGTGGCCCGACTGATTACATTGCATACTCTAACTATATTGGTTAGCTTTCTGCGCTTTCTTTAACCCTTGTAAAGAACTTTCTTTAACCCTTGTAAAGAACTTCAGTGCGGCGCCATTGTGATTGTGTTACGTATTTATCCCTATATCTCTTAATTCTACTACAGTAATCTAAAGTCAATCCCATACTTGACCTTAGATCCTATCTTAACACTAATTTCTTATTCTACTGAGATAAGCGGAATTTCACAAAGGGGAATCTTTATTTACATTTAAACAATTGGCAGTTACAATCTAAGAGGGGTCAAACACTTTATACTGGACGCATTGTATTATACACTAGGGTGGTGTTCATTGTTTAGAGATGCTGCCATTTATAACAATACGAGATGGCTTACTACAATATTTCCTGCACGAACGAGTTTGTCTCTTACTGGCAAGCTGGGGAATTATTTTGAACAGGCCACGACCGGGTGTTTACAACTAAAAATATACTTTTATCATTATTTTCTCTTTACTTATTTTACTACTACACTTTACACTTTTATTACACGTTATTTTTATTTAAGCTATTATTAAACCTTTTATTTAAAGTACTTATTATTTATGTTATTTCAAACACTTATAAAGCTTGAATTCATTTAAACACACACATATATATATATATATCTCTTATTACATATAGAATCTTATACTAATTAATCAAATGAAATTTATCTCACAACAATTCAATTTTCTGTACTATCATATATAATCAGTCAAAACAAAACGCTAACATCATTTTATAGTGGAGAGAAATTTCACATACGAAGAGTTCATTGCTTTAACAATAGCACAAAAGGTCAGCTGATTGGGGGGAGTCTTACTGTTTGCATAGGGAGGTTTAACAAGTAGGGTGATTCAGACAATTGTTCAGAGGACAATTCACAACAGGAAATTATCGTGTTTAGGAATGTCTGTTATGTCCGCGAGGGGAGTTTTGTATGAGATGCGTACGTACCAAGGGAAGAGTTTACATTTCTCGACACGCTTTTAACATGAAACAGCTTGTCAATACCGACAGGTTTCAAATGGAATATCTACCAGCGATGACTTGTTTATTACGGCAATGTCCCACTGCTAATATTATTATATCTTAATTAAAACTTTACTCATTTCTTTGTTCCCGATTTCAGAGTGAATAAATTTATGTATTCTACAACGTTACTGTTAATAAATTATAACAATGTACACAATTATTTCTTTTTTATAAAGCAGAGCAGAGTGGCGCAATTTTGTGACACTCTGTACACAATTATTTTTACAAGACAACAACAACACAATACACAATTAATTATTATTTACACCACAGCAGAGTGGCACAATTTTGTGACATCTCCCTTGTTAAGACACCACAAAAGTCGGGAACTAGTTCAATTCGTTACCTGTTAATTAAACTAGCTGCCGTTGTTAGTAAACCTTACTTACTAACAAATTATAACACATTATTACATAGGAATGAGTCAAGGATTGCATAAATTTATTCACTCGCTAGGTGTTAGCAAAAACATCTCTTTATTATTATATTCAAATCTCATGGTTTACTTTGCTTTTAAAAGAATTACTCTAGTAAATTCTGCATTTAATGCTTTAAAAATATTAAATGTCATTCCTTTTATCTCAAAAGTATTCATCTAGATATGGCTTTAAGTACCTCGGATCCGGGTCTCAACTTTGTTGTTTTAATTTATCACAACTTTAACCAAATTATTTGAAGAATAATGTTGGTTGTAAATTATAGAATTACCTTACATTTAGATATCGTGATGTTACTACTACTTCATTACAGAAATTACAAATCTTATAAGTTATTCTTTAAATTATCAAAAGTTCTTTACTGTTCTTTTGTTACTTCTCTTGTTGAAACAAATTTTTACAAATGTTATGTTTGGATATCACCTGAATTTAACATGAGGTTGTTGTTGGGTCCATGATGGTCATCTTCTGTCGTCTTCTAGGGTGCAATACATGGTTCCTCTCGATGCTCCATTAAGTTGATTGTATCTGGTAGTCTCGACGATAGGATTTTTTACTAGAAGTTCATACTGTTGTAGTTTGAGTTTTCCACTTATGGATTTAGTTGTTCACATTTTACACCTTAATTACAGTTCTTATTTTTCAGTACTAAAGTCTGGTAAGTAACATATCTTACCACTTAGTTTTATTTTTTTTTTAGAGATGTGTCGGATAAGTTTTCCTATCTTTTTTTTTTCTCTTCACACACTACATTATATTTTGTTTATATTATTTCCACGCTACATTTTTCAAAACGATATCACCACAAACTGGATATAATCGTTTTAACGGCATACTCCTACGTGTATGTGGACAACACAAAACTGACATCTTTACATGTCGAAGTTTCACTAGCGAATGTGCACATAGTTTATCGGCGAGGGGTCAGTAAGCTGGCGCGGTTTTACGCACTGAGAAAATAGTTCGTACTTTTATTTAGTATTAATTATTCATTAATTAAATTGTAATACTTAATGTTACTTTTGTTATGAATTAGGAATTTCCTTATTTATTTAGTCGTATTTTAAATAATTAACGTAATTATTATTATTATTAGCTAAATAACACCGTTCTTTGCGTGTTGGTACGGGACAATTTCAAGTTGATGCAGGAATCTAGGTATAGGTAAGGGTGGATAATACTCTTACTTGTTAGAAAGCAAAATTTTTTATTTGTGCGATTTAAATATTTTTTTAAAATCGTCACATCCTCCTGCACCTAACGATGAATACGGGGTGGTGGGGTAATAATAGAAAATCTAATAAACACAATTACATTTGTTTCTTTTGTGAAATTCCCTTTTTCTCGTTTCTTAACTACTACCTTAATACTATTTACATATAAACCAATATTACTTATTTATCTATGTATTACTTTTAGTTTCCGTAACTTCACAATATAGTGGCCCGACTGATTACATTGCATACTCTAACTATATTGGTTAGCTTTCTGCGCTTTCTTTAACCCTTGTAAAGAACTTTCTTTAACCCTTGTAAAGAACTTCAGTGCGGCGCCATTGTGATTGTGTTACGTATTTATCCCTATATCTCTTAATTCTACTACAGTAATCTAAAGTCAATCCCATACTTGACCTTAGATCCTATCTTAACACTAATTTCTTATTCTACTGAGATAAGCGGAATTTCACAAAGGGGAATCTTTATTTACATTTAAACAATTGGCAGTTACAATCTAAGAGGGGTCAAACACTTTATACTGGACGCATTGTATTATACACTAGGGTGGTGTTCATTGTTTAGAGATGCTGCCATTTATAACAATACGAGATGGCTTACTACAATATTTCCTGCACGAACGAGTTTGTCTCTTACTGGCAAGCTGGGGAATTATTTTGAACAGGCCACGACCGGGTGTTTACAACTAAAAATATACTTTTATCATTATTTTCTCTTTACTTATTTTACTACTACACTTTACACTTTTATTACACGTTATTTTTATTTAAGCTATTATTAAACCTTTTATTTAAAGTACTTATTATTTATGTTATTTCAAACACTTATAAAGCTTGAATTCATTTAAACACACACACATATATATATATATCTTATTACATATAGAATCTTATACTAATTAATCAAATGAAATTTATCTCACAACAATTCAATTTTCTGTACTATCATATATAATCAGTCAAAACAAAACGCTAACATTATTTTATAGTGGAGAGAAATTTCACATACGAAGAGTTCATTGCTTTAACAATAGCACAAAAGGTCAGCTGATTGGGGGGAGTCTTACTGTTTGCATAGGGAGGTTTAACAAGTAGGGTGATTCAGACAATTGTTCAGAGGACAATTCACAACAGGAAATTATCGTGTTTAGGAATGTCTGTTATGTCCGCGAGGGGAGTTTTGTATGAGATGCGTACGTACCAAGGGAAGAGTTTACATTTCTCGACACGCTTTTAACATGAAACAGCTTGTCAATACCGACAGGTTTCAAATGGAATATCTACCAGCGATGACTTGTTTATTACGGCAATGTCCCACTACTAATATTATTATATCTTAATTAAAACTTTACTCATTTCTTTGTTCCCGATTTCAGAGTGAATAAATTTATGTATTCTACAACGTTACTGTTAATAAATTATAACAATGTACACAATTATTTCTTTTTTATAAAGCAGAGCAGAGTGGCGCAATTTTGTGACACTCTGTACACAATTATTTTTACAAGACAACAACAACACAATACACAATTAATTATTATTTACACCACAGCAGAGTGGCACAATTTTGTGACATCTCCCTTGTTAAGACACCACAAAAGTCGGGAACTAGTTCAATTCGTTACCTGTTAATTAAACTAGCTGCCGTTGTTAGTAAACCTTACTTACTAACAAATTATAACACATTATTACATAGGAATGAGTCAAGGATTGCATAAATTTATTCACTCGCTAGGTGTTAGCAAAAACATCTCTTTATTATTATATTCAAATCTCATGGTTTACTTTGCTTTTAAAAGAATTACTCTAGTAAATTCTGCATTTAATGCTTTAAAAATATTAAATGTCATTCCTTTTATCTCAAAAGTATTCATCTAGATATGGCTTTAAGTACCTCGGATCCGGGTCTCAACTTTGTTATGTTTTAATTTATCACAACTTTAACCAAATTATTTGAAGAATAATGTTGGTTGTAAATTATAGAATTACCTTACATTTAGATATCGTGATGTTACTACTACTTCATTACAGAAATTACAAATCTTATAAGTTATTCTTTAAATTATCAAAAGTTCTTTACTGTTCTTTTGTTACTTCTCTTGTTGAAACAAATTTTTACAAATGTTATGTTTGGATATCACCTGAATTTAACATGAGGTTGTTGTGCGGTCCATGATGGTCATCTTCTGTCGTCTTCTAGGGTGCAATACATGGTTCCTCTCGATGCTCCATTAAGTTGATTGTATCTGGTAGTCTCGACGATAGGATTTTTTACTAGAAGTTCATACTGTTGTAGTTTGAGTTTTCCACTTATGGATTTAGTTGTTCACATTTTACACCTTAATTACAGTTCTTATTTTTCAGTACTAAAGTCTGGTAAGTAACATATCTTACCACTTAGTTTTATTTTTTTTTTAGAGATGTGTCGGATAAGTTTTCCTTTCTTTTTTTTTTCTCTTCACACACTACATTATATTTTGTTTATATTATTTCCACCCATTTTTCAAAACGATATCACCACAAACTGGATATAATCGTTTTAACGGCATACTCCTACGTGTATGTGGACAACACAAAACTGACATCTTTACATGTCGAAGTTTCACTAGCGAATGTGCACATAGTTTATCGGCGAGGGGTCAGTAAGCTGGCGCGGTTTTACGCACTGAGAAAATAGTTCGTACTTTTATTTAGTATTAATTATTCATTAATTAAATTGTAATACTTAATGTTACTTTTGTTATGAATTAGGAATTTCCTTATTTATTTAGTCGTATTTTAAATAATTAACGTAATTATTATTATTATTAGCTAAATAACACCGTTCTTTGCGTGTTGGTACGGGACAATTTCAAGTTGATGCAGGAATCTAGGTATAGGTAAGGGTGGATAATACTCTTACTTGTTAGAAAGCAAAATTTTTTATTTGTGCGATTTAAATATTTTTTTAAAATCGTCACATCCTCCTGCACCTAACGATGAATACGGGGTGGTGGGGTAATAATAGAAAATCTAATAAACACAATTACATTTGTTTCTTTTGTGAAATTCCCTTTTTCTCGTTTCTTAACTACTACCTTAATACTATTTACATATAAACCAATATTACTTATTTATCTATGTATTACTTTTAGTTTCCGTAACTTCACAATATAGTGGCCCGACTGATTACATTGCATACTCTAACTATATTGGTTAGCTTTCTGCGCTTTCTTTAACCCTTGTAAAGAACTTTCTTTAACCCTTGTAAAGAACTTCAGTGCGGCGCCATTGTGATTGTGTTACGTTGTAACATCACAAGATGTCACCTAACCTAAGTGTATGTTATTAGATTTCATAAAACAGAATAACCATGTAAATAGGTATAGAATAGTCAAAATAAACAAGAAAGAAGAAACCAAGAGAGAAGAATAAAGCAGAAGTGCCATGGGAAACAGTAACCCAATAGCTGTTTGACACTACAACTAGACTGAGACTAAAACGAACTAATGGACAGAATAGATTTAAATTCAACTGTCAATTCAGTAAATGGTTAATGTAAGCCGAATGTCATTTATAAACAAAAAACAAACGAATTAGCAGTTAAATACTGTGAAAGCAAAATCAGCATTTTTCTGATAATAAATGTGACTATGAACAGTAGATAATGAATGCCAAAACCAATGTTAACAATGGCTATATTGTAGGAACTAAGATGTATTTCTGCATCAAATATACCTGTCAGAAAAGAGAGCTAACTATATAAGAGAATCTTATACCAATAAGATGTCTCTGTAATTTACCGGATTGAGAACCCATAGGCATTATAAAGGCCAAATTTCAGTGTAGGCGATATTCTACACTTAACAAACTTAGACCAAACATTAGTCAATAAAATGACTATCAATAATTATCACCAGTGCAAAATAAAATGCACCAGAACAATGGTTATGCATTAACATAACGAAAAATGATATTAAAACGATAGGTTTAGCCACGATTTTATTTGTAAATAGTAGCTCAAAACTAACTAACAGTAAACAAAATGTCATTAGTCAGTAGGATCATTTATTACTATGTATAGAATTAAGGTGTAAAAGTAAAATTCAGTGAAAAAAAAACGTCAGTACAGTATTAATGGAGTCCACACATAAACATTTGTTTAATAAAATGTTATGTGGAAACGAGAAAGGTTAACTAAAAAGTGTAAAATCGGCGACTCATAAAGAGCAGACGACAGTAAGAATAGTGTACCCGAACATTGATTTTCTAACAATGTCGGTTAAGGTGAAGATAATCCGAGATCGAGTGATATCAATTTAAAGGAAACAAAACAATCTTTAATTTGATAATAATATCAACTCAATCGTGACGGTATTAAGTGTATGACAACTGTTAGCATCATTTTATAAATGCATATCAGGAATCTGTGTACCAATAATAATAACAATGACAGCAGAAGCGACCTGTCAATCATCTCAACATTCGACGGTTAGAAAAACCGTTACCAACCGCCAAAAAGTGATACATCATCTTCGTCTCACCTGTCTGGACCAATAGGAAAATTAGTTATAAAATGATAATTTTACCTAAGCCCAATCCAAAAGGTGGGTATAAAAAGACAGACCGGCGAATTTTGAGAGGAGACCTTTATCATCTAACGAGCTGAACAGACGTACGCTCGTCTCCGTCACGTTTCATCTTATAACACATAGCGTCAGTTACCTTGTACTCTGGAACCAATAGTTAACAACGAGAAACTTTACTTCAAGTGCATCATCAATCAACTACAGTGTTCTAGTGCAGTTTATTTTAATATTGTGCGGGAATAACGAACAGAAAATAATTTATTGTCAGTATTCATGATCCATTTTTATCAGAAGAGGATCGAATTTCTGTTCTTGTGCGAATTAGTGTTGAAAGAAAGTAATCTCTATAATCCGATTACTTAAGTGATAAAAGGTTTTAATTAAAATAATTAAAACCACGAAGGTAAAAGTGCAATCATTATTATTCTTGATCTGAGCGCAATAATTTGTATTTTGCTACCATAACCTGTACTGACGCAAAACACAAAAACAGTATTTACGATTACACCACGTTTCGATTTATTATTCAAATTTGTTATTAGTAAGTAAGCTATATGTTAGTTGTAAGGGTCCTCAATTGAATAATATTGTCATTAGAAAAGCAAGCGTTAATGAAACGTACGATCTTACAATAGATCGTTTTTTTTATTTTAATTACTTGGTCATAGTAACTTCAAATTTTTTGATCAATTGTATCATTGGATACTGGGTAGGCATAATTGTTTTTTTTCGTGTCTCAAAGAATTCACAACTGAGATAATAATATCGATAATAATAACAATAATACTAATAGTAATAATTGTAATAATTTTATATTACAATAAATAGTATCTGGACTTAACCAGCTTTATAACTCATGTTCTGAGCAAGCCGTATGAGGCATATAATAATTAAGTTTTCATTGTACAACCTTATATGTTACATTATGTGTATTTTTTGAATTCTCTAGAAGGGTACAAATAAACCCATTATTAACAGCATCACCTGATTTGATTTATTTTATTTTTTTGAATAATTAAATAGTTTCTTTTATTAAACTTAAACAACCTTCTGTTGTGTTTGACATATTGGAATAGCATTGCCAAAAAGTGGTATTCAACTATTTTAAATTTTCAATTCATCTATTAGTTTTTATGAACGGGTTTTACACGGGATTTTCCCTAAATAAATCCGTGTGGCGCCCATTAATTTAATAAACAAGGTGACATAACCTTGCAACTAAAGGGAGTTGATGAATGTAAGCTGAGTTGACAGTTTAGTGAGCTTCAAGTAAACGCAATCAGGTACGTAAAAGTATATGTTTGTTTATGATATTGTCCAGACTTTACAGGACTTGACTTACTCAGACTACCTGTAATCAGAAGAAGTTTCTACAACCAGTTTCAACCAGACGAAATCTACTATCAAGCAATCAACTGTCATACTTCATATTTTAATTTAAGATAATCTAACATTTAAATATAATCAACTTTATTATTTTTTGTTTAATACAAGGGAATTCTTTAAAAACAAGAGTATTTAAACCATTGTAAACACTGTGAGTAACTTGAATGTTGTATGGTAAAATACTTTACTACATTGGTCACCTTCAAGTAGAAACAACCATTCTCAACATTGAGTTATCTCCAAGGAACACTTCACCCATAGATGAATTTTGTTTTAATGAGACTTTTAATACTTTAACCACAAATTTAAATTTAAACAACAACCACTCTTTTATTTATTTTTGTTTCAAGTTAATTTAAACGTAACGTAAATTCGATTATAATAATAAACATAATAATTTTAAATAAGAACCCCCAATCGGAAATTGTTATAAATTGACGCATCCAACGTGTGGCAGATTTAACCACGAAACACACACACGTTATACGGTTTGTTATAAATTGGCGCACCAACTAGTGTGGCTTAAAAAATATTAAATAAATATATTTTTTATATTTTATATTAGCCCGGTAGACACGAAAAAATTAACATGCCGCACACCCATCAGTACGATACAAGATATAAGGACAGAAGGGTAGGAGAGATGCAACGGGAGGTAGATACATACGAAGAACAACCCACAGACGAGATGGAGGTTATTACAATCAATAACATCGAAACTAGTAACGACGAAACACCTCACGTAGAACCAGAGATAGCAGTGACAGTCGACAACCAACCCAGACGGTCTGAAGAACTCCCACAACCAAACAGACCATCCGAAGAGGCAAAATGGGATCACATGATGAGAATGATGATGGAACAATTCGGACAGGTGAAGGAAGATAGTCGATCAATGAATAAAAATATGGAATCACTTAATAAAAATATGGAATCACTGAAGGAGGACCTAAATAAAAGGATTGACAATACTCATAAGTCTATGGACGCACTGAACAATAAAATCGACAATAACTGCCAAGCCATTAGAGAAGAATTGAATACCACCTTGATCGAAATTAGCAGGAGGATGGAAGAAGGCAGTGATAAAATAAACAATAGAATCGACGGGGAGATTGCCGTTGTGAGGGAGGAAATTGTCGAAGTAAATAAAAGGTGTGAACAGCACGACCAGGACTTGCAACGAACCAGAGAAGAGGTTGACGGGAGATTTAATACCATGGAGGAGGTGACCGAAACTAGGATAGAATCTTTAAAAAGGGCAAACCAAGATGAAATTAAGCGAGTAAGATTAGACATAGGTGAACGCTGCGAAGAAATGAGTATCTCTGTGGATGCAGTGAGGAATTTAACGGTCGCAAATCGAGAGAGGATCGAAGAACTTAAACAACAAGAAATAGTACAAATACGGGAGGAGATTGAGATTATCCGCAACCGTCCGATACCAGGTCAGTACTTAAAACCGAATGATAACCGCGACGCTATCAATTTTAGAAACTATCGTCGTAATCCCATTGAATTTTTAGCACGTGTGGATGAACACTTGGCGCGGATTAGAGAAACTAGATGGAATAACATAAAAAATTTAATCGATGAATACTTTAAAGAAATCTACGACAATTGGTGGACCGCAACACGCCACGAGGTTCACAGCTATGATGAATTTAAAACTCAATTCCGCGCAAAATACTGGTCCGAGGCGACGCAAAATATTGTACGAGACCATATATGCCACGGAAGATATGATGCGAACCGAGGAGGGACCATGACTTCGTATTTCTTAGGTCAAGTATGTCTTGCAAGGAACCTAGAAACAAAGATACCGGAGGAATGTCTTGTCACAAAATTGTCCTATCACTTTGAAGAGGGTGTCGCAAAAGCACGTCAGTGGGGACAGATTAAGACAATAGCAGCTATGTCAGCGCTGCTCGAAGATCAGGAACACGAGGGGTATTACCGGAGGAGTCGTCGAAGAAATGACCAGTTCAATACCACAGGCGGCAATACGAATAATAATAACAATAACTACCCTCGAAGTTCTCGAAATAATTTTAATAATAACAACGGTCCGATAAACCAAAATTATAATAACGCCAATAACAACAACCAAAATAATAGGCCAAATAACCCGAATAACAATAATAATAATAACAATAACCGGCGATCCAATTTTAATAACAACAATAATCGACCACCAAACCAAGGCGGGAATAACCAACCGTCGCAACATCGACGAGCAAATTACGTACATGCTAATTACAACCCCGATCGAAGGCGACGATACCCACGTAGAGACAGCCACAGTGGAGAAAGAGGAAGCATGAGAGGAGGACGATGGAGGAGTAGTAGTATTGAGGGTGACGACCGCAATAGTGACTATCGACCGCATGTACATTTTGTTCCAGACCAGGAACCCGTCCAGCAAGGAGGACGTGCCATGATAGATGATGGGAGCAGTAGGAACGACCCAGACCGACGCAACGAGGAGAGTACAAGCTCTTTAAACTCCTCGCGGCAGTGAAAAATTATGGTAACATAGGCCCTTCGCTGAACCACTCTATTGGGTTTGATTACGGAAAAAATACGAATAAAATCACTATCTTATTTAACCATTATTTGAAGGATATACGACAGGAATTACTAGAGGAAGTAGTAACAGATCACCAGCAGCACACCCACGATATAGTATACGTGACAGCCACCATTAACGATATAACTGTCAGGTTGATGGTTGATACTGGGGCTAACGTATCACTAATTGATAGCACCGAGCTCAATCGTATTCAGGAGGAGAGCAGAGTCAACATACCGACGTTACCTGTTACGAACATCATCCTGATAGGGGCTACAGGACGACAAAACAAATCGATAAAAAAGCAAGTTAGGTTGGAAGTAACCAGCCAAGGTGTAACCATTCCAATGATTTTTCTAGTAGCAACAGGTCTACCATTCCGTAGCTTGATCGGCTGCGACCTTCTACGTAAACACTCCGCCATAATTGATTTAAATTCAGATAAATTAACTCTGAAAACAACTGACGCGGATTGGATTGCAGACATTGTAGGAAACCGAGAAGTTCCCCATGAAAGAACGATATTCCATATACTGCGAACGACCAACCCTAGACACCAAGTATTTAGACACGAACGGGGATACAGTGATAATAACGATGATCTATGGGCAGAGAAAATCAGAGAAATAAGACAATTTCAATCGACTGATAGAAATAAATCACCAAGTTCAGGCCAACTAAATAAATTAATAACAATATATAATAAATATAGACACGTATTCTCAGACCTACCAGGAAAGGTTAAAAATTATCAATGTGTATTGCATTTTAAGGAACCAGTAAATTTTAATCGCAAATCCTACCCCATTGCATATTCCCTTAAGGAGGCTGTTCGGTCAGAAATCAATCAGTTAATAGAGGATGACATAATAGAACCCAGCCAGTCCCCTTATACCAGCCCTATTGTGGCTATTAAGAAAAAGAACGGTAAGGTAAGACTTTGTTTAGACGCACGAGAAATAAACAAACACCTAGTCAATAACCGAGCATCTCCAGGCGAAATTGAAGAAATTCTGAAGAAATTCCATGGTGTACAATACATAAGCTCGTGGGATACGGTCTGCGGGTACTGGCAGGTCGAGCTACATCCCAATAGTCGAAAATATGTCGCTTTTATATTTGAGGGACGTAACTATCATTTTAAGAGGTTGCCGTTCAGGCTAATAAATTCAGTCGCCATTTTTATACAATGTATGGATCAGGTGTTAGGACAGGAAGCACTGAAATTCACGACCGTCTATGTGGACGACTTGCTCATAACGTTCACCAATTGGGAAGAACATTGTCAGAGAGTAGAACACGTATTGAACAAATTATCAGAGAATCACGTTACCCTAAAATTGGAGAAATCCCAACTCGTCGCAAGAGAAGTACAGTTTTTAGGTTTTCAGCTCACCGAATTAGGGATAACTCCTTCGACAGAGAAAATCGAAGCTATCCAAAAGTTCCCCACCCCCAAGAACAAAAAACAATTACAATCTTTTTTGGGATTGTGCAATTACTATCGAAAATTCCAAAGTAATTATTCGGAATTAACTACCAAATTGTCTCCGCAATTGTCCTCGAAGGATAGATGGACATGGGGTCCAGCACAGGAAGGTATATTTCAAAGAATCAAAACAAAATTTCTAGAGACAGTAATCTTAAACCATCCAAATTTTGATAAACCTTTTTATATGAATTGTGATGCCAGTGACATCAGTTTAGGCTCCACATTATACCAAGAAGACGACGAAGGAAACCACCTGGTAATAAGCTTCGCAAGCCGTACCCTAAACAAATGTGAAAGAAACTACAATGTCACTGAAAAAGAACTCCTGAGTGTAGTATTCGCATGTAATAAATTCCGCACCTACATATTAGGATACACGGTAATTGTTAGAACCGATCACAAGTCAATATCCTTTTTGAAGAGCTGCAAGTTGAGTCATGGACGGTTAGCAAGGTGGACCTTGGTCCTACAAGAATATAACATTAATTGGGAATATGTTCCTGGCAGAAAGAATATTGCCGCCGACGTACTATCACGAGTAAACCTTACAAATCAAACTTATGAAGGCGAAAAGGAGACACTAGCTAAAGTGTATAGCTTATTAAGAAGCCGGACGGAATTGGAAGGCGTTATCAAAGAAATAAAGTCACATCAACGACAAGACGATAAACTGGCGCAACTGTTCCAGAGGTTGGAGAATAAAGATGAAAAAATAACTCCGTATTACTGCATAATTGATGATATATTGTTCATCAAAACTAAGTATCACGATCACGTTTGGAAATTATGTGTACCTAAAACATTGGAGAAAGAAATAATCGTAGATTACCATATCCGCTATGGGCACATGGGTGCTGTCAAAGTAATCAAAGCATTAGCAGAACATTTGTATATAAAAGATATGAATAGAAGAGTGAGGCAGTACATCCGAACCTGTCAAGTTTGTCAGATGGTAAAATGCACAAATGAAAGGAAGGAGGGACAGATGATACCCATAACATCTTCAGGAAAACTAGAAAAAGTTTTTGTAGACATCTGCGGCCCATTTCCTAGGAGCGGAGGCCGCCACCAGTATAAATACTTATTGATCATATTAGACCATTACACTAAGTATATAAAACTATACCCTATGAATCGAGCAACTACCAGAAAGATACTCAACTTAATAATACACAATTATTTACCCGAGGTAGGTTGTCCGAAAACCCTGATCACCGACCACAGTACACAATTTAAAGGACGAAGGTGGAAGGACACACTGTTGGAATATGGGATAAAAACATACAAAACTGCAGTGTACCATCCCAGTAGTAACCCTTCGGAAAGAGTATTAAGAGAAGTGGGACGAATACTTAGAACTTATTGTGCAACTCAACAAAGACAGTGGAGTGAGTATGTCTCAGCTGCAGAGGATTTTATCAATCTAGCATATCACCAATCAATTGATACTACCCCATACAATGCCATGTTTGAAAAGCCCCCACCCAGAGAAATTAGTGACCTTATTAAATTCCCACCAAGTCCCGAATATCGGTTTGATAAAGTTCAATATCATAATAAAATCATAGAAAAGTTGGAACAACGTAAGAGAAAGTATAAACGGCAAGCACCAGTCCGCATAATCAAATATAGAGTAGGAGAACAAGTACTACTAAGAAATAGAGAACTGCCCAGCACAATGGAGGGCATAACAAAGAAATTATTATTATTATATGTAGGTCCCTATGTGGTTACTAAGGACAATGAGAATAATACTTATGAAATCACTGACCCAGTAAATGAAAAAGTTAGAGGAACATACAATCAAACTTCGTTAAAGAAGTACTATAGTTGAAGGAAATTAAGGAGGATAAGTGGTTACAAAATACCAGATGTACCAAAGATGTAATACAAAAAATCTGCTATGAGATAGGGCACTGTATAACGTAATCATCCCCAATTATAGACCCAATAGAGTGGAAGAGCACAAATAACCCCATGAATATCGACAAATAAGAAATGATTAATATTAAGGAGGGATAATAAAGCAATAGGAAGCAACATTCCTCACCCAAACGTTTATGTTGTAAAAAAGTAAAATATCTATATTGGAAAAAACCACTACTATAAACAAACTCATTTGTTGTTAAATTACCAAAAATATTGAAGGTAACCAATTAGCTATAACTAGTCAATCTGCCTTATCAAGTTACAAAAGTGTGTAGATTTAAGATGTAAACCAAACCATTTGTTAATGATGAAAATGTACCAGACCTATTACCCCAGGGGATAGAATATTAGATAAGGTCAATCAAATGATTTAATAAGAAAATGCAATTACTGTACTATACCTAGAAAAAATATGTATCCAGATGAATATTCTATATGACATAATGTTTATAAAATGATTATAGTATACCTCCCATAAAACTCAAATATAGTGTATAAATTCGTCCAGAATAAAGGTTCACCCAACTAACCTTTGAAGGAGTAGAGAGGCAGTATAACAAAGTGTGTAAAATAAAAAGAAGGACATTATTATGGAATGTAAGGAAAGAAAAATTAATATTTGTGAAACAAACCATGAAAACCCCAAGCATGTCTATGAAATTAGATATTAGATATTAGTATATTGTTAAATAAAATTGTAATTACAGTATAGTATATAGTGTATAAAATCATCCAGAATAAGTGAAAACCACCATCACTTGAAGGAGTAGAGAAGAAAAATAACAAACAGTATTAATTGTAAGAATAACTATTGTTATAATGAAATGAAAGGAAAGAACAATGTTTGTCAATTATCAAATATGATACATCATAAGAATATGTCAGAGAACATCAGAAAAAAAAAAGAGAAAACCATTTAGTATACAAACAATGTAAGCCTGATAATTCAGGAGGAATATAACTCGTTAAGAAAGATTTAATAGACTATAGTGAAAACAGAAATATATTGTGAACTCTAGATAGAACAAACAAGTGCATAAGTATTATAAGCATCTAAACAAGTGTATAATCTTAAAAAATATTTAAATGAACCATAACAAATTGTTAACTAGTAAATAAGTAACTATATAGCTGATAAAAGCATAGCTAAAAAACACCAAGTCTAAAGGAAGTAATTACCTGTAAGAAAGAAAGTATGTTAGCAAGTATAAAGATAGAAATGTGATCTAAATGAAAACCTCTGATACCTTGTATATTATAGGGAATATATTATATGATTGAATACAAATGATATGTGATATTTTTTTGAGTTGTGATAGTGCAACTATTGCCAGGTGCAATGTTTATTTTTACTCAGACAGAGAAGAGTAATGCCTCTGAATCTGAGAATGTGTAGGGAGGAACGGCAGAGGATGTTAGCCATAGTGAGCCACCCTGATTCCAGAACCTCTACTACAGTTAGGGAATTATATTGTTTTATTATATCAAGGAATATTATGAAAGAATCTGTGAGGTATAACTTATTATAACCATCAAATGATCACGAATGCAAAGATATGTAGTGAGAAAGCAGAATGTAAATAAAACAGGGAATAATTAACTTGAGAAACAAGACCCATTATAGTTAAACGATTTAGAGAGTAAGCAGCTTGAAATTACTAGTAAATTAAGAATTGTACTATTGTATGAAAAAGCCAACCTAGAGTAATACACCAATAATATGTTCAAAAAAAATCTAGGAATACAAGAGAAAATTTCTTTATTGAAGTATACTAAGAAGCTGACATGAATTGATAATTTTACAAAATATAAATTTTTCAAATGATCAATTTTAAAGAGGGTGTATTATGTAACATCACAAGATGTCACCTAACCTAAGTGTATGTTATTAGATTTCATAAAACAGAATAACCATGTAAATAGGTATAGAATAGTCAAAATAAACAAGAAAGAAGAAACCAAGAGAGAAGAATAAAGCAGAAGTGCCATGGGAAACAGTAACCCAATAGCTGTTTGACACTACAACTAGACTGAGACTAAAACGAACTAATGGACAGAATAGATTTAAATTCAACTGTCAATTCAGTAAATGGTTAATGTAAGCCGAATGTCATTTATAAACAAAAAACAAACGAATTAGCAGTTAAATACTGTGAAAGCAAAATCAGCATTTTTCTGATAATAAATGTGACTATGAACAGTAGATAATGAATGCCAAAACCAATGTTAACAATGGCTATATTGTAGGAACTAAGATGTATTTCTGCATCAAATATACCTGTCAGAAAAGAGAGCTAACTATATAAGAGAATCTTATACCAATAAGATGTCTCTGTAATTTACCGGATTGAGAACCCATAGGCATTATAAAGGCCAAATTTCAGTGTAGGCGATATTCTACACTTAACAAACTTAGACCAAACATTAGTCAATAAAATGACTATCAATAATTATCACCAGTGCAAAATAAAATGCACCAGAACAATGGTTATGCATTAACATAACGAAAAATGATATTAAAACGATAGGTTTAGCCACGATTTTATTTGTAAATAGTAGCTCAAAACTAACTAACAGTAAACAAAATGTCATTAGTCAGTAGGATCATTTATTACTATGTATAGAATTAAGGTGTAAAAGTAAAATTCAGTGAAAAAAAAATGTCAGTACAGTATTAATGGAGTCCACACATAAACATTTGTTTAATAAAATGTTATGTGGAAACGAGAAAGGTTAACTAAAAAGTGTAAAATCGGCGACTCATAAAGTGCAGACGACAGTAAGAATAGTGTACCCGAACATTGATTTTCTAACAATGTCGGTTAAGGTGAAGATAATCCGAGATCGAGTGATATCAATTTAAAGGAAACAAAACAATCTTTAATTTGATAATAATTATATCAACTCAATCGTGACGGTATTAAGTGTATGACAACTGTTAGCATCATTTTATAAATGCATATCAGGAATCTGTGTACCAATAATAATAACAATGACAGCAGAAGCGACCTGTCAATCATCTCAACATTCGACGGTTAGAAAAACCGTTACCAACCGCCAAAAAGTGATACGTCATCTTCGTCTCACCTGTCTGGACCAATAGGAAAATTAGTTATAAAATGATAATTTTACCTAAGCCCAATCCAAAAGGTGGGTATAAAAAGACAGACCGGCGAATTTTGAGAGGAGACCTTTATCATCTAACGAGCTGAACAGACGTACGCTCGTCTCCGTCACGTTTCATCTTATAACACATAGCGTCAGTTACCTTGTACTCTGGAACCAATAGTTAACAACGAGAAACTTTACTTCAAGTGCATCATCAATCAACTACAGTGTTCTAGTGCAGTTTATTTTAATATTGTGCGGGAATAACGAACAGAAAATAATTTATTGTCAGTATTCATGATCCATTTTTATCAGAAGAGGATCGAATTTCTGTTCTTGTGCGAATTAGTGTTGAAAGAAAGTAATCTCTATAATCCGATTACTTAAGTGATAAAAGGTTTTAATTAAAATAATTAAAACCATGAAGGTAAAAGTGCAATCATTATTATTCTTGATCTGAGCGCAATAACTTGTATTTTGCTACCATAACCTGTACTGACGCAAAACACAAAAACAGTATTTACGATTACACCACGTTTCGATTTATTATTCAAATTTGTTATTAGTAAGTAAGCTATATGTTAGTTGTAAGGGTCCTCAATTGAATAATATTGTCATTAGAAAAGCAAGCGTTAATGAAACGTACGATCTTACAATAGATCGTTTTTTTTATTTTAATTACTTGGTCATAGTAACTTCAAATTTTTTGATCAATTGTATCATTGGATACTGTGTAGGCATAATTGTTTTCTTTCGTGTCTCAAAGAATTCACAACTGAGATAATAATATCGATAATAATAACAATAATACTAATAGTAATAATTGTAATAATTTTATATTACAATAAATAGTATCTGGACTTAACCAGCTTTATAACTCATGTTCTGAGCAAGCCGTATGAGGCATATAATAATTAAGTTTTCATTGTACAACCTTATATGTTACATTATGTGTATTTTTTGAATTCTCTAGAAGGGTACAAATAAACCCATTATTAACAGCATCACCTGATTTGATTTATTTTATTTTTTTGAATAATTAAATAGTTTCTTTTATTAAACTTAAACAACCTTCTGTTGTGTTTGACATATTGGAATAGCATTGCCAAAAAGTGGTATTCAACTATTTTAAATTTTCAATTCATCTATTAGTTTTTATGAACGGGTTTTACACGGGATTTTCCCTAAATAAATCCGTGTGGCGCCCATTAATTTAATAAACAAGGTGACATAACCTTGCAACTAAAGGGAGTTGATGAATGTAAGCTGAGTTGACAGTTTAGTGAGCTTCAAGTAAACGCAATCAGGTACGTAAAAGTATATGTTTGTTTATGATATTGTCCAGACTTTACAGGACTTGACTTACTCAGACTACCTGTAATCAGAAGAAGTTTCTACAACCAGTTTCAACCAGACGAGATCTACTATCAAGCAATCAACTGTCATACTTCATATTTTAATTTAAGATAATCTAACATTTAAATATAATCAACTTTATTATTTTTTGTTTAATACAAGGGAATTCTTTAAAAACAAGAGTATTTAAACCATTGTAAACACTGTGAGTAACTTGAATGTTGTATGGTAAAATACTTTACTACATTGGTCACCTTCAAGTAGAAACAACCATTCTCAACATTGAGTTATCTCCAAGGAACACTTCACCCATAGATGAATTTTGTTTTAATGAGACTTTTAATACTTTAACCACAAATTTAAATTTAAACAACAACCACTCTTTTATTTATTTTTGTTTCAAGTTAATTTAAACGTAACGTAAATTCGATTATAATAATAAACATAATAATTTTAAATAAGAACCCCCAATCGGAAATTGTTATAAATTGACGCATCCAACGTGTGGCAGATTTAACCACGAAACACACACACGTTATACGGTTTGTTATAACGTATTTATCCCTATATCTCTTAATTCTACTACAGTAATCTAAAGTCAATCCCATACTTGACCTTAGATCCTATCTTAACACGAATTTCTTATTCTACTGAGATAAGCGGAATTTCACAAAGGGGAATCTTTATTTACATTTAAACAATTGGCAGTTACAATCTAAGAGGGGTCAAACACTTTATACTGGATGCATTGTATTATACACTAGGGTGGTGTTCATTGTTTAGAGATGCTGCCATTTATAACAATAGGAGATGGCTTACTACAATATTTCCTGCACGAACGAGTTTGTCTCTTACTGGCAAGCTGGGGAATTATTTTGAACAGGCCACGACCGGGTGTTTACAACTCAAATATACTTTTATCATTATTTTCTCTTTACTTATTTTACTACTACACTTTACACTTTTATTACACGTTATTTTTATTTAAGCTATTATTAAACCTTTTATTTAAAGTACTTATTATTTATGTTAATTCAAACACTTATAAAGCTTGAATTCATTTAAACACACACACATATATATATATATATATATCTTATTACATATAGAATCTTATACTAATTAATCAAATTAAATTTATCTCACAACAATTCAATTTTCTGTACTATCATATATAATCAGTCAAAACAAAACGCTAACATCATTTTATAGTGGAGAGAAATTTCCCATACGAAGAGTTCATTGCTTTAACAATAGCACAAAAGGTCAGCTGATTAGGGGAGGTCTTACTGTTTGCATAGGGAGGTTTAACAAGTAGGGTGATTCAGACAATTGTTCAGAGGACAATTCACAACAGGAAATTATCGTGTTTAGGAATGTCTGTTATGTCCGCGAGGGGAGTTTTGTATGAGATGCGTACGTACCAAGGGAAGAGTTTACATTTCTCGACACGCTTTTAACATGAAACAGCTTGTCAATACCGACAGGTTTCAAATGGAATATCTACCAGCGATGACTTTTTTATTACGGCAATGTCCCACTACTAATATTATTACATCTTAATTAAAACTTTACTCATTTCTTTGTTCCCGATTTCAGAGTGAATAAATTTATGTATTCTACAACGTTACTGTTAATAAATTATAACAATGTACACAATTATTTCTTTTTTATAAAGCAGAGCAGAGTGGCGCAATTTTGTGACACTCTGTACACAATTATTTTTACAAGACAACAACAACACAATACACAATTAATTATTATTTACACCACAGCAGAGTGGCATAATTTTGTGACATCTCCCTTGTTAAGACACCACAAAAGTCGGGAACTAGTTCAATTCGTTACCTGTTAATTAAACTAGCTGCCGTTGTTAGTAAACCTTACTTACTAACAAATTATAACACATTATTACATAGGAATGAGTCAAGGATTGCATAAATTTATTCACTCGCTAGGTGTTAGCAAAAACATCTCTTTATTATTATATTCACATCTCATGGTTTACTTTGCTTTTAAAAGAATTACTCTAGTAAATTCTGCATTTAATGCTTTAAAAATAATAAATGTCATTCCTTTTATCTCAAAAGTATTCATCTAGATATGGCTTTAAGTACCTCGGATCCGGGTCTCAACTTTGTTATGTTTTAATTTATCACAACTTTAACCAAATTATTTGAAGAATAATGTTGGTTGTAAATTATAGAATTACCTTACATTTAGATATCGTGATGTTACTACTACTTCATTACAGAAATTACAAATCATATAAGTTATTCTTTAAATTATCAAAAGTTCTTTACTGTTCTTTTGTTACTTCTCTTGTTGAAACAAATTTTTACAAATGTTATGTTTGGATATCACCTGAATTTAACATGAGGTTGTTGTGCGGTCCATGATGGTCATCTTCTGTCGTCTTCTAGGGTGCAATACATGGTTCCTCTCGATGCTCCATTAAGTTGATTGTATCTGGTAGTCTCGACGATAGGATTTTTTACTAGAAGTTCATACTGTTGTAGTTTGAGTTTTCCACTTATGGATTTAGTTGTTCACATTTTACACCTTAATTACAGTTCTTATTTTTCAGTACTAAAGTCTGGTAAGTAACATATCTTACCACTTAGTTTTATTTTTTTTTTAGAGATGTGTCGGATAAGTTTTCCTTTCTTTTTTTTTTCTCTTCACACACTACATTATATTTTGTTTATATTATTTCCACGCTACATTTTTCAAAACGATATCACCACAAACTGGATATAATCGTTTTAACGGCATACTCCTACGTATATGTGGACAACACAAAACTGACATCTTTACATGTCGAAGTTTCACTAGCGAATGTGCACATAGTTTATCGGCGAGGGGTCAGTAAGCTGGCGCGGTTTTACGCACTGAGAAAATAGTTCGTACTTTTATTTAGTATTAATTATTCATTAATTAAATTGTAATACTTAATGTTACTTTTGTTATGAATTAGGAATTTCCTTATTTATTTAGTCGTATTTTAAATAATTAATGTAATTATTATTATTATTAGCTAAATAACACCGTTCTTTGCGTGTTGGTACGGGACAATTTCAAGTTGATGCAGGAATCTAGGTATAGGTACGGGTGGATAATACTCTTACTTGTTAGAAAGCAAAATTTTTTATTTGTGCGATTTAAATATTTTTTTAAAATCGTCACATCCTCCTGCACCTAACGATGAATACGGGGTGGTGGGGTAATAATAGAAAATCTAATAAACACAATTACATTTGTTTCTTTTGTGAAATTCCCTTTTTCTCGTTTCTTAACTACTACCTTAATACTATTTACATATAAACCAATATTACTTATTTATCTATGTATTACTTTTAGTTTCCGTAACTTCACAATATAGTGGCCCGACTGATTACATTGCATACTCTAACTATATTGGTTAGCTTTCTGCGCTTTCTTTAACCCTTGTAAAGAACTTCAGTGCGGCGCCATTGTGATTGTGTTACGTATTTATCCCTATATCTCTTAATTCTACTACAGTAATCTAAAGTCAATCCCATACTTGACCTTAGATCCTATCTTAACACTAATTTCTTATTCTACTGAGATAAGCGGAATTTCACAAAGGGGAATCTTTATTTACATTTAAACAATTGGCAGTTACAATCTAAGAGGGGTCAAACACTTTATACTGGACGCATTGTATTATACACTAGGGTGGTGTTCATTGTTTAGAGATGCTGCCATTTATAACAATAGGAGATGGCTTACTACAATATTTCCTGCACGAACGAGTTTGTCTCTTACTGGCAAGCTGGGGAATTATTTTGAACAGGCCACGACCGGGTGTTTACAACTCAAATATACTTTTATCATTATTTTCTCTTTACTTATTTTACTACTACACTTTACACTTTTATTACACGTTATTTTTATTTAAGCTATTATTAAACCTTTTATTTAAAGTACTTATTATTTATGTTATTTCAAACACTTATAAAGCTTGAATTCATTTAAACACACACACACATATATATATATATATATATATATATATATATCTCTTATTACATATAGAATCTTATACTAATTAATCAAATTAAATTTATCTCACAACAATTCAATTTTCTGTACTATCATATATAATCAGTCAAAACAAAACGCTAACATCATTTTATAGTGGAGAGAAATTTCACATACGAAGAGTTCATTGCTTTAACAATAGCACAAAAGGTCAGCTGATTGGGGGGAGTCTTACTGTTTGCATAGGGAGGTTTAACAAGTAGGGTGATTCAGACAATTGTTCAGAGGACAATTCACAACAGGAAATTATCGTGTTTAGGAATGTCTGTTATGTCCGCGAAGGGAGTTTTGTATGAGATGCGTACGTACCAAGGGAAGAGTTTACATTTCTCGACACGCTTTTAACATGAAACAGCTTGTCAATACCGACAGGTTTCAAATGGAATATCTACCAGCGATGACTTGTTTATTACGGCAATGTCCCACTACTAATATTATTATATCTTAATTAAAACTTTACTCATTTCTTTGTTCCCGATTTCAGAGTGAATAAATTTATGTATTCTACAACGTTACTGTTAATAAATTATAACAATGTACACAATTATTTCTTTTTTATAAAGCAGAGCAGAGTGGCGCAATTTTGTGACACTCTGTACACAATTATTTTTACAAGACAACAACAACACAATACACAATTAATTATTATTTACACCACAGCAGAGTGGCACAATTTTGTGACATCTCCCTTGTTAAGACACCACAAAAGTCGGGAACTAGTTCAATTCGTTACCTGTTAATTAAACTAGCTGCCGTTGTTAGTAAACCTTACTTACTAACAAATTATAACACATTATTACATAGGAATGAGTCAAGGATTGCATAAATTTATTCACTCGCTAGGTGTTAGCAAAAACATCTCTTTATTATTATATTCAAATCTCATGGTTTACTTTGCTTTTAAAAGAATTACTCTAGTAAATTCTGCATTTAATGCTTTAAAAATATTAAATGTCATTCCTTTTATCTCAAAAGTATTCATCTAGATATGGCTTTAAGTACCTCGGATCCGGGTCTCAACTTTGTTGTTTTAATTTATCACAACTTTAACCAAATTATTTGAAGAATAATGTTGGTTGTAAATTATAGAATTACCTTACATTTAGATATCGTGATGTTACTACTACTTCATTACAGAAATTACAAATCTTATAAGTTATTCTTTAAATTATCAAAAGTTCTTTACTGTTCTTTTGTTACTTCTCTTGTTGAAACAAATTTTTACAAATGTTATGTTTGGATATCACCTGAATTTAACATGAGGTTGTTGTTGGGTCCATGATGGTCATCTTCTGTCGTCTTCTAGGGTGCAATACATGGTTCCTCTCGATGCTCCATTAAGTTGATTGTATCTGGTAGTCTCGACGATAGGATTTTTTACTAGAAGTTCATACTGTTGTAGTTTGAGTTTTCCACTTATGGATTTAGTTGTTCACATTTTACACCTTAATTACAGTTCTTATTTTTCAGTACTAAAGTCTGGTAAGTAACATATCTTACCACTTAGTTTTATTTTTTTTTTAGAGATGTGTCGGATAAGTTTTCCTATCTTTTTTTTTTCTCTTCACACACTACATTATATTTTGTTTATATTATTTCCACGCTACATTTTTCAAAACGATATCACCACAAACTGGATATAATCGTTTTAACGGCATACTCCTACGTGTATGTGGACAACACAAAACTGACATCTTTACATGTCGAAGTTTCACTAGCGAATGTGCACATAGTTTATCGGCGAGGGGTCAGTAAGCTGGCGCGGTTTTACGCACTGAGAAAATAGTTCGTACTTTTATTTAGTATTAATTATTCATTAATTAAATTGTAATACTTAATGTTACTTTTGTTATGAATTAGGAATTTCCTTATTTATTTAGTCGTATTTTAAATAATTAACGTAATTATTATTATTATTAGCTAAATAACACCGTTCTTTGCGTGTTGGTACGGGACAATTTCAAGTTGATGCAGGAATCTAGGTATAGGTAAGGGTGGATAATACTCTTACTTGTTAGAAAGCAAAATTTTTTATTTGTGCGATTTAAATATTTTTTTAAAATCGTCACATCCTCCTGCACCTAACGATGAATACGGGGTGGTGGGGTAATAATAGAAAATCTAATAAACACAATTACATTTGTTTCTTTTGTGAAATTCCCTTTTTCTCGTTTCTTAACTACTACCTTAATACTATTTACATATAAACCAATATTACTTATTTATCTATGTATTACTTTTAGTTTCCGTAACTTCACAATATAGTGGCCCGACTGATTACATTGCATACTCTAACTATATTGGTTAGCTTTCTGCGCTTTCTTTAACCCTTGTAAAGAACTTCAGTGCGGCGCCATTGTGATTGTGTTACGTATTTATCCCTATATCTCTTAATTCTACTACAGTAATCTAAAGTCAATCCCATACTTGACCTTAGATCCTATCTTAACACTAATTTCTTATTCTACTGAGATAAGCGGAATTTCACAAAGGGGAATCTTTATTTACATTTAAACAATTGGCAGTTACAATCTAAGAGGGGTCAAACACTTTATACTGGACGCATTGTATTATACACTAGGGTGGTGTTCATTGTTTAGAGATGCTGCCATTTATAACAATACGAGATGGCTTACTACAATATTTCCTGCACGAACGAGTTTGTCTCTTACTGGCAAGCTGGGGAATTATTTTGAACAGGCCACGACCGGGTGTTTACAACTCAAATATACTTTTATCATTATTTTCTCTTTACTTATTTTACTACTACACTTTACACTTTTATTACACGTTATTTTTATTTAAGCTATTATTAAACCTTTTATTTAAAGTACTTATTATTTATGTTATTTCAAACACTTATAAAGCTTGAATTCATTTAAACACACACACACACACATATATATATATATATATCTCTTATTACATATAGAATCTTATACTAATTAATCAAATTAAATTTATCTCACAACAATTCAATTTTCTGTACTATCATATATAATCAGTCAAAACAAAACGCTAACATCATTTTATAGTGGAGAGAAATTTCACATACGAAGAGTTCATTGCTTTAACAATAGCACAAAAGGTCAGCTGATTGGGGGCAGTCTTACTGTTTGCATAGGGAGGTTTAACAAGTAGGGTGATTCAGACAATTGTTCAGAGGACAATTCACAACAGGAAATTATCGTGTTTAGGAATGTCTGTTATGTCCGCGAGGGGAGTTTTGTATGAGATGCGTACGTATCAAGGGAAGAGTTTACATTTCTCGACACGCTTTTAACATGAAACAGCTTGTCAATACCGACAGGTTTCAAATGGAATATCTACCAGCGATGACTTGTTTATTACGGCAATGTCCCACTACTAATATTATTATATCTTAATTAAAACTTTACTTATTTCTTTGTTCCCGATTTCAGAGTGAATAAATTTATGTATTCTACAACGTTACTGTTAATAAATTATAACAATGTACACAATTATTTCTTTTTTATAAAGCAGAGCAGAGTGGCGCAATTTTGTGACACTCTGTACACAATTATTTTTACAAGACAACAACAACACAATACACAATTAATTATTATTTACACCACAGCAGAGTGGCACAATTTTGTGACATCTCCCTTGTTAAGACACCACAAAAGTCGGGAACTAGTTCAATTCGTTACCTGTTAATTAAACTAGCTGCCGTTGTTAGTAAACCTTACTTACTAACAAATTATAACACATTATTACATAGGAATGAGTCAAGGATTGCATAAATTTATTCACTCGCTAGGTGTTAGCAAAAACATCTCTTTATTATTATATTCACATCTCATGGTTTACTTTGCTTTTAAAAGAATTACTCTAGTAAATTCTGCATTTAATGCTTTAAAAATATTAAATGTCATTCCTTTTATCTCAAAAGTATTCATCTAGATATGGCTTTAAGTACCTCGGATCCGGGTCTCAACTTTGTTATGTTTTAATTTATCACAACTTTAACCAAATTATTTGAAGAATAATGTTGGTTGTAAATTATAGAATTACCTTACATTTAGATATCGTGATGTTACTACTACTTCATTACAGAAATTACAAATCTTATAAGTTATTCTTTAAATTATCAAGAGTTCTTTACTGTTCTTTTGTTACTTCTCTTGTTGAAACAAATTTTTACAAATGTTATGTTTGGATATCACCTGAATTTAACATGAGGTTGTTGTGCGGTCCATGATGGTCATCTTCTGTCGTCTTCTAGGGTGCAATACATGGTTCCTCTCGATGCTCCATTAAGTTGATTGTATCTGGTAGTCTCGACGATAGGATTTTTTACTAGAAGTTCATACTGTTGTAGTATGAGTTTTCCACTTATGGATTTAGTTGTTCACATTTTACACCTTAATTACAGTTCTTATTTTTCAGTACTAAAGTCTGGTAAGTAACATATCTTACCACTTAGTTTTATTTTTTTTTTAGAGATGTGTCGGATAAGTTTTCCTTTCTTTTTTTTTTCTCTTCACACACTACATTATATTTTGTTTATATTATTTCCACGCTACATTTTTCAAAACGATATCACCACAAACTGGATATAATCGTTTTAATGGCATACTCCTACGTGTATGTGGACAACACAAAACTGACATCTTTACATGTCGAAGTTTCACTAGCGAATGTGCACATAGTTTATCGGCGAGGGGTCAGTAAGCTGGCGCGGGTTTACGCACTGAGAAAATAGTTCGTACTTTTATTTAGTATTAATTATTCATTAATTAAATTGTAATACTTAATGTTACTTTTGTTATGAATTAGGAATTTCCTTATTTATTTAGTCGTATTTTAAATAATTAACGTAATTATTATTATTATTAGCTAAATAACACCGTTCTTTGCGTGTTGGTACGGGACAATTTCAAGTTGATGCAGGAATCTAGGTATAGGTAAGGGTGGATAATACTCTTACTTGTTAGAAAGCAAAATTTTTTATTTGTGCGATTTAAATATTTTTTTAAAATCGTCACAAGTATTTACTCCCTCCCCCCACCATAAACAATGGTGGTTCCTACATACTTCAATAAATGCGGGGAGAAAACGAACACACAGAAAAGATGCTGAGCCACTCATGATAACAGTAAGTAGTCCACACGGATCACAAGTTATGACTAACTGCACATTTTGTAGACTTATCTAGTACTTGATTTTTATGGGTTGACGATTTCAAGTCACGTACTTGTAGCAAACATAAAACCCATAAGTGCTTATTTCACCCATTGTCTCATCCGACTGTGGAATCGAGAACAGCAAAAGTATATCTGGTAGAAACCCTCTTGCAAAGAACCACTTTATAGCCTTTAATAGCCTCCCATCCATATCCATGCACACATATATTACAAGTGATCTTCTCAGATCTAACTTAAAAGAAACCCAATACATAACACAGATAACAAGTCGGCACGCAGATGGTTTCACACCCCAGAAGATTCTTGTAATCTATGAACTTACACCAAATAGAACAAACTGAACTAGTGACAGATTGCAGATCACGTGTATGTACAGGTTGTTTCTCATAATTATATATAAGCAGTGAATCCCTAATATACAGGAACACAGTAGTTCACACAGAATGAATCGTGTATATAAAATCCCTACAGTCAAAACACAGGAACATACAGTAAACTATTTCATTGATTAAAACTCATAAAACTTACTTTCTTCCTAAGAGTTCTAGCATTCACAATTTCACCATTATGAGCAACAGCAAGTGCACCAACAGCAGTGTGAACCACAAATGGCTGGCAATTCACTTCTTCAGAAGCAGCACTTGTTGAATAACGTGTATGACCTATTCCTAAGTTACCTGTAACAGTATTTTATTGAATGTATGTGTTTATTCTGTCAAAATATTAAGCAGAAAATCTTTGATTTTATAATTAAAACCAAACAATACCTCTTCAACCACTTCTCACATTCTAGATAACACTGTCTTAAAGTTCTATAGAAAAGATATCCTTATCAAAACTGTATGTGAATTCACCAAGTTAGGAAATAACTATAACCTTATCACTTTAAAATTATAATCAATTAATTAATTAGGACAATGTTTCTTTATTATTTCATGGCATTTGTAACAACAATATATACAGAACAAAGACTGGAGGTAAAGTCCTGATCAGTTAATTATATAATTACCTTTATATAATCCACTTGAGTGACACAAGGTTTCGTCTAGTTATGACGTGTTTCAGGCACAAGGTCCCATCTTCAGGTAACACTGATATTAATTTAAAACTAATTACTACATAAAATTGAAAACCATGATTGTGGTTATGTCATTATAAATAAAACTTTAAATCGCATATGAAATTTTTAACGAAGAACGGCCGGAGCTCCCGCATGTGTGCACTCACTACCGCGATCGTCACACGACTGGTCAAAGATTAAAATCTAATCTAATGGCAGTGTCGAACAAGTTGTTCGATGCAAAATTTACTTGATCATTCAATATATTATTTTTGGTGGTGGTATTTTTTATGGCTTTATAAATTTCAAGTTCCTCCAGACTATCCATCAGTTTACCCTTTTTGCATATATGTAATGCTGTTAAATTGTTTTCAAAGCTAGTGTAATTGTGTCCGCTTGATATTAAGTGTTGCGCAAAATTAGATTTATTATTATTCGGTTTGGGAATATGTTCCAAAAATCTCGTGTAAAAACATCTGCCCGATTGACCGATGTAGAAAGCCTCACAATAGTCACATTTTATTTTGTAAACACCGGATTTCTTGTTTAAAGGTAATTCGTTCTTGTTTTTGAAATAATTTTCCAATTTATTAGTTGTTTTAAATGATATGATATAATTTTTATCTTTGAGAACGGATCTTAAAATATTTGGCATAATACTTGTAAAATTGGCAGAGATATTTACAATTTTTATTGTTTACTTTTATAATGTTTGAATTTTTCTTTTTTAAACATTTTTTTATGTTTATTTATTATTTTATCTACTATTGTAGGTTTATATCCGTTGTTTATGGCTATTTGTTTAATAGTGCTTACCTCATTTAAGTAGTATTCTCTTTCAAGGGGAACATTTAGAAGTCTGTTTACAAGACTGTTAAATACAGCCATTTTTTGTGTAACAGGATGATGTGATTCGTAATGTATTACTGTGTCGGTATAAGTGTGTTTCCTGAAAATTTTGTATTTTAAATTATTTCTGTTATGTGATACTGTTAAGTCTAGAAAATCAATATTTCTGTTGTTTTCAATCTTCATAGTAAATTTTAATTTATTATGAATTTTGTTTAAGTAATTCTTAAACAATTCTATTTGTGTGGTATTCCCGTTGAATATAATAAAGGTGTCATCTACATATCTAGAATAATGGATGATTTTATTGGCGAAATAAATATCTTTTAAAATTTTTGTGTTTTCTAAATGATTTAAGTATAGGTCTGCCAGGATGCCAGAAAGTGGAGATCCCATAGCAAGGCCTTCATTCTGTTTATAATATGAATCTTCAAATGACAAATAGTTTTGATTAAGAATAATTTTTAATATCATCATCAGCTGGTCAACTTTCTGTATTTCCAATGAATCATTATTTATTAAATTACGTCTGAGTAATTTTAATGTTTCTTCGATAGGCACATTAGTATATTAATCTACTATGTCGAAGGATACTAGCTTGTAATTTGGTTGAATTGTAATATGATTTACTTTTTTGATAAAATCTTTACAGCTTTTAACACTCCGATTATTTTCTAGGTTGGTATGCTCTTTGATGATTTTTGCTAAAGTTTTTGCTATTTTATAACCAGGGGCAGTTGTAAAATTAACCAAAGGTCTAATAGGAGTATTCTGTTTATGTACTTTCAGGAGACCTCTTAAAAAAGGCGCACTAGCATTTATTGGTTTTAGTGAATATTGTGTGCGTTTATGAAATAATTGCATGCATTTATTTATTGTTCTGTTCAATTCTAAAGTGTATTTTTTAGTAGGGTCGGACGTCAATTTTGTAATATTGTTGTTATTTATAAAGTTGTATACTTTTTGTGTGTATTCTTCAAACTTTAGCATGGTTATAGAATTTCCCTTATCTACCTTGTTAAGTAAATATTATTATTAGAAAGTTTTTTGTTTAGTTGTATGGCTATACATTGTTCATGTTGTGCTTTAGTGTAATTAAATTTATTTTGTATATGATTATTGTTTTTGTTTTTAATTATTTTATTAAACTTATTGTTTATTAATATTCTTATTTCATTTTGTTTATCTGGGTCAGGAATGTTTTTATCACCGATTCGGCTTCTATTATTTCTTTAATTAAGTTATGTTTATTTTTGAGGTTGGGGGGAAAATTGTAATTTAGTCCTTTGCTGATAAGTTTTGTTTCTGCGTCAGTTAAAGTGACGTCTGTTGTATTTATTATTCTAGGGTAGAAATTGTGTGTGCTTTCGATGTTATCTTTACATTTACTGTTTATCAAATGGCTGATTTTAATTGCCTGTTTATGTTTGTGAAGTTTAATTTTATTTGTAATGCATTTGTTTATTTGTTCTATGATATTATCGATCAATGCGGGATGTACCTTGTTATATAGTTCCAATTGTGATTTATACATAGCCGAATTCAATGATATTTTCTTGCTATACAGAAATTTAATTTCTTCTTTGATTCTAAATGTACTAGCATATTGTTCGGTTTTTCTGGCTAATCTGGAGGAATCTTTAATTTTACTTATACAACAGGAATCAAGTATAATCCTGATCAGTTGTTGGTACTTTGATGGATCCAGTACTGACAGATTATAAACAAATGTCATATGCAATCTGTTCTCATTTCATTGTGCAAGGAATGTTTTCAATTTGCGATCTATTATCCGAAATATTTATTATACAAATAGGCCCTCGTCCCGAGAGGTTCAGGTAATCGATGCTCTACTGTATTTGTTTTACCAGGTGTCAAACTAACACAAGTCTTTCTTAGTTTTATTGTACTAAATTTAAATGTATAATAATATATGGCCTAATATAAAAACATTTCAACCCACCTCTTAATTTTTTCATAGATTCATCATTGAAGATATTTCCAATCATTCCCATTCCTTTCTTCACATTGAACTGATTTGAATTATTACCATCACTTGTAACTATGCCAGCACTTTCTTGACCTCTACAAATGAAACACAAGAAGATACACTTTGAAAATAAAACTGAAAGTAATTAAAAATATTAACAAGTAAATACATACATAAAATTAGCAACAGACCTACAATATCTACTAATGGTACTAATTTTTAATGTCACTGTTTAAATTACATCTGTACACATTACATCACATGTTGAAGGCCCTATCACACTTTTCATCAGGTGTTGTCTAAGCCAAATTTAGGCATGGACCTGGAACCAGAGCAATAAATTTTAGATGGTGGGAAAACTGAGCATCACAGTTTCAAAACTGAACATACAAAAAATATTTATTAATCTCATTATATGAACATTTTCTCTAAGAAGTAAATAATAATAGCCCACTAACCACTTTTATATAAACTTGTGAGTAGTTAAAATAAAATTTTTATATTGTACTTCATCATGGTAAGTCATGTTAAGTTGTTAATTACATTATTAACTAGCTGGCTACAGAATTTTAGAATGGAAAAATGTAATATTTAAGTTTTTACGTTTTAATTAAATTTCAATCAAGTTTATTTAAACACGCATTTTGATTTTAAAATGATGATCTGAGGCAAGTCTTTTAAATTTTAAAAAAATATTATAAATGATTTAAGATATATTCTGAAGTAAGTTAAAAAAAAAAAATAATAATAATAATAAAGTAAAGATGGTGTCAAGTCACACAATAAATTCAGAGATAATTGTTAGCTGCATGTAAGTTTAATAACTGTTCAAGTACTGGTGTTGGGGCGAAGGCCAGCGGTCCCATGTCCATCCCCAGCACAAGTCTTCGACTGATATGCCAGACTACTGATTGACCCCACCGTCTTTATAACACTGGTCCTTTTTGTATCTTTTCTTGCCCTGTTTATGTACTGAGGACTTCATTGTAGATTGCGTTTTAATTTTACATTCAGCTTGTAGAATGACCAGGCTTCAGGGGAACTTATTCTGGAGCAGGTCATATACAACTGGCCGTGTGAGAAACAGTCACTCCTCAGATCCACCCAGCAACTTTCAAAACTCTGACCTTGTGCTTTACTGATGGTCATGGCGTAGCAGCCCTTTACTGGGAACTGCAGTCGTTTGGGGCTTCAATCATGTATTTGTACAGACTCTTCAACGTAGGTTAACACTCTCAATATAAGATGAATATCTTGTTTTAGCGTATATGCATTTTACTACTTACTTTTATTTATGTTTAATTCTTTGAAGTTCTCCTCTGGAAATAACTAATCCGAATTTCAACCTATCTACTAATCATTAGGTAGAAAAAAAAATGGTTATTTAATATTTTGCAGTTGAGCACAAATTTTTGTGGTTAGACACCAGATTTTTCAAAACCCTTTCTTAGCGAGCACCTAGGACCCACCTGCCTACCAAATTAAGTTACCTGCCTACAAAATTAAGTTTGTAGTCCTCAAGGTTCTGGAGATTCCATGATGAGTGAGTGAGTGAGTGGTATTTGGCGTTTATATGTATAGACAGGGCCGGCCTAAGAGCAAAATACTGTGTGTGCAAGAATGAGTTTTGGCACCCCTTACAATGAAAATGGGTACAGAAAACCCTCCAAAAAATGGTATGGGTGCTCTATAACTGAAATTTGTCGGAACTTAATAACTGAAGTTGGGATTTTAAAGAGATTAAAAACCAAAAACTAAAACTAATAAGTAGTAATAAATAGTAAATATTAAAGTAAAGTATTTAGTACCTTTTCATTATTTTTATTTTTTTAAATGACTTCTTCTAGTACCAATTCTTTTAACTGACTTTTTCAAACTTCAATAGGCGTGCTGTACTGTACTTGTGTAAAGAGCAAACTCCTAACAAATTCTTTTACTCAGTTTATTGTTTTGTCAGGCAGAAAATAACAGACACATTTTTGTACTACAACAAAAGTTTTATTTGATTTAATATTCATGAAAAATACATTTCAGTTTGAATATATTAATATTAAAAAAAGTTATGTCAGTACATTAGAAAAAGTACGAAAAAGTTCAGAAATTTAAACTTTGGTATTCACTTTTCTCGAAAAGGTACATCAATATAACTATAAATTGATAGTAGTAGTGTAAAAGATCAAGAAAATTGATTAAAATAATCTGTATTATACACTTAGCAGTGGACCTTCCTAGCTTTAGCAGCCGAAAATGTTTTTATTAGTGCATCATAATTTAATGACGATGAAATATCATTTTCAATGGACAAAATTGCAAGGTTGTTGAGTCTTTCTTGCGAAAGAGTAGACCTTAGGTAGGTTTTTATTAATTTTAATTTTGAAAAACTTCGCTCCGCCGACGCTACCGACATTGGTATTGTCAGAAGTATTCGCAAAGCAACCCACACATTTACATAAGCGTCTGCAGATCCGGTTTCCAACAGAAAGTACAGCACGTTCAGAGGCGTTTTCCCGCCTAAAATCAAACAAAAAGGAATTAAAAGACTGCTTTTTAATTTTGGAAATTAAAAAACTTTGAAAAATAATAATTTTGTTTGAGCCCAAAACAATTATGAATTAACTGCCCAAACAATAAATCAAGATGATAAATTTTGAATAGCTAAAACGTAAAAGTAAAACGTACCTTTATTTAGCATGAGGTCCTTGATAGAGATCAGCTCCTCGCATAACTCAGCTCCTTTGATGTCACTGTCATCCCCATCTGAAAGGAGGTCTTCTAGGTCTTTGCATTTAACAAACAAGTCCTCTCTCTTGGGCAATTCATCAAGTTTAAAAATAAACTCAACTTTTGACATTTTGGCCTTAAGCTGTTCAAACCTCTCTTGCCCAGCCATTTGGGCAGTTTCAACAAGTGGTATAAAAAAGTCAACTCTAAAACGCTCTTGGGGGTCAATCGGTGCTTCATCATTAGCTTCGTAATCAAACTGCTTCTTCTTCCTTCTAACCCGGGGTGTTTTGAATTTTCCTTCGACTTCTAAATCTTCAGCCAACTCTTTGGCTTTCACTAAACAACTAACAAATCCATTTTCGCGAAAGTCCGTCAAAAAGTCCCCAACGGACTTCAAAATAGCTACAGCTTGAGGTAAGTTGACGATCTTTGATTGCAATATCTTACTAGCAATGTTTATTTGAAACAGGACATCATACCATGCAGTCAATGACACTAAGAAACCAAAATCTTCAATTGTTTCGGACAAGGAATTTGCCTCACTTCTAACCTCGTCTTCAAATGATGCATCCTCGTGCAGGTCCCAAAGTGCTTGTCGGATTTGCACAATCTGGTATCTTTCTGCTTTGAGTGATTCAATACATGCTTCCCAGCGAGTTACACAAAGTTCTTTCAATGTGAGAGAAGGCCCAAATACTGATGACGCCTTATATGATTGTGACAGACTCTCTAACAATTTGCTCCAACGTTTTGTTGATGAGCTAAAAAACACAAACAATCGTTGAATTGTTCCAAAAAGGGTAACTGTTGGTACTGAGGTTTTTGCGGCATCGCTTAGTACCAAGTTTAGGCTGTGACAGCCACATGGTACAAAAAAAGCTCTCTTGTTTTTTTCTAAAATTTGTTTTTGTAGTCCAGAGTGTTTTCCTTTCATATTTGCCCCATTATCATATCCCTGGCCTCTGCAATTAGAAATGTCCAAGTCGTACTCTTGCAGTTTTTTTAAGACTGTTTCTGACATTCCCTTCCCTGAAGTGTCTGTTATTTCAAAGAAATCTAGGAAACCTTCACAAATTTCAACTTTTTTCTCTTTTGTTTCATAAACGTACCTCAAAACAACAGAGAACTGTTCTTTCCTACTTAAATCGAGTGTGCAGTCGAGAATCAATGCATAGTATTTGGCTCCTTTAATTCTGCTTAGTATTTCTTCTCTTACTTTGTCTCCCATCAGAGTCAATAATTCGTTTTGTATGTTTTTCCCCAAGTATGACAGACACCTTTGTTTTTCATTTGCCAATACTCTACATATATGTTCTTTCAGTACAGGATCAAATTGGGCAATTAGTTCAACAAACCCTAAATAATTTCCACTGTCTTTTTTATACAGGGTTTCATTTCTTCCTTGGAAAGCCATTTGGTGCCCGGCAAGAAATTGTGTTATGGCAAGAAGTCGTTTAAGAACATTCTGCCATCGTTCTTTTTCTTGGGCAATTATTTTCTGGTTTTCATCATCAATTGTTTTACCTGTGCTCAGTCTCCTTTCCGCCTCCACCCACCTTTCATAACACTTTAGGTGATTAGGGAAAGTTTCATGACGTGTCAGTATAGTTCCAATGTGCCTCCAGTCACAGTTTCCGCTTTGATCTGATAAAGTTTTATTGGAACGTGCAGTACTAAATATCTTACAACAAAAACAGTAAACACTATTGTTTTGTTGAGAATACAATAGCCAACGTCTCTTAACTTTTTCACCATTTGGAGCCAGCTGATAGTAAAATACATTAGAAAATGACCTCTTTGTTCCATCTTTGGGATATCTCTCTAAATATGGAGAGAACAGCCCTTCAGCTATAATGCAATCACGATCGTTTGGATTAAGATGTGTAGGCCATGTAGCAGGATCGTTTAATGGAAATGAAACTAACATCAACATCCGCCGAGCTGGGGCCACCATTTTCTTGCTCTTCCAATGAATGAGTTACAGTTACAGGTTCTTGACCTTGACAAGTTTCATCAGCTATATTTGTTGCGATTTCATGAATACCAGTTTCAGTTTGTAAACTATCTCTACACTCTGGTAGTTGTAGTTCTTGTCCCTTAGAGTGCTCGTCTTTTTCACTGAGCTTAGGTTCATCAGTTAGGGCTACATCATTCGTAGCTACATTTTCTGTACTAGAGACAGGGTTTTGTGGTTTTGATAAATACTTCCATAGTAATTTAGCACTGGCTTCCGCTTCTTTTAAGGATTTAGCTTTCCACTTCCTATTTTGACATCCAGAAGGTTTGGAAAACATTTTTAGTTTATCAACATCACAAATAGAGTTATCATAATTCACAAAACACAAAACTAATATTTATCACAAAACACAAAACTAATTACTAATTATATGCAGACGTCAACTGGATACACTTGTCACGACTCACGTCAGATAACGACTGCCACCTGTCGCAGCACAGATACAGCACCAGACATCGACAAAACAGATAGACTAAACATGTGATAGTGATCGTGACTCACTATCTACAACTGTTCAGTTCTGTCAAAACAACGGAGCAGAGCGTTTGGAGCCAGTAGCCAGTCACTTTACTGTACTTTCAAGCAACATTTTATTTGTTGAACAAAAGTTATTAACATATTCAAATGGCTAATTTGCATTCAAAATTACATAAAAATTTAAATTTTTACCATATTATTTTTTTATATTTTTTCTCATTTCGGCGCCCCTCCCAAAATTGCATGTGTGCGACCGCACACGTCGCACACGCCTTAGGCCGGCCCTGTGTATAGATAATATACATGATATAGACATACATATCAAGATATATTAACATATTTCAGGCTCTCATTTGTGGACACATCCTTAGTCACAATCACTTTTATTCACTAAAGTAATTATCTGCATGCAGGAGGAATACCAGGAATATAGAAGTTAAGTTTATGCTAGTTGTAATACTGTGAACTGTTTTAATATACATTTTTGTATTATAATCATTTCTTATGTCTACTGTTTTATAATGAATGTGTCTACTGTATTAATGTCTATAATGTCTACTGTTTTATTACAGTTATACCAATCCGCCCTGTTTTATATGACTTGAACTGTTCCAAGTATTGAGGAGGTTTTTTATGTATGCTTGTTTATATGTGGGTGTTTATATTCATGTTGACAATTATGTAATGTACATTCATGATCATGTTCATGTACTTATTTTGTGTATATTTTATCAACACTACATTATAAATGTCCAGAAATCTGCTTCCTGTATTTATGCAACATGTTACTATCCTTGAATATAAGTGTTGTAACGATAATTATTAATATATATCATTTAAATTAATTTAAGTTTGTGTAAAAGAAAAATTTGTTGTTGTTTATAAATTTTTTTTATATAAATATAAATAATTAAAATCAATTAATTAATTATGTTCTGTGGTGTACCAAAACGTTTGTTAAATGTTTTAATTGTTTTAATGACTTTTCTGTATTTTTAAATTCTCTCGCCACTTGATAGAATTGTCTCCAATAACAATCGATTTGTGTATTTTTCTTATTTGAAGGTTATCTTCCTTCAAGGTGGTGAAATTCTGGTAGTTAACTCTATTAAAATTACTTATTAAGTTAATTATCTTTTAGGAATGAAAAACTGTTCAATTATGAAATATATAAGAAATTTTATTAACAATTATTTATCATTCGACTCTTTATCGATATGTAAATCGATTCTCAGGGTATCGTTAATTTGTACAGTTATTTATATTAGGATTCTTTTAGCAGTTATTTTAGGTAAAGTCAGAGAAATAAGGGCAAAGTTTATAAAGTATAACATTACAAATATATCACCTTAAAAATTAAAATACAGATATGATAGTTAATATATAATGGTAAGTGAGCAGATTTCAAACCATTCAGTTGTCAAGGCAGTGTTGCGTGGTATTGTGGGTAATCAGTGATGGCTGCCGCTAGTAGTCCAGACGTAAGACGAAGTCACCTCGCTGTTTCAAAGTTCAATAAAAGATGCTTTCCCTCTGAATTTTCGTCCTTGTGGCTGCAATTCTTCCTTCTTGTGTTGGTGGAGTGTCTCTGGTTCAGTTTTAGTGTTGTACTTTGAAAAATAGTGTAGTAATAAGTAAATCTCACTTTTGTCCGTTAGGCCGATATTTGCACTTTTGTGTGGTGAAGTGTAATTACTGTTTTAATCGGTTTAAATGTTATTTTCACTGGTGTTCCGTTCTGTGTAGTATTAATTGAATGTCTGTAGGTATTTATTTCACTTGGTCTCCGTTTAAAATGTGTTTTTACCGAAACTCTCGTTTTTGCACTTTAGGCTTATAATACATTCGCCATTACGGTAGTAGAAATTAGGTTAAGGTTTACAAAGTACACGCATCGAGTGTGCTATTCAACGTCTAATAATTAACTAATTTACTTCCTCCGTCTTCGGCTAAAGTCTTAGCCAAACCAATCGTATTCAATACATTGTTCCAAATTTATTTGCATCCTGTGCATGTGAGAAAGTTACATTATATAACTGATTATATTTTTGTTATTCTTCAAATTTATTAACTAGTAAATACTTAATCTTCTTCTTCAGTTCATTCTGCATAATTTGATACCAAATAATGTAGTTTTCATCAGTTTTTGGTCTAAAATGGTATTTTTTACTTCATTTTGCAATTGTAAGCTTTAAAATCACTTCCTGTCCTTGTCTTTCAAATGAAGCCATCTTACAAGTTATATTAATGATTATATTATATCTCAGATTGTAATAAAAGGTTTATCTTCCATTAATTTCTTGCAATTAGATTAATTGGTTATGTTTTAAAATATTATACAGTAATATATGACTCCCCTCTCTAAATTTTGAGTTTTTCCATTTCCATTTTTAACAATAATTCTGGCTATAATTTTATTGAATCTTCCTTACTTATATTTCCAATTACATGACTTTATTACTGATTTACCTTATATAAATTCCTTCAGTTTGTCTTTCTGTACTTATTTCATCAAATTTGATGCTGTTTAGTTTTTAACATTTGGCCTAGATTTCTAACATTTTTTTACATACAAAGTTTTATAAATAATACATATTGGTTTATACCCTCTCTGACTTTCATTGCTATTGTGACATAAATTAACATTTTCTTATTGTAAACAAAATAACAATTAGTATATGGTTCATACTATTAATACATAACACCTAATTCAAATTAACATTTGTCTTTCCAACTCAGACATTTTATACTCAATGATTAACAGTAAATATATTATAAATAAAGAATGTTGGTGGTTCTGACATTTTTAAACTTGCTTATTTCTAATACCTTATTCTATATAAACAAAACATAATTATTATAATCTTATTCTATTTCTTAAACTAGGTTCAAATATCAGTTTTTATCCGTTTCTTTTTGTTATTGGGGTAATGACTCTTTGTCACTTCACTTTTATTATGGCCTGCTCTTATTTTATTTTTGTCATTCTAATGAATGTTATTTAAAAGAGTGGCAGTTATCTAAAAAAAACACATGTATTATCGGTCATGATAATACTCTATTTACATTATTCATGAACACAAATTAAATCACTTTAAAGTTGTAATATTTCATCATCTACTCAGTTTGTGAACATCAATATTGAAACATAAGGTTTATTTTTTATAACACTAAAACTTGCACTGATTCTCTTTATATTCCTTGATTTTATTTCTAAATAGTTATATAGTTCTACTAAAATCAAGAAGTCTATTTATAGAATAAAATGAAGGTTTGTTTTTTGGTATTATATTATTATCTCACATTGGTTCACTTTCAATTCTTACTCTATACACTTTTTGGCTTGCAAATATTTACCATGTGGTTTTTACTTTTGATATCTTGTTATACTTTTATTTATTATTATTATTATATTTATTTTGGGGTTTGGGTTTTTTTATAAGAGCACTCCTTCTTATTGTGGATGCTGTCTTGTTCTTGTTTCTTCATTGATCCCTACTGTCCTTCTTGTTTCTTATAAAATTATTTCCTTCATCTTCTTGTGGATGTCATCAGGTTTTGTGTTTCTTCCTCACCTACTCTTCTTGTTTCTTACAACATATTTTCTTTTCTTGTTGTGGGTTTAGTCATTTTCTGGGTTTCTTCCTTACCTACTCTTCTTGTTTCTTACAACATATTTTCTTTTCTTGTTGTGGGTTTAGTCATTTTCTGGGTTTCTTCCTTACCTACTCCTATCCTACCTGGGTATTACATTTAGTTTTTAAATTTATATTGATGATTCATCACTCGTTGTAACCTTAGTTTTACATGAACTTTTATTTTAATCTATGATTGTATTCCACGGTGGTTCTTAATTAATTCTTTATATTATTTTGCTTTCTCGGATTTAACAATGTTATTATTTTATTTTTATGATCATTTTACCATTCATTTTTATGGGCTTATCTGTCATGCTACACTGTTTATTTCACAGGCTTATTTGATTTTAATAAATTAGGCCTATTTTAGAAAAAAATATATATTTCTTTACTCTGTTATTTATTAATACAAATGTCCGTTTATATTATCACATAAAGTTCTTGACTTTCAAACATAATGTGTTCCTGAAAATGTGTTAGAAACTCAAATTGTCCAATAGTCGAATACTATACATAGAGTAGATGTACTGTGTACGTACGTTAGATGGATCGGTTCTATGGACTGTAATATGCTGTACTGTAATGAAATCAAATATTCACTCATGCTCACTTAAATTTACATCATATGACCATTCTTACCACAAAAAATACAGAATACAGTAACATGCTAAATAATTCTTTGAAAATTTGTAACCAGTGTTTATGAAACAGCCTACAACACTATCTTATTATATAAAAAAATTTAATCATTTTAACACTCTCCATTCTTAATATTAACAGACTAACATTAATTATGAAAGACTACAGCAGCGGGAATAATAACGAATATGTGTACTTGTCTCAACACTTATTCACTTCCTCACACCTCCATTAGTGTTCAAAAGTCTGAAGCTGTAGTACAAAATTTAAATAAAGGGTATCAATTTTGAATGTCCAAAAGAACGAAATGTGCAAAAGTCGAATGTCCAAAAGTAGGAGGACCTTCTGTTCTAGTACATAACTTGTTTCTGGGTAAGTCATACAATGTGCAATTTTTTTTAAATTTTTTTTCTGCTGTAGGCATACCATATATCTTTCTTTTTTTAATCATGTAATCATACATTTTTTCTTCTTCTAATTGAGAACTATTTTGTATAGTCAATTGGAAAGAAAAAATCAAACCTAAATATAAACAATAGAAAATTACAGGTTTCCATTATATACACATTATCATAAATAGTATAACATACTGTTCTAGTAAATTTTCATTACATGGCATTTAATTTTGTAGCAAATCGTTTACCGACAGAAAAATAATTGACATTGCTTATGACAATTTTATTATTTTTTATTCTTTATTTTCCTCTCCATTTCTATATCGACTTTTTCATATTTGAGCTTAATAAATTTTATATAGTCACTTATCTGACTTTTGATTCTTCTTGGATAGTTAGTGTTTTCTGAGATATATTATTATTATATACTTTATTTTTCTTATAAACTTCGTGTTTTATCCCTGGGATATTAATTCCCTAACATGTAAGCTGGGGCAGTCCAGAGAGGCACTGTGGGCAACATACTCTGCTGGCCATACATCACTTCAAATTGAGTCCAGAGGCAAATCATCTCTGCTCAAAAACATAATGCTGCTGGAATTATCTACAAACAGTCATCGAATAAAAATTACCTAAGAATAGTCCACCTTATGACTATTTTTTAAAAATATCTTTGGATTCTTCACTTCGTTGTTTCTCAGATTATCTCATATTTTCTATCTCAATTATTCTTCTTAATATTTATTATTCTCATTATATATATTCTTCTACTTTTAGCTCGTCTGATATATTCTTTTAATTATAGTTGGAAACTTTTGTTAATATTTTTTGTTACTAGTTATAGTGTAACTTTTTCCTTCTTCATCTGAATTCTCATTACATTTTCTTCTGGTTATTTACATTGATAGCGTACTTTTTTATATGTATTTTCTCTTTGGTTCTTATTCATTATTTGAATGGTCTTATTTTATGTTAGTAAATTTTTTCAATTTGTTTATTTGTAATTGATATTCAAGTTGTTATTGTGATCATATTATTTAAACATATTTTTCTTTATTTTCTCTCAGAAAGTTATTAATCCGCATTTGCATTCATTAAAATTAATTTATTTATATTATATTTCATGTGGTACTTCTTCTCTTTGCATTTCATATATGTCTTATTATTATTATTTTTTCAAAATCATCTTCTCCATATGTTTGGTATGAGTTGTTCTTCTTTGTTTCTTCAGAACTGAGTAATATCATAATCATCTTTCTTGATTATCTGTTTCCATAATTGTTTCATAAGTAGTTAGTCATAGGTCGTTCTTATTATATTATTGTTTTTCTTTTTTAGATTTTTATAATTTTATTATAATAACAGATTCTTCTCTTTGTTTCCAAATTATTGCCTTCTCTTGTATATCACACTCTTTTTTGTTTTTCTTCTCTACTCCTTCAAATGTTAGATATTGTAGCGTGACAGAAAATCCACTACTTATTAAGTCATATAAAATCATAAAGTTTAATTACACCACATATGTTAAAATAATATTGAATGAGATTTAAGGAAATCAAAGGAATGAACCACGATAAAATAAAAATCCTCATTACATTACATAAAAACCACTGTTTAAATATCAAAGAAAGTATTGAAAGCAACTCATATTATAAGATCAGTAATTTACCCAGGAAGCTAGGAGCAGTAAACAAATTAAATAACACCATATCAAGAAGAAGGAGAATCAGTTTAAGAGTGGTGAATACCAAAATACCCCAAAGACAAGAAGAAGGAAGAATAAAGTTTGTGATCAGGAAGAAAACAATACCCTGAAACCTTTAGAGAAGAACAAGGTCCATATCAGTAAATAAATTAGATGCTCCAAACTAAACATCAGTCGAGATAACACAAAGTACCTTGGTTTACCCAAGAATGAAGAAGGAAGACAAGAAGACCAGAAGAATGAAGACTAGAAGAAGGACAAGAATGAAGACCAGAAGAAGGACAAGAATGAAGACAAGAAAGAAGATAAGAAGAAGGACAAGAAAGAAGACAGGAGGAGAGGAAGAAATAGTATGAAAGAAACACCGTTGTAAAACCTATTATTATTATTAACTACCATCAACCCCAAACCCACAAAAACGATTAAAAAGAAAGTATAACATACCAAAATCCTATAAGAATGTAATTATTTAGAAAACTAAAGTGCTGTATAGTATTATAAGAAGTGAACCAACTAAAGCTATTGTGTGATAAGAAAATAAACAAGTCTTAACAGTCCATGATTACTAAAGGTCTGGTCTGAGATAATAAGACTCAAAATATCAGAACCAACAGTGAAAGTGAATTTGTGTGTTTTTTGGAAATGCAATAAACTTAAAGTTAGTGATACTATGACTTATCAATATGCTATATAACAACTTTAATATCCAATAATAAACAGCATAATAAAATAATAAAATGGAAGATTTCCAGTATTTTATTATTTTAATGTAACTCTTTGTTTACAAGACATTTGTAAAAAATGCTAATAACTAGAGTATGGGTGGTCATGTTTACTGATGAAGGGGATCATAAATAATAATGGTTTAGACCAGAAAGGACTGGCATTAATTTAGTATTCATAGGTTTAAAATGTTTAAATAGACTGTTTGTTCACAGCCATAAAATCAATGTATTTGTAAGAGTTATTAGAGAATAATATTTATATTATATGTTTAAAATGAATTATGTTTGCTAAATAACAGCATACATACCATTAATAATGTTTCAGTAGATATGCTATGTTAACTCAAAAATAGTTAAAAGTATATGTTCAAACCATGTCAGCAATATGTTCAATTGTGCAGATTGCTAAATAATGTTCATAATTATTTTGTATAACTGTAGTGTTAATTAAATACTACACCTCACAATAAGTTATAAACCATTTTATTTTCATGTAATAGTAACTATGTAAAGTCAGAGGAGGAAGTAGGATTAAATTTATTTGAGAAAGACAGAAATGTAAAATTCTAAACTCCAGGCTATTTGATGAATTCACAGAAACCATATAAACCAGTATAATTCACTTATAAATCCTGTAAACTAGCAAGATTTAGATAAGGTAAATCAGTTAACCACTACTGGGAATGATCCTATGAGTTAAAATGATAATAAGGAAATATACCTTAAAATATTGTAAATTTTCAAAATATATAAATTAATTAATTTTAAAGAGCAATGTCAAATTCAGAGATTAACACAAAAAACCAGTTCAAAGGTTTAATTTATATGTATTTAAGGAAAGGAGGAGGAATATGACTAATTAAAATTTATTATAATAGTATTAATGATAATTAAAATGGAGGAAAATTTGAGAAAGACGGAAATCCAATTTTGAGCCTATATTTCCAAAGGGGAAAGAAATTTGTTAATTTCCACAAAATGTCTACAGATATGGACTATAATATATCAATTTAAAGGGAATGAGATGATTAAACCAATGATAAGATTCATAATTCATGAAAGTGATGAATAAAATAAATATATTCCATATATAATGTAATATTTTATCATGTGTTTAGGTAATCGAAATATGTTAACAATACTTTTTCAAAGATTAACTGGGCCAGATTTTGACCAAGTTAATTAGTCTTTTGTTGAATATCAAGCTGAATAGTTGTGTGAAAAAACGTTCTATAAAACTGAGTAGAAAATGGTACGACAGTTTGCTATTAATGTCAGTGCATCGAGAGTTAGATGAATTGAACACTTTCTTAGCTAAATTTACCAAAACTTTAACGACAATAGTGAGAAATAACACCTAACTTCATGATACGAGTGATATAAAACAGTAAAACAATATATTTAATCTAATTCAAGCTACCAAGCCTAACCACATTTACAGAAACTTAACCCACAGAAGTGAACACATACCAAATAACTTAATTAACACCAATATACACGGAACACTTCTTCAGAACACACCAAACAACCTAATAGACAAATTACACCAGTGCGGGAACATTTCAAACATTCATGAAGGTAATTTTGTTGTGATTTTCTGACACGACGACTTCGCAGTAATATATCCAGATCGAGTAGCGGCCATCTTTGAATTTTACGAAGCCCTGCCTACCTCATCGAGCAGTGACGTCAGTCTACATTTGGTCTGACAAAACAATTTATTAAACATTATATATCAGAATTATTTAAATACTATTAAATAATAATTATTGAATTTATTTTAATTGTTAATGTTATACTTTCTCGTCATCCTTCTCTGACTATTAATTTAATCGCTCAAAGAACCTGTCCTTTATATAATACCTATAATAATTTTTATACTGTATGCACAATCGATAGTTCCCTGAGACGGAGTCGATAATTGTTCTCAATCGATAAAAGATCGATTATTTATTAAATTGTTCAATAAATCAATATATTTCAATTGTTTTTTATCTGTTATTATTTCACAGGCTAATTTAAGATTATTTATTACGGCTAAGGGACTTCAAGAAGAAGAAAATATTTTATTTGAGTGAGATATTGGACCAGTAAGAAAAATCACCGATCGATTGCTAACTGGAGTTAATCTATTTAACTCCAGGCTTGGTTCAAATCTTCCAGAAGTGCTCGATAGTTAATAAATACCTGCCTGATTATCAAAATTTTTACAAAACCTTTAAAACAGCTTTATTTCTTATTTACACACATTTATTAACATAAGCAAAATTATTTTTATCATTGAAAAATTTTATTTTTTATAAAAATTTTTCTCCACTATTTTATTTTTGTAACGACCGGGATACAGGGTCTGCTTACAATATTCACATTTATTCTGGATTATTTTTAATTCTTTTTTCTTAATTAATTTTATTATTTTCTTCTAAATTTATTTATAAGTGGATCTTATCTATTTTTAGAACTTTGTTAGCTTTATACAAAATTCAAATTCTTCTTTTTATTTATTCCCATAACTTTTTCATAAATCATTTGTAATAAGTTGATCTTATTATGTTTTTAAATTTTGATGTTTTATATTCAAAATTCAAATTCTATTTAATTCATTTATTTCCAAATTTGTTCTTTCTAAATTGTTTGTGTAAGCTGTTCTTACTTATATTTTGGAATTTGGATGTTTTATCAAAATTCCTTTTCTTCTTTTTATTTATTCCCAGGTGTTTCTTTCAAATTATTTGTGCAAGTTGATCTTACTTATATTTTTGGAATTTTGATGGTTTTATCAAAATTCCTTTTCTTCTTTTTATTTTTAATCTCAAATGTTTTCTTTCAAAAATTAGTGGTAAGTTGTTCTTACATATTTTTTAGAATTTATTTGTTTTTAACAAAATTCAAATTCTTCTTTTTAATTTCCATAAAGTTTTTCCATAAATATTTGGTAGTAAATTGTCCTTACTTCATTTTTGAATTTCATTGTTTTTTACACAAAATTCAAATTCTTCTTTATTTAATTTCAAATGTTTTCTTTCAAAATTATTTGTAGTAAGTTGGTCTTACTTATATTTTAGAATTTATTTGTTTATTCTAAATTCATTTTCTTCTTTTTAATTTCCATAAAGTTTTTTCATAAATATTTGGTAGTAAGTTGTCCTTACTTCATTTTTGAATTTCATTGTTTTTTACACAAAATTCAAATTCTTCTTTATTTAATCTCAAATGTTTTCGTTCAAAATTATTTGTAGTAAGTTGTTCTTACTATATTTTAGAATTTATTTGTTTAATCTAAATTCATTCTTCGTAATACTTTTTTATGGAGGCTTGGTTGTACACTCCTTTAACTCTTCCGGAAACTATTTCTTTCAGTCCGTATGTATTATTATTATTATTTTTGACAACGACATATGGTCCAGTATATAGTAACAATAGTTTTTTTGTTATCCCTTCTAGGGTGCTGGGTAGTTCTCGGTTTTTTAACAAAACTTTTTCACCCTCTTTATAAGTTATTATTCGTCCTATTGCCTTTTGATTTTTGGCTTGCCGTTTCTCTTGGTCTTCGGCCACCTTGTTATAGAACTTCACCTGATCAAACTTACGACCATCGTTCGTTGGGAACTCTATTATTTCTTCAATCTCTCGGGAGGTTGGTTTCTCATACATGGCGGAGTAAGGGGTAATTCCTATAGCTGGATGGTGGGCGAAATTTAAGAATTTCTCTGTTGCTGCTAAGTACTCCTGCCACTTTTTCTGTTGGTTGTGACAGTACGTTCACAAGATTCTACCCACTTCTCTCAGTACCCTCTCTGCCGGATTACTACTTGGGTGGTAGACTGACGTCTTATATGTTTTAATCCCAAGTGATAATAATGTGTCCCGCCATCTTCTCCCTTTAAACTGTGTACCATGGTCAGTAATGATTGAAGATGGTTTACCTATTTCTGGCACATATAACTCTGTTATGACTCGAAGAACTTTTACTGTGGCTGCCCGATTAACCGGATATAGCTTTACGTATTTTGTAAAATGGTCTATTATTATGATTAGGTATTTGTACCTGTGTCGACCACCACTACGGGGAAATGGCCCGCAGATGTCTAAAAACACTTTTTCCAGTTTCGCTTTCGATGTTATCGGTATCATTATACCTTCTTTCTTTTCGTTGTTAATTTTAACGCACTGGCAAATATTACACGACTTCAGGTAATTTCTTACCTTTCGGTTTATGTTTTTTATTTTACAATTCTCATCTAAAGCCTGTATCACTTTCAGCGCTCCCATATGGCCATACCTTATATGGTAATCGATTATAATCTCCTTCTCGATTTGGTTCGGAATAATCACCTTCCATGTTTCTTCATTCAAGGCTGTTTTGACGAATAGTATACCTTTGTTGACGTGGTAGTATTTAGAAACTGTATCATCGTCGGCTTCCAATCGATTGATAATGTTTTTTAGTTTAGGGTCAGATTGTTGGTGGATACGGATATTTATCAATAAAGCTTCTAAATCGGATCTGGTTTTAATCAAGTTGTAAATTTGACTAAGCTCTCCTTTTCTCCCTCGAAGGTCTGGTCTTCCAAATTGATCCGTGACAACACATCGGCTACCACATTCTTTTTCCCCGGAATATACTCCTATTGTAAGTTGTATTCTTGTAGGGTGAGTACCCATCTAGCCAATCGGCCGTGACTCAATTTGCACCTACGTAGAAATGAGATGGATTTATGATCAGTGCAGACGGTAACTGGATACCCGAGAATATATGTCCGGAATTTGCTACATGCGAATACTACGCTAAGCAATTCTTTCTCGGTCACATTATAATTCTTTTCGCATTGATTCAGGGTACGACTAGCAAAGCTTATCACCAGATGGTGACCCTCCTCATCTTCCTGATATAATGTTGTTCCTAAGCTGATGTCGCTTGCATCACAATTCAAAAAGAAAGGTTTCTTAAAATCCGGGTGACGAAGTATAACACTCTCTAAGAACTTTTCTTTTATCAGTTGTAAGGTAATATCCTGTTCTTTACCCCAGGTCCATTTGTTTTTTGCAGACAATTGTGGTTGAAACTTGGCTGTCAGCTCGGAATATTTGTGCTGAAACTTTCGGTAAGAGTTACAGAGTCCGAGGAAAGATTGTAACTGTTTCCTGTTCTTTGGTTACGGGAAATTCTGAATTGCCTCCACTTTTTCTGCTGATGGGGTAATACCTCTATCATCGAGGTTGAAACCTAAGAACTGTACATCTCGCGCAATGAACTTGGATTTCTCCAATTTCAGAGTTATATTGTTCTGCGCTAACTTTTTGAGTACATGTTCTACTCGGTAACAGTGTTCCTCCCAGGTCTCCGAAGTAATGAGCAGATAGTCTACATAGACTGTGGTAAATTGGAGTGCTTCTTGTCCAAGTATTTGGTCCATACAAGCCACAAAGATGGCTACTGAATTTACAAGTCCGAAGGGCAATCTCTTGAACTGGTAATTGCGCCCTTCGAAAATGAACGCCACGTACTGACGACTTTGTGGATGCAACTCCACTTGCCAGTAACCACATACAGCGTCCCATGTACTGATAAACTTGGTGCCGTGAAATCGTTTTAGGATCTCCTCTATTTCACCGGGTGATGTTCGGTCATTAACAATAGTTTTATTTAGCTCGTGCGCATCCAAACAAAGCCGGACTTGTCCGTTTTTCTTGGGAACAGCAATGATTGGACTAGTGTATGGAGATTGACTAATCTCAATTATGTCACTGCTGATCATCTTATTAATTTCCGTTCTCATTGCCTCCATCAGTGAATGCGCGATTGGGTATGACCTCCGGTTAAATTCCACGTTTTCTTTAAAATCAAGTTTACACTGGTAGTTCTTGACTTTGCCTGGTTCATCTGAAAATACTGACTTGTATTTTTCGTACACTCTTATTAAACGATTTGCTTAGTGTATGGATATTTTCTCGTTGCTGGTTCCGCACTGGAAGTCTCGTATTTCTTGTATCTTCACTGACCAAAAATCCTCTACTCCATTATTATATGTTATTGGTTTATTCAGGGAGCTGTTCTCTACAAAATTTATCTTATGAAGTTGTTGGTGTATTGTACTGGGAAGTATATTCGCGCCTCCTACCAACTCTGCTGTCCACGTTATTCCGTCTGGAAATAGTGATATTTTTCTTGGTTAATGTCGATAATGGCGGAGTACCTTCTTAAAATATCGCAACCTACCAATATATTAAATGGTAATCCGGTGGCGATAAAAAATTCCATATCCAAAGCTATACCACGGCTAACGACATTTACGGAAACTTGTTTTCGAATAGTTTTGTTCTGGCGGCCAGTTGCACCTATTAAGACAATATTATTTACTGGTAACATAGGCAAAGTTTTACCACACTCTTTCTGGATTCTTTCCAGTTCGTTTACATTTATTATAGAGATATTCGCACCGGTATCAATCATGATTTTGGTGGGGATTCCTTCGACTTCCGCTTTTATATACAATATCTCATTGTTTTGACTATCGAGGCTCGTTTCGTTTTCCTCCAATAGTTCCGTTCTTATGTTCTTTAAGTAGTTGTTACTTATGATGGTGATGCTTTTTGATTCGGTTGCCTCTTGCAACTCGTTTTTATACCCAGGAGATAGGAGCAGTAACGGGTCGTGATAGTTTATCACTGCCTCCTCCCGTTGAAATTATTGCTGTCACCGTTGGCGCTCGGATTGACCGAGGCATCGTTTTGGAAACCTTGCGTCGGTTCCTGTCGCTCCGCATCCTGTTCGAAGGTTTGTTCCCTACTTTGCTGTCGGCCAGGATCCTCTAGACTGGTACTCCTTCTTCTTTGTTCATACCTCGGACCGTCCCATTCTTCGCTTCTTTGTCGGCGATCTCCATCGTGGAAACTATTCCTCCGTTGACGGTTGTATCTTCTCGGCCCTCGATCTTCGGCTCTTATAAAATTAACTCTTGGACGGGAAACTCTATTATTATAATTATAGTTATTATTGTAATTCCTATTGTTTTGGTAATACCGTTCGTTATTACCGGGGTAGGGGTTTCTCTGACTATATGGGTTGCTAGGAGGTTGATAATAATTATTACGATTAGTTGGGTATTGGTGGTTATTCCTATTACTGTTCTGGTTGTTGTTAAAGTTATTGTTCTCGTTAGGCGGGTTATTGTTGCTGTTGTAATTATTTTGCTGGTTGCGGTTTCCTGGATAGTTATTACCGTTACTGGGGTACTGGTTAGTTCTCACCTCTGGTCTATCATTCCTCCTCCTACTCTGACAGTAGTATTCTTCGTTTTCGTAGCTTTCCAATAACTCAGTCATGGCCTGCACCGTTTTAATCTGGCTACCTCTCCTCGCTCTGATAATATCCTCATCATAGTGATAAGATAGCTTGTTCACTAGATATTCTTCGGGTATTGCCGGTTCTAGGTGTTTTGCCAGGCACACCTTCCCTAGGAAACAGGCTGTCATGGTGCTGCCTATTTGGGCCCTGTATCGTCCGTGGCAAATATTATCTATCAGGTTCTGAGTTGTTTCTGACCAGCATTTAGCCTTAAACAGGTTCCTGAACTGTTGGTAGTCCGCAATCTCGCTACAGTTCGCCATCCACCAGTTATCTGTCATCTCCCTAAATGACTCGTCCAATATCTCTCGGTTATTATTCCATCGACTCCCTCTATGCTTGGCGAAGTATTCTTCTATCCGGGCCAGGAACTCCATGGGTTTCCTCTTGTATTGCCGGAAGTTCAGCCATTCCCGGTTTTCATTGATGGGTATCCCGGTAAAATTAGTGGGTCGATTCCTCAAGACTTCCATTTCTTCTTGGCTCTGCCGTACCTGACCCGTGATATTGGTCATAGCCTCTTCCATCCCATCACACCGTTCCGCGACTTGGCTCCGTACTCTCCCGAGTTCTTCCTAATTTTCCTTCCGTTGTTCTTCCATTTTCCTGCGACTATGCTCTTCAATATTAGTAAACTTGATGTTTACCACTTCCTTGAACTCCTGTACTTCCCTTTCGGTTTGGTTATATTTTCCGTCAATTTCCCTGATTTGTTGGTTCATTATCATGGTTTCTTCTTCCAATTTTTTATTTATGGATTTCTTATTATCGTTGAGTTCCTTGCTCATTTCTTCTCTCAACAACTCCATCCTTTCGTCTAGCTTGTCCAGGTTTTCTTGGTTAACCTCCCTTAATCTTCTCTTAATAATTGGTTATCCTCTCTCAATTTTTCCAACTTCTCCCCCATCTTCTCTTCCATTTTCCTGTTATTTTCCTCCATTTTCTGATTAGTTTCATCAATTTTCTGACTCAAGGATCAGTTGTCTTCTTTCATTTCCTTGCTGGTTTCCTCTATTCTCTTATTGGTGTTTTCAATTTTATTACCCAACTCTTCTTTGGTTATTATGAATTCTTCCTTCAAAGACTGGTTGTCCTCCTTCAAATCTTCTAATTTTTTCCCATTCTCCTCCATCTTGGATTCTATGTTCTTATTGGTATTTCCAATGTCCCCTTTCAAATCTTCCATTTTGGATTCTATGTTTTTATTTGTGGATTCTATGTTCTTCTCCATCTTCTTACTAGTTTCTTCCATTTTCTTATCCTGATTATCTAGTTTCTCCATCATCATCCTGAACATCTCTTGTATGTTCCCATCCTCCGTTCGTGTTGGCTTTTCTAATTGTTCCTTCCGGACATTGACTTCCCCTGTTTGTGTAGGCATCTCAGGTTGTTCTTCTGGTCGTGCAGGTTGTTTAGATAATACTGGTGGTAATAACCTTTCTACATCTTCCACTGGCGTCGCCTCTTTGTTTTCCATATCAATCTCGATCTCCTTTTCCGCCTCCACCGCCCGTTTCTTTGACGTTGCTCATCGCTGCATTTTCCGTTTTTCTCCAACCTTATAGCTGCTGCCAAGCTCCAATTAGGGATTGGGCAAATTGTAGTGGCCTGTCAATTGCTAATTAAAGCCCCTCAGTTGGTCTCCAATTTTTAACGATAATTATTAATATACAGTAGGACCCCGTTTATCCGGGGTTTACTTAACCGGAACCCGGGTTAACCGCAACGATTTTCGTGTAAAAAAAAAAAATAAAAAACATCGTCTAAATCAGTTAATAGTACGAGAAAAGCCGCACAGTCTAGGGTCTTGGAGCAGCCGGTGGAAGGGCCGACTGGACGGAGGCATTGTTACTAGGGTCAGTGACACGCCGTGCCATTTTCACCATTCATTGTCTGCCAGCCTGTCTGTCCACCCCTCACCAGGCAGTGTCTTTACAGCTTTAGTTTGATGCGTTTCGCGGCAGTGTTGTTTTGAGTTTTGCAAATTAATTTTTATTTAGTGTCTTATTAGCGATTTATTGTTAGTGTTTTCATGTTAGGCCTACTGTAGATAGAGTGTTTTAAAGTGTAAATTAGTGTGTAAATAAACATTTTTAGTGTCTTTCACTGACAATTTCAAAAAGCGTATAAGCTGTCGTTGTGTGTACAGTAATTTTTAGTCTGCAATGTCTGGGAAAAGGAAACGGAATGTTGTTGAAATAAAGGACAAGCTAGAAGCTATACGACAAGTGGAGAGTGGTGCATTATTACGGTGTGTTGCAGCAAACTTTAATGTGGGAGTTTCAACAGTTGGGGATTGGATAAAAAACAAAGACAAACTTTTGAAACATTCTTCAAAAATTCCCAACCGTAAAACAATGAAAACTTCTGACTTTGAAAAGGTGAATGAAGCATTATTCTTGTGGTTTACGCAGCAGAGAGTAAAGGGCGTGCCTATTTCTGGCCCTGTACTCCAGGAAAAAACCAGAATGCTAGCTGGAATGCTAGGAGAAGAAGATGAAAACTTTTGGCAAGCAAAGGATGGCTTGACAGGTTTAAAAATCGTTATGGTATTCGTCAGCTTAGTTTATGTGGGGAAAAAATGTCTGCTGACCAGGACGCTGTCGACATCTTTAAAACGGAATTCGAAGAGATGGTAGAAGGGTATACAATGGACCAGTTATTTAATGCCGACAAAACCGGGTTAAATTTTAAGATGCTACCAAAAAAGTCTTTGGCTTGTGTTAGTGAGATTTGGGCACCAGGACACAAAATGCAAAAGGAAAGAATTATAGTCCTTACAGCAGCGAACGCATCGGGTTCGTTTAGGCTCCCACTAATGTGTATCGGGAAGTCTCATAAGCCAAGAGCTTTAAAAAAACATCGCACCTAACGCCCTACCAGTTTACTACAAGGCACAAAAGAATGCATGGATGTCATCAGAACTTTTTGAATTGTGGTTTCATAAACAGTTTGTTCCAAAGTTCAAGAAATTTTTAAAAGACAATGATTTACCTATGAAAGCCATTTTGTTTGTCGACAATGCACCTACTCACCCTGGAACTTTGAAAGATGGTGAAATAAAAGTCGAATTATTGCCACCAAATGTCACAAGTTTAGTTCAACCTATGGACCAGGGAGTGATTGAAACATTTAAACGTCACTATCGAGGTGTTTTGCTACGACATATTTTGCATGAAAGTGCGAATAACAACTTGACACTAACGGAAGCTTTGAAACTAGTGACAATGAAGGACGTCGTGTATTGGTGTGCACAATCTTGGGAAAAAGTCAAATCAACAACTTTGAGAAAAGCTTGGAATAAAATTACAGATGGAATAACATCCATAGACGACTATGAAGAGGAAGATTTTGAAAACCTGTCAGCCTTAATAAAAAAAGTGCCAGGTTGTGAGGATATTGAAGAACAAGAAGCATTAAAATTGGTACAAGCAGACGACGTTGAGCCTGAGCTGACCGAAGAAGAGATCGTCGAAATGATCCAGGAGCCAGAGCCTCGTGAAGCAGACGACACCGACAACGAACCTTCTGTCAGCCTAGTCAAAGCAGACGACGCATTGAAAGCATTTGAGGTAAGACATTGTTACTAAAATCGCGCACGGCCCAATTCATCTTAATGTTTAATGTAAAAGGCAGCAGTTACAGAGCACATGTTGTTTCAGGTTGCTCTTCAATTTGTGGAACAGTCACTTGACGCAACACCTGCTGACGTGCTGCTAATAAAACGGTGGAGGGACAAAGCTGCTCGAAAATGATGTAACGAAAAAACACAAAGAAAAATTCAGGACTTTTTCAAGAAATAAGTTGAAAAAATGTTTGAATTGTAGTACTGTACTGTATATAAATTTAATACTGTACTGTTTTTAGTTAGTAAACAACAATTTTTATGAATGTAAATACTGTATAGGCTATTGATTTGTGGTAGTAGTGTTACCGACACTGTCTTTCATGCGTTAGTGTGTGTATAGCACACCTGCCTAATTTTGAGAGCCCTCGACATTTTTTGTTTCCTAGTCAACTGTTTTCAAAACTGTCGAGTACGTGGTTATCGTGATTGTTTAGTGTTCTTAACTGCATATGGGTGCTTCACTGTGCTAAAAACAGCTTGACAAGTCCGTACATCCTGTCGATGAGAACACCTGACAATCTTTCTACAGTGTATGTGAATTGTCGTTTCACAATGACAAACATCCAAGACTATTACAAATTTCACTCTCGCACTCGTGTTTACTGATTTAATGGCCAATAATATCGATTTGTTGGATGGCTAGAATTCGACCCGTTACAAGTGGGCGTGTTTCATGTTTTTGTGGTCGTAAGTGCGGCCGGTCGTAAGTCGCATAGGTCGTAAGTCGACGGCTACCTGTAGTTTCATTATTAAGAACATTTATTTCTTTGTACTGTAGTTTAATTCTACCCGGAATCCAATGTATATAAGGTAGCATTGGTTAACCGGAAAAATTGATTATCCGGAACACCGCCGCCCCCTTTATTCCGGATAAACGAGGTTCTACTGTATATCATTTAAATTAATTTAAGTTTGTGTAAAAGAAAAAGTTTTTGTTTATAAAATTTTTTTTTTAATATAATATATAATTAATTAAAATCAATTAATTAATTATGTTCTGTGGTGTACCAAAACGTTTGTTAAATGTTTTGTTTTAATGACTTTTCTGTATTTTTAAATTCTCTCGCCACGTAAAATTTACATCATATGACCATTCTTACCACAAAAAATACAGAATACAGTAACATGCTAAATAATTCTTTGAAAATTTGTAACCTGTGTTTATGAAACAGCCTACAACACCATCTTATTATATAAAAAAATTTAATCATTTTAACACTCTCCATTCTTAATATTAACAGACTAACATTAATTATGAAAGACTACAGCAGCGGGAATAATAACGAATATGTGTACTTGTCTCAACACTTATTCACTTCCTCACACCTCCATTAGTGTTCAAAAGTCTGAAGCTGTAGTACAAAATTTGAATAAAGGGTATGAATTTTGAATGTCCAAAAGAACGAAATGTGCAAAATTCGAATGTCCAAAAGTAGGAGGACCTTCTGTTCTAGTACATGACTTGTTTCTGGGTAAGTCATACAATGTGCAATTTTTTTTTAATTTTTTTTCTGCTGTAGGCATACCATATATCTTTCTTTTTTTTAATCATGTAATCATACATTTTTTTCTTCTTCTAATTGAGAACTATTTTGTATAGTCAATTGGAAAGAAAAAATCAAACCTAAATATAAACAATAGAAAATTACAGGTTTCTGTTATATACACATTATCATAAATAGTATAACATACTGTTCTAGTAAATTTTCATTACATGGCATTTAATTTTGTAGGAAATCGTTTACTGACAGTAAAAATAAAGACGGTATTGAAAAACCGAATACATGGCTATCAAATTGTACATAAACAAATTATATAATAGTAGCTGGGGATTTCAATACACGTTAGAAACTCTTCTAAATATAAAATCTATAATGGGAAGTTTTGGTGAAAGAAGAGAAAATGTAAATGGACGAAGGCTCCATTTAGAGAATGTGACATGTAATATAACCATTCTCTCCTCATATAAAAGATTAGTATTACTGGTAGATAGAAATGGGACCCATAAAGCCCCAGTGCCCCACACAAACTTTAAAAGTACATCTACTCCAAGAAGATAGTATACAACACCTATACTAGATGCAGCAGTCAGTTTCCACAACAAACACCCAAGAGTAATAATGGTAATAATGTAAATCAAGAGTGGCATAACATCTGAGTTATCATGTACCAAGCGGCATTGGAAACACTGGGTACAAGATTTAAAACGTATGAAAATTGAGGCCTCCGTATATGGGATGACAACATTGCACAAATAATAGATGCTAAAAAATAGGCATACCTGAAACATCTAGCTTTACACACTGATCAGACAAGGTCTGAACATAAGCTCCACTGTGCCACTGGCAGAAGAGAACAGAGGAAAAAAAAAATAGTTGGAACAAATATATATGTGATGTAGACCACAATGTGCAGCGTAAGCAGGCCAGGTCTTACAAAATATGGCATTTAAGTCAAATAGAATAAATAACCTGAAGAGCAGTAATATCAGAGAAAAGGAATTTCTTGGATATTATGAGCGGCTGTGGACCCACGAACAACTGAAAGAAATGAAAATTTCAACATCAATGACTGTGTCAAACTAACAGGAATGGACAAATTTTTTGCTGCTCTACAATGCTGTAAAAATAGAAAGTCACCGGACACTGATGGATCAAATTTCGAGCTTATAATATATGCACGATCATTTGCTTCTGCTGTATGATCATTTATTGAACTTTATCAATCAGTGCTAGACCACTGGTCATATTCCCGAAGATTGGTGGGTGGCAAAAGTAGTTTACATATTCAAGAAAGGAGACTGATAACTATAAAGAATCAGCCTGCTTAACACAGCTTAAAAATTGTATGTATCTATCCTAGTAAAACAACTGAATGCAATACCAGAGACAATTCTCTCAAGAGGCCCGGCATGGTTTCAGAAAGGGGAGGTCATGTTTTGATTGCATCTTCACGTACCCCATATCACTGAAAAGCACAGAAAATATAAATAGCCCACATACATGACTTTGGAAAGGCATATGATAGAGTGAATAGGTGTAGGCAGTGGGCGATAATGGCAAAGAAAGAGATCTCACATCTCATTAGGGCCATAAAATGTGTTCATGTGTAAAAAAACAAAAATCTTCATTGAGACAAAAACGATGAGGGTGCCCACTATCACCTTCCCTTTTTAATTTATATATAGATGATGGGTCATTCCATCGGAAATCATCCAATGAAATGGTTGCTTGACCATTTTGAAAAAAATTTATTTTTTTATATGTTGTTCCTACATACAAACCAGTAACAAAATGATGTTTGAAAAAAAATTGTATGTCTTCGTTTGTCGCCAGCGGCCATTTTTCCAACATGGCCGACACTCAATTTCTTCAAAATTGTCTTTTGCGGAAAGTTATATATCTCTTGACCTATAAGAGGTAGACCTGTAAAATAAAAACCATGTTGTAGGTACTGACATGGGCTATCTTTCTGTATAATAACCTTCGTGATGTGTGCTTTAGAAAGTAGGTAAATTTAATCTGAAAACTTAGTAAAAAAAAAATCGCTTAAATTGTCATTTTTTGGATTTTTTTTAGGTATGAAGGGGATATTTCTAGAAGTTAAAATTGTTATCACTAATAACTGTATCTCTATAGAATTTATATACAAAAAAGAAACCTCAGATGATTACCCTTTCCATTATATAAAATGTTAAAGTTTGAAAAATTTTCAAAAAGCCAAAGTTTAGAGCCTAATATCTGGTGGGGGACCTCCTAAAAATCTGAAAATCAAGTCATCTTAGATACCTATCAAACCAAACTAGTTTCATGTTTTAGACTTTTGCAGTATAACAACTATACATTTTTAAAAATCGTGAAAAACATGTTTAAAATGCACGCTGATAACCAGTTGTTATAAGCAGCACGAAAGGTATAAAAAAAAACTGTCAAGTTCTTATTACTTTTCATTTTTTTGTTGCCTATAAAAACAAATAATGACATTAAAAGATTTTTAAGTTTCAGTGTAAATATTTTAAGTAGCCTAATTTCAAAATTATGTTATTTAAACGAAAAAGTCAGTTACTATTAAAAAAAAAAATAATTAAATATAATTTTTACAACTGTAGACTGATTATTCTATCTAAGAATATTTTCTTTTATGTTCAGAAACATTAGCATTAGTCTCTCATGCATTCACTGGACAGCCACTTGACTCATGTTGTTACAGCTTGTTTACTGACATGTCTTAAACTGAAAGTTCCAATACAGTATTCTGCAATGCTCTTCTTCTCAGTTTATTGTTCACTATGGCTGAGTGATGTTGTTTCATCATACTGATCTTTTAGTAGTGCTAAGTGATTATGTGGTTGACCCTAAATCAGGGTCGTCTTTAGCCAAGTGGGGGGCCCAGGGCATTTAAAGATATATGGGGCCCCTTTTATTGAAATTATAAGCTACTAGTGAGTCTCCCACGGGATAGTTTCATTTTTCCCGATCCTACGGGAATTCCGAAAAAAAGTGCCCATGTGTCGGGCTATACTCTACCTACATATCAAATAATCAAATCGGTTCAGTAGTTTTATCATGAAAGAAGGACAAACAAACAAACACACTTTCAGATTTATATACCGAGCGTTGATTTATTTGAATGACTTCCGTCACAGGGGTGAATGTACCCATTAAAACAAAAAACTTTCCCCATTAAGCCATACGTAGGAAATGAAAAAAAAATTTGCTTCTCCATAGAAAGTCTCTCAGCTCCAAAGAGATTTTATATGAAGAAGCCAAAATATTTTTTTATTTCCGACATATGGTTTCATGGGGAAAGTTGTTTGTTATAATGAGTAAATTCACCCCTGTGACGGAAGTCATGGTTCAAATCAACGTCCTGTATTAGTATGGATATGGATAGCAACAGAAACGCACAACATTTTAATTGTATTTTTAATTACTTATTGAAAAGATACAAGCGTATGATGTGAAAATTAAACTGAAATGAGAGGCACTTTTCTGGTTTTTTCATTAGCGAAATCATTGATCAATGTTTCGAATTTTATTTCTCTTAACAAATCATTTTCTATTGCCATCAGCGACAGACTATTTAATCTTCCTTGAAGCATTGTACTTCTTAATTCATTTTTTATTTTTTTCAATTTGGAAAAAGAACGTTCCCCACTGCAGTTAGTAACCATAATAGATAAAAAAATTCTAACGGCTATTTCTATGTTTGGGAATGTGTCTTCGATATGGTCTTCTTTTAGAAAATGATAAAGTTCTGTAATTGTTATATCTTCGTTTGCATTAGTGTGGACACTTTTTAAATATTCTCTTAAATGCAGACTTTCCATTGATAATTCTTCTGCATTAACATCTTTGTGATAAAATTTTGCAAATTCTTTGCAACTATGTCCTAGCTCTTTCGAATTCAACCTTTTTAAACGTGATAAAAAAACAAACCGTTGACCGATTTCTTTGTATGATTCCAATCGCTGTTTTAGATGGACGGTCAAGGTATCAATCACTGGGAGAAAAGTTTCTGATTTGAATTTTTCTTTGCCATTTAGTTGCACAGATGGTGCAGAGCCGTCAAAGAATGTCACACGTAAGCTTCTAGCTCTTCTTCTTTGATAATGATCTTTGTAGTCAGCTTCTGGATATTTCTCTTTGGCGGACGATTCGAATTCACCAAAATTATTCCTGACAGTATCAATAAAATTGGCAAGTGAAGTTAATAAATTTATTGCAACGTCCATTGTCATTGTTGCTTTCTGAAGGTTGACATTTGTTTTATCTATCCTTTCTAATATAGTACTCCACATTTCTGTTAGAAGAAATTCCAGTTTTTCCATTTTTCTCGACAGACTAATGGCTTCGTTTCTAGTCTCTCGTGGCTCCTCATTATTATCAGCAATAGGAGGAAATCAGATACGTAAGGAAATAATAACTTGCTACACAAAACTTTTTCGAAAGGATTCACTTCACGGGTTAGTATATTTCAAATACTACACATAGAACACAAGTTCATGATAAAACACACACTTTTAGTATATTAACAACAATAATACTGAGACGGCGCACAAACTAGCTCGCATAACCTATGAAAACGGGCACTGCCTTACAAATAGTTTTTGTTTATCACTAGTTTGAGCTGCAGAGATTCCGAAGTTGTTGCACAGTGAGGCCAACATATGCTGCTATCTTCTGGCAAAAACTGAACTAACTGGAAAGTCATTTTACTTGAGTTGACAGCAACGAACATTCGAAATACTGCCAAATAACATAACCTATACTGCCAATTAACCTTACCTTACCCTACTTAAAATATTTATATAGAAATGATTTACCATTGAAAAATACAAACAAAATTAAGTGCCTAGTAGGATATTGTATATAGGTAATTAGTTATCATCATAAAATTCTTACTGCCTTGTGCTGGAAAAAATGATGTTAATTTCGGTAGTTTTTCCGTTATTTCCCTGTGATGTGCAGCTCTTTTTCTTTTTTGTGCGCCACTAGGATATGATCGTTTCGACATTTTAAAATTATTTTGTATGTAACACCCAATACGATCATGAACACAATACAACACAGTAAACGCACTAATTACAAGTTCAAAGTCGAATTGAGAAATTATTTTTCAATTACAAAATAATTATTAAAGAGAATACACATTTTTTACAACTCTTACCTTTCTCGGGTCCCAGGTCCTTCGCACGAACTCGTGAAGAATAAGCGTGAATTAGGGTTGCATGATTAAGAAACTCGACTCTTATTGCATTTGTTAATCAACTCAAATTTTATTTAACATTCTTTATACTACTTTTGAGTTTACTTTTTTTCCATTTTTACTGTTCAAACTATTACTGTTTCCTTTTTTTTATGAATAAAACAAAACATTTACTTTGACATTGTTTCACTTATTCTAACATTTAGTTTAAATAATTCTTTTAAAACCAACCCAGCTTGCTCACTCTCACACTCATACCTGATTTAAGTTCCCTTTCTTAATTTTAAGCGCTTTTATTAGAAATTTTCATATTTGATTTATTTATATTCGGTTACTTGACTGGCGGCGTCCCTGCAGATCACCTCGCACTCCGTATTTTAGTTCGTCCAGATTGAGTTCTCACTAGTTCACTAAAGTTACTTTTATGTTTCAATTTAATGTTATTTTATCATTTTTTGGTTGCAATTTAGTCACTATTTACCATATTTTAAAACTTTAAAATTATAAACTGCAGTTTTAGGCTGACGAGCCTATTTGTTCACCCGGCCGTGGTTACGGCTGAGCGGCGAGTGCCAACATAACTCCCCACTACCCTTTGCTAATGAACAGGAATGCACTGCCTTCAGGCTATGAGTTTTTCGTCGTCGTACAATAAGTCTGGATTGTCTATGGGCCACATGGGCTAGTGTTGTTAAACGGTGACGATATAAGAGGCTTAGGTGGGTGGAGCCTCTACTTGGTTTCCTCCGTCTCCAGAGCACATGGCCTGACAATCTTTCTGCTGCGCCATTTCGTAGAGTTGGTTTCCCATGTTATGCGTAGAAGCTGCGCCCTGACGAGCGTATGCGCATATCGTACGTGCCAAACATTCAGTTTCACGACCAAGTATCGCATTCTCCAACTACACTCCACCCAAAAAGTTACGTTACGGTTCATTGTTTGAATACAACCTTTTTACATGGGACTTGCAATGATGACAGAATAAATTTAATAAAAAATAAAAACCCCCTTTTTTGACACATTACAGAATGCACTGATTTATTTACATGACGCTAGGGGAATCGCGAATAAAATTAAAGGGAAAGTCCCCCGATAGAATCTGTTTACTTCGGTGCATGCGAAAGTGCAAGTCTGTTTACTTCGGTCGCATTCCAGCAAAGCATCGCACGTAGTTTTTTTTTTAATGGCGTGTAATTTTAAATGAACGGAAAAGAACAGAATGTGTTGACATGGTAATCTCCGTTCACAGTTATTTTACCTCTGATTTTGTATCAGAGTGATCTTTATTCACATAGCAATAAGGGTGCTGTCAGAGGTAAAATAAACAAAACATTTTACTTAGTTTAGCGAAATATAGGTATCGATTATAATATTAGGTAGGTATATTTTAGTGGATGGATGTTTTTTCTGTTGGTCATTCGTTGTTGGTAAATTGTGTTACCAAAGGGCTCAGCTCGGGGGCCCCTTGGATCGCAGGGCCCTGTGCACTAGCCCAGCGAGCCCATGCGTAAAGATAGCCCTGCCCTAAATGTTTTATTAAATATAATTATGATATTTTTTAACTGTACAGTTTAATACTGTAGTGTTTTGTGTATAAATTAGTGATGTTATAATTTTGATAAAATGGAGTGTAGTGTTGGTTTATTGACTAAGGAAACCTGTCACAAAGAAACCTATGGTAAATTAAGTAAAGACTTGATTAATTTTAATGAGCTTGATGGGGAAAGCCAAGAACTACTTTCACTTAGGTTAAATTCAGATGACATTAATACTTTGTGTGAATACCATAAAAAAGTTTTTGCTCAAATTTAACCACCTTTTTGGAACCACCTGTTGTGATCCACTAGATTATCACAAAACTTTAAAGAAAAAGGGATCAAAAGGTTGTATAGAAATTAAGTTGGAACTTGTCAATAAAACTAAAACCCAAGAAATAAAACTTATACAAGGAAAATCTCTTTGTCCAATATGCTATAAAAAATTTTTTTGCTGATATTCAGAGAGCAGCAACGCCACTGAGGACAAGGATGAGGATGGAAATTGTTTTATCCCCCCTCACGACACACTAAAAAATCTTGACGATTTATGTTCAGCATTGGATATTTCTCCTGCATCAAAAATTACTAAAGTTAGTATGGAAAAAAGGAAAACTGCTGTGGCTTCCAAAACAGATAGAATAGCCAAAGCCATGAAACGCAAACTTAAAGACTCGTTTGAGGAAACTACAGTTACAGAAGTACAAGAAGGAAGCAGTAGTATGTCTAATTCTCTTTGCAAGCAATATAGTGACCTTATTGAAAAATTGAAAGACAAATGTAGTCTGACATCAAGTAATCAAATAAAAGCTAATGCAATAAGTGTAATGCCTTCAAACTGGTCAAGGTCTAAAATATGTCAGGAGTTAAAAGTTTCAGATTATCTCATTCGAAAAACCAAAGAGCTAATGAAACAGCAGGGTATATTACCAATTTTTCGCAAGAGAAAAGAGTGTCAGCAGATAAGTGAACAAACAGTAGCGATGGTTAGAGATTTTTATGAGTTAGAGGAAAATAGTAGAATCCTACCTGGAAAAAAAGACTGTGTCTCTGTGAGATTAGACGGAAGGAAAGTACAAAAACAAACAAGACTTGTACTATGTAATTTAAAGGAAATTTACTTGCATTTTAAAAATACATATCCAGACGTGAGGATTGGTTTGTCAACATTCTGTTCCTTAAGGCCTAAGTGATGTAAACTTGCAGGTTCAGCTGGTACACATTCAGTTTGCGAGTGCATATATCACCAGAATATTAAATTAATGCTAGAGGGTGCCAATATGAATGTGGATTATAAAGACTTGTTAGCTCTACTTGCTTGTGACATAGAAAACTACGACTGTATGTTAGGTAACTGCGACGGCTGTGGGAGTGCTGAAATGTTGAAAACAATGCTGAAAGAAGAGTTTTCTGAGGTGGAGGAAGAAATATCTTTTACGTTATGGACCAGTACAGATAGATCAAATTTAATTGAAGTAGTCCAATCTGCTGATGAATTCATAGAAAGTCTTTTGGAAAAACTAATCCAATTGAAAAAAACACCATTACATAGCTAAAGTGCAAGCTTCGTATTTGAGAGAAAAGAAAGAAAACCCAACAGAATCTGAATGTATTGTACTGGCGGATTTTGCTGAAAATTATTCATTTGTGGTACAGGACGAGTCCCAAGGGTTTCACTGCACGAAATCTCAGTTGACTGTCCACCCATTTGTAGTTTATTTTAAAGATGGTGATAAAGTCATGTCTAAAAGCCTCTGTGTCATTAGTGACTATTTGAAACATGATACTGTTGCTGTTCATGTTTTTCAAAAGCATTTATTAGCAAAAATGAAAGAAGTAGTACCTCAGGTTAAAAAAGTTGTGTATTTTAGTGATGGGGCATCAAGCCAATACAAAAATAGGAAAAACTTTGCAAATCTATGTCATCACAAGAAAGACTTTGGTCTTGATGCAGAGTGGCACTTTTTTGCCACCGCACATGGCAAAAATGCATGTGATGGGGTCGGAGCGACCACTAAAAGAGAGACTGCAAGAGCTAGTTTGCAGAGGCCATATAAAGAACAGATTATGACAATTCAACAATTTTTTGAATTTTGTGATGAGCATATTCAGGGGATAAAATACATATTGGTGAAAGAAGAAGAAATAGAACAAGGTGAGAAAATTTTGAGAAAAAGATTTGATAAATGTTGTGCGATACGTGACACAAGAGAAAGGCATCGTCTAGTTCCCATAGATGAAAACACAGTGCGATGCTATATGACGTCCAAGTCAAGCGAGTATGAAGACATTTCAATAACCGCTGCACCACACATAGACATTTCTGAACTGAAGCAGAAAGATTTAGTTGTATGTGTATATGATCATGAATGGTATGCAGCTGAAATCGAAGCTGTCAACACTGAACACAATGATGTATTTGTCGTATTTTTTATGCCACCCGGACCACGAACATCCTTCAGAAAAGTGTTGGGTACCCATTGGAAATGTTTTATTGAAATTTACACCACTTCAACTAAGTAGGTCTAGTGGTAGAAACACTTACCAAATCACAGAAAAATTGTGTAATGAGGTATCGGCATTTTTCATGAGATCCGAGAAAACATAACAGGAAAACACGCAACGTAAGTATAATAAAATAATTTTAAAGCATTCTTTGAAGTTTTATATAAATGCTTAAAATATTTTTATGATATTATTTGATTTTTTATGTCATAAGAGAGTAAAATGTCATAAGAATTTGACAGTTCTGCTGCTTCTAACAACTGGTTATCAGCGTGCATTTTAAACATGTTTTTCACGATTTTTAAAAATTTATAGTTGTTATGCTGCAAAAGTCTAAAACATGAAACTAGTTTGGTTTGATAGGTATCTAAGATGACTTGATTTGCAGAAATTTTCAGATTTTTAGGAGGTCCCCCACCAGAGATATTAGGCTCTAAACTTTGTCTTTTTGAAAATTTTCAAAATTTTAACATTTTATATAATGGAAAGGGTAATCGTCAGAAGTTTAATTTTTTATATATAAATTCTATAGAGATACAGTTATTAGTGATAACAATTTTAACTTCTAGAAATATCCTCTTCATACTTAAAAAAAATCCAAAAAATGACAATTTAAGCGATTTTTTTTTACTAAGTTTTAAGATTTAATTTACCTACTTTCTAAAGCACACATCACGAAGGTTATTATACAGAAAGATAGCCCATGTCAGTACCTACAACATGGTTTTTATTTTACAGGTCAAATAGGTCCCAGGTTACAGGTTACAGGTTTATGGTTCTCTTATAGGTCAAGAAATATATAACTTTCCGCAAAAGACAATTTTGAAGAAATTGAGTGTCGGCCATGTTGGAAAAATGGCCGCTGGCGACAAACGAAGACATAAAAAAATTTTTCAAATACAGTGGAAATCGGTTAACACGAAATGACGGGGACCAGTTATTTTTTTCGTGTAAACCGAATTTCGCGTTAAGCGAACAAAAAGTGAAACAAAATGAGGAAGTGAACAAATAGTGTACTGTAGATTATTTATTGTACTGTCTAGTAAAATGCAACAAATATGCCTACAACCTTTTATTTATTCTCATGATTTATTATTGTTAATTTTTCTTAAAATTATTATTAGCTGTTCTAAATTTAGTCCCATGATTTAGGTTTTCTTATAGACTACTGTATGTCTTTCAACTTTACCGTAGTTTTCGTGTTTATCTTTATTTAAAATAATCCGTTATTTTCTTTTGCACACAATTTTGCACTATTTTATTTTCAACAAATTGTTCTAATTTATCAACGTGTTCAAACATTTCACCTTCAGAGTTGGCTTCAAAATATCGACGAACACGGCTCAGCAACGAAAGCATATCGGTAGCGGTAGGAACATTTTCACTATCATTTTCCGTGTCAAGTTTTCCGTGTCAATCGTGGATAACGTCGAGTTTGGTATACCGAATGTTTTACAGATTTCTGTTTTAGTTCGAATACCCTCATTAACAGCTTGGAGGAGTTCAACTTTTTTTTCTAAAGAGAGGGCACTTTGTTTACGCACTTTCTTCTCCATTTTACTTCCGGACTGCAAAAACGTAATTTACGAAAGCGTAACTTCACTTAACACGTACACGTCACACGCTTAACGTCACTTAACTGGCTGTAAAATACTAAGAAGTTTGTACAGTAAAAAAGTAAACAGTTAATCCTCACAACTGAGTAAATTTTTTACAATAAAATGTTATCGGTACAGTACCGCAAACTTTACCACCGCTGTAGGCTACACGCACAGAATACAAATGAACTGAACTCACCACATCCTATAGAGTAGGTAGTTAATGTAAGCGATAACGGTTTATTTGCAGTCAATGAACAACACATTTGGTGCTGAAGGAGAGGCTATGGTTTCTCGTAAACAACGATACACTGTATACAGTACGTACTGTAAATAGAACTTGGTACTGAAGACAAAACAAAACAGGTAGACAAAACAAACTATGGTCACTACCTGCTCTTTCTCTTTGAGAGATGAAGAATGGATTCCGTTACATCGAAAACAAGCTTTTGGGCGTACTTGTGTGGCTTTATTTTGTATGCAGTTACTTAAAAGCCAGCCAAACAAAAATTATTTTTAACAAAAATTTTTCGTGTTAACCGATATTTTTCAGGTAAACCTTTCGTGTTAACCGTACAAATAATACACTGTACATAACAAACGGCGATCGGTACCCGAGTGGTATTTCGTGTTAACCGATATTTTGTGGTAACCGTTTTCGCATTAAACGATTTCCACTGTATAATTTTATTACTTGTTTGTATGTAGGAACAACATATAAAAAAATAATTTTTTTTCAAAATGGTGGAGCAACCAGTTTATTTATTTTTGGATGATTTCCGATGGAATGACCCTGATGTCATAGTAACTCGCAGACAAAACTTCCCGAGCTTTCCATGATTAGTAACTGCAGTTGACACACTATTGTTTGCTGATGACCAGACTATCCTATTGAACTCGGAAAGTGGCTTGCAGATGGATGTACAGAATCTGCAAGGATTTAGGCTTACTGATCTCCATACTGAAGATCAAGGTGATGGCTTTTCTTTGAGCTGATGCCATTTGAGCAAAAATTGTTGTGAATAGTACTGCTCTACAGCAGATCAGCAACTTTAAATATCTGGCCTATAATGTGATTACAATGACATGATGAATAAAATACAAAAGTTCAACCATATGTGCAGAACCATCAGGAGAGCTCTAAAATCAACTAATAAAGAAACACTCCTGAACTTCTACAAGGTTATAGCCCTCTCCACATTTCTTATGGGTCTGAGAATTGGTTTTAATTAAATCCCAGGCCAATCATATTCAATTGGCTGAAATGAAATTTTTTACGCACCTGGCAGGGTGTACTCTTCAAGATCGTAGGGGAATGAAGATATGTGACAGAAACTGAATATTATAACGATACTCAATAGGATTGCCTAATATTGGCTAAAATGGTTGGAACATCTTAACCAAACAGATGACTGCCACATCCACAAACAACAAATATAATCTGAAGGGATGGAGAGGTACAGGGCATCTCAAGAAGGATGGAATTACCATCTTTAGCCTATCTGCTTGGGACAGGAACAAACCATTTGCAACTTTGTCGTGTTTACTTGCTGAACTGCTACTTGTCATGTCCGGACGAGGCCTTTCAGTGTTTCCACCATTTTCAAGTCCTAAACCAACGACCTTAGTCCTACATCTTGTAATTCAAGTAACAAGATGAACAAACCATTTGTAATATTCTTACTTTTTACATTTTTACTACTTATAATATTATTACATATATCTAGCAAGATATGTATGACAAATACCATGATTTGGTATTACTGTTACTCACCAAATTCATTATTAGCCGGGCTCATCTGCTTTTATACACTGTTTTATACCTAAGGGTTCCAGGGTTTCGGGTACAGGAAGATTTCGAAACACAGTGGACGGCACAATTGATAACACAATATTCAGGAGGTTAACCATTAATTTTAATTTCACTCTACGTTCGTACATACAGAACCAGGTGTTTACTATAATGACGTCAGGTGGCCTGACTCAAACAAAATGGCGGTTGCCTTTTTATACCTCGTGGTATTCTTTAATTGCTTTATTGTTGGATTAATATCAGTTTAACATTACTGCTGCAGCTTCAAAATTATGAATGAATAGAGTTTAAAGTTATCACACAAACCAATGCCCTCGGCATATGTTTTTTATGGCCATACATCCACTCTCTCATTTGCACACTCAGTTTTAGACCTGTACATTCTTTAATTCACAATTGAATATTAATGAGCTCATAAGATAGAAAATAATAAAAGGGACTTCTCTGGTTAATCGGAGCTGATGTCCATCCGTTGATTTTGCTTGTTACCCATGGTGCTGGCCGGTGTTCGCCTTTCTTAGTCTGCCGCTTAATTAGGTTGACATTACACTGAATTTACATTTTAAGTAACTGTATTTTAACAAGTTATATGAGCCTTTCTTGCTCCACTATAATGGCCAACATTTTGCCAGTTGTATTTAAATTATTGTAAAATTTTGTGCACACAACGATACATCGCTGTGGCTGCTATGAAGAATGGCGTTGAAATGAGAACGAGGCAAATGTAAATTTGCGCTTGTGTGTGTGTAGTTCTTACGTCATCCCGCTTTGTCTTGCTGGACAACGCCGGGTTACACACATTGTACTCAGTGCGTCATTGTTATTAGCGATGACGGAGCTGTGCTATAGCCCAATCATAATGCATATTGTTGTACTTCGTCATAAACACCGCCATGGTATATTTTGATGTTTTCACGTCCACCGGAGACCTTGGTGTTTTACTCTGGCCGAATTTACGTTGTTCCTTTTTCCAGAGGGACAATGTACCTAACCATTCTGTATGTTTTAATAATTACATAATATAAACATTGAAAATCCCCATAATTCCCATAATTCTGGTACTGAGTCAGTCTGTACTGTTACAAACCCCCTCAAGGAAAATTTTTTTGTCGAAACACAAAAAATTTCCTTGACTCATTCACACTTTCCTAAAAGGATCAGTCTAGATATGTCACCACAACCCCCTGTAACGTTACAAAAAAATTTATCATCACTTACCCTTGGTCCCATGATGTTGGTCGCACCCTCTGACCTTACTGGACTTCTCCTGAGAGATCCCTACACCATAAGGCCATGAGGCACTCTACACTCCTGTTCTGACGCTCCAGCCAGCCCAGGACTGCGGTCACAACACCACAAAACTCTGAAACATCCAATACAAAATTCAAAATAGTGGTCTAATACACTTACATATCTAGAACTGATATGTTCCCCTTTAGATGCATTGGTTTGTGTTCGGGGCATTGGTTTGGTTTTAAAATCAACAGGTTCAACCTCACAACTACAAGACTTAGAATACCTTGATTTTTACCACCACCTAAATCAATTTCTTACTTGTAAGAAAATAAACAACATATATATAACTACACACACAACACAATATATCAACAATTCTTTAATATACCCCCAAAATACCTTCACCTAATTATTTCTACAAATTCAGCTTACAACTATCATGGCAGACACGGTTATTTAAATTCTATTGCTCAACTTAGATTCACTTCTTCTATTTTGTACATGGCAGCTTACTATAATATTTTTATCAATCTTCACTTGTAACTTTAGATTTTCAACTTTAGAATATACTATCTCTTAACACTTGTTATCGTCATTACCCCTGTAACGACCTCCTAACCACACACTCTATTGCCCCCCAACATAATAAAACATCATAAAACATTGTACATTACATATTAACATTGTTACATTTACCTTACATTAAACAATTTAAATTTACATGATTTGTACCAAACTTTATCACATTTTACTATCAACAACTCTCTATTAACTTTTAATTATTTGACATTCATCATATTCTATGCAACAATTTCAAATTTATCCTTACCTTTCAGTTACAATTACCTTCCTTTGTTACCTCACCTTCCTACCATGAATTCTCCTTTTCTAACCCTTCTATCCTTACTTGTTTGGGTGACTCTCTATTATTCATTATTTTCTCTGTCTTATTTTGGCATCTGTCAACCTAACCTTACTCTCCTCTTTTTTCTACACTAGCCGCTTCTAACCATTAATATATTTTGACACCAATATCTCTATAATAAACCCCTTCATAAATCCCATTTAAAACCTCTGGCACCGCGCCTTTTTGTACTAGTATGTGTGTATTCCCTCTAACCAACTCATTCCCTTATCGGTTTCTGACCCTTTCAGATAACCCTTTCCGGCACACAACGTTCCCTTCCTGTCTCAACATCTCTCGTTGGACTCCTACACCAATACCCTAATTACAAAATATCACCATCAACAACAAATATAATTACCATGCACATTACTCAACTCTACATATAATCGCTAACCACTGTGTCCCTAAAATATCTAACACCTCTTTATATTTTATCAGCATCTCAACACTTTATTTTCCCTAACTCCCAATAACTTTAACTAACTAACTCCAATGCCCTTATTTATCCTCATTCCCAAACTCTTTACAACATTTCAACTTAATACACCATTACAAAATTCATCACTTACCAACTAACAATACTTCTCAATAGCAAAATCTATTACCTGCTTAATCATTTACTAACCCTTTAGAATCTAAATTCCATAATATCCTTTCAAAATCATTATTAAACTTCTTTCACTTATTTAAAATTCTACAATACATGTTTACATAAAAATACACAAAATACACAACAGCAAAATACACAAATACATAGACATCAATACACAAAATATACACTTCACATAATCATGAAATCATTTACCATAATCAGTCCTAATCAGTCCATTTTTAAAAACACTGTCCACACAATTAAATGTTCATAACACAATAGAAGGTCTACCCTCCATCGTTAAACAATAGTCTTATCTTCGGTCTGTACAATTTATTTTTTATTAAATACATTATATTAACATCATTAATATAATACACATTTAAATTCTTATATTTTATAAAACCATCATAATTAATAGGGTTATTCCCTATCAATTCAACATACAACTTGTCACGATCGGTTATGGTCCTGTCACCTTCAGTATAATTCGTCACAATCAGATAAGTTACCAAGTCATTATTTTCATTATCATCTCCTACTACTGCTATATCCGCTTCATTACAAGGTAAGTATTGCATATAGTTTGTTTTCTTCCATCATAATCTCTCTATCAACTCTTTATAACCTCTATCTAACTTAAATACTTGCATCTCACCATCTACACACAACTCTTTCTATAAATATCTCTCACTCCATTCAGAGGGTACTACTACATTAAAACCTCTCCTGATTTCTACAGGAACAGTACAACAATTCCAAAAACAATTATCGGTAGACCATTTATCTACCCAATACACTCGTGAAGCCTTTTCTTCACCCCCGACTACATTACTGGAAAAATTTACCCTCTGCAACCCCTTTATCTGTAACTTTTCTCTATACTTTCTCTCTAATTCATCAACACTTTTTATCACTTCATTATCAAATTCTACTCCCATTATACTTTTATCACCACTCTCAATACTCACACAATTATTTTCTAACACTATATTTTTACTTCTATTATCGTAATTATTACCACTACTTACCTTGTCTTTATTTTCATTCAATTTATTTGATTCTCTACTATTCTCTACCCCCATTTTACTCTCATAATTTTCATTTACTTGATTCAATTTGACATTCTGTAAAGTATTCTGCTTTTTTAACTCACTCTCAAGGCTATCGAATTTTGCATTAAGCGTACCATTCATTTGATTGAATTTGTCACTGATTAACGTGAACAACTTTTCTAATGAGATTTTATTTTCAACTACTTTGGGTGTTGAGCTAATGTGTCTTTCCAGTAAAATGGATTCTGTCTCTGAATTTTCTATTTCTATGCTATTGTTATTTTCTGCTATTTTGTATTTTAGTATTTTAAATGGTTATTTATCTCTATTTGTATTTGACTACGCAATTTACTCAACTCGTATTTAACTATTTAACTTCAACAACATAACCTCTCATTCATTATATATCGTCTTCTGTGTTTCTCCATCTATCTGTTTTATATAAATTAATTTTATATAAAGTCCACTGTGAGGGCGACCAATTGTAATATTAAGAAACTAATAAGTCACTGTGAGGGCGGCAATTGTAATATTCTTCCTTTTTATTTTTTTTTTCTACTTATAATATTATTACATATATCTAGCAAGATATGTATGACAAATACCATGATTTGGTATTACTGTTACTCACCAAATTCATTATTAGCCGGGCTCATCTTCTGCTTTTATACACTGTTTTATACCTAAGGGTTCCAGGGTTTCGGGTACAGGAAGATTTCGAAACACACTGGACGACACAATTGATAACACAATATTCAGGAGGTTAACCATTAATTTTAATTTCACTCTACGTTCGTACATACAGAACCAGGTGTTTACTATAATGACGTCAGGTGGCCTGACTCAAACAAAATGGCGGTTGCCTTTTTATATCTCGTGGTATTCTTTAATTGCTTTATTGTTGGATTAATATCAATTTAACATTACTGCTGCAGCTTCAAAATTATGAATGAATAGAGTTTAAAGTTATCACACAAACCAATGCCCTCGGCATATGTTTTTTATGGCCATACATCCACTCTCTCATTTGCACACTCAGTTTTAGACCTGTACATTCTTTAATTCACAATTGAATATTAATGAGCTCATAAGATAGAAAATAATAAAAGGGACTTCTCTGGTTAATCGGAGCTGATGTCCATCCGTTGATTTTGCTTGTTACCCATGGTGCTGGCCGGTGTTCGCCTTTCTTAGTCTGCCGCTTAATTAGGTTGACATTACACTGAATTTACATTTTAAGTAACTGTATTTTAACAAGTTATATGAGCCTTTCTTGCTCCACTATAATGGCCAACATTTTGCCAGTTGTATTTAAATTATTGTAAAATTTTGTGCACACAACGATACATCGCTGTGGCTGCTATGAAGAATGGCGTTGAAATGAGAACGAGGCAAATGTAAATTTGCGCTTGTGTGTGTGTAGTTCTTACGTCATCCCGCTTTGTCTTGCTGGACAACGCCGGGTTACACACATTGTACTCAGTGCGTCATTGTTATTAGCGATGACGGAGCTGTGCTATAGCCCAATCATAATGCATATTGTTGTACTTCGTCATAAACACCGCCATGGTATATTTTGATGTTTTCACGTCCACCGGAGACCTTGGTGTTTTACTCTGGCCGAATTTACGTTGTTCCTTTTTCCAGAGGGACAATGTACCTAACCATTCTGTATGTTTTAATAATTACATAATATAAACATTGAAAATCCCCATAATTCCCATAATTCTGGTACTGAGTCAGTCTGTACTGTTACACATTATTGGTTTCATCCTTGTTGAAGGTAATGATCATTTACTGATTAAAAATACAATTACAACATCTGAATTTGATGAGGCCTAAACCTTCAATTCCCTATTAAAATATAATCGCTATACATCACAACAAAATAATTATCACTTATTACACGTTTTTTATAATAGATGTACTCTTAACTTACACGTACATATATACATACAAGTTTACCTGTGCTGTAAGGCCACAAGCCCAAGACATATAACTTGTGCCACATCAATCTTTGTTGGCCACGGACCACTAGCAATACAACCAAAAACTCCACATTCATGTCTCAAACCTGTTAACTCTTCTTGTGGAAGGTCAACTGATTTACAAGCCATATCAAGTAATCTGTAACTCAACACCAAATATTGACTATAAGTTTGTTAATTCTAGTTATGTATGATAAGAATAGTCAGTGGGAGACAATTATATTACATTACACCAGTGGTGGAATTCTGACTACACCTTGTGCCGCAGCGCTGGGAGAATGTGCACAGGAATTTTGGGGGGAGGGGAATGAAATTAAATATTTAATACAGGAAATCAATAGGATTACATATACCAAAACATTGAATTTGAGAATACAGTATTTCTCTGTATGATGCCTACAAATTCATCTGTAAAAGGTCTTTTAATGTACTTAAAACAATAAAGAATTATCTGAGTAACTCTTTAACACAAGATAGACTTTCAAGTTTGGTCAGCTTTGCTTCAAACACTGAACTTGTTCAAAATTTGGAATTCAATGTTGTTATTAAAGATTTTGCTTCTTCAACATCGGAGTTGACTTGTAATACAGTAGAGTCTCGATAGTTCGAGGTGCCCTGCTAGAAAAATATTATGTACTCCAAAAATGGCGGGGTGTTAGTACCAGGAAAAGATCGTCAACTCAAAAACAAAAAAACTCTTGGTTCATTTTTTAAAAAGTAAGTTTCATGCAAAATATTTTGTTTTCAAATATACATACTGTTACGTCTTCGACGCTCTCGAAATATTCTTGAGTTGGTCTTACAATGTGAGGTGATGAGCTGGCTGGTATGATATAAAATAAAGTAGTGGACTGTATTTTTTGAATTAACCGTTTATTGAAGTTTATATGAAAATGATTGCATGGCACGTGCAGTATAGCGCGGCATACATTGCCAAAGCAGAATTAAATTACGCATTGAAAGGCATAATAATACATTGAAGCGTAATTTGCCAAAGTAGTAATGAATTAAGCACTGAAAAGCATAATAATAAGTTGAATTGGAATATTCTGAATTGAAAGAGTTACATAGCCGTGGCGAATGAAAGCCGTTGCCCGTTCAGAGTTTAACAGTTCACTAACTAGACTGCTGCGAGCGTAGTGGGACATGCTGGCAGCAGTTTAGCGGGGGGAGGGATGACGTCACTGCATGCGCCCGCCGTTTACATATGCAGATATTGAAAGGTACAAAGTTTAACATATTGCCCGCACAAAATCAGGTGATTTTGCAGTTTGAGTTGTTATATGAACAGTGCATCATAAGTGTCAAGGCATAGTAATACATAATAATATGAGAATAAGACAGACATAATTATTGACATTACATAATAATAGAATAATGACCCCAAAAATTCAATAATACATAATAATATGATAATACGAAAGACATAATAATTGACAGTACATAATAATAGAATAATGACCCCAAAAATTCAATAATACATAATAATATAATAATACGCACGACATAATAATTGACAGTACATAATAATAGCATAATGACACCCAAAATTCAATAATACATAATAATATGATAATACGAAAGACATAATAATTGACATTGCATAATAATAGAATAATGACCCCAAAAATTCAATAATACATAATAATATGATAATACGAAAGACATAATAATTGACAGTACATAATAATAGAATAATGACCCCAAAAATTCAATAATACATAATAATATAATAATATGAACGACATAATAATACAACAATAGAAAGGCATAATAATAATATAATAAAACTAACAAATGGAAAGCATGCGATCGCCCGGGGTATGTCCCGGGCATGAAGCACGAGAATGCGCTAAAAGTCTAAGTCAATAGTACATGCCATTTGAACGTTAGTGTAATTAATCTGAGGCCACTGGAAGTGGACATAATTTGTGAGTGGGCCTACGTAGGATGTCGTTTGCGATGCGAACATCCGCTACGCGCACTTGGGAATCCTGACCCAAATGGACCTGAGTGACTACACCGGTATCCACTGCAGGGGGGGAATTATCTTCCAAAATAAGGATGAGTTGTCCGGGAGCCAAATTTTTTGACTGGAGACGCCATCTGTTGCGTTGTTGCAACTGGTGCAAATAATCCCTTGACCACCTCTTCCATATAGAGTGGGTGAATCCTTGCAGCAGCTGCCATCTACCCAAATGACCAATTTTGACTTCGGAATAGTCAGGTTCCGGGAGTGAAGTGAGTGGAGAACCAACCAAGAAGTGCGCTGGAGTCAAAAGCTCGGGATCCCTAGAGTCATTTGAGATGGCGAACAAGGGGCGTGAGTTGAGGCAGGACTCTATTTGAGTTAAAATGGTGTAATACTCTTCAAACGTGAGAATGGTTCTGCCGACAACGCGCCGCAAATGAAACAGGATGCTCTTGACTCCACTCTCCCACAGGCCACCGAAATGAGGTGCTGACGGGGGAATTAAGGACAATTTGATTCCTTGGGCACTGGTAAAGTCCTGGGTAGTCTGTTCAAATTCGTTTGATTGGAGAAGTTTGTATAGGTTGTGAAGTGTACTGCTAGCACGACGAAATTTTGTACCACTGTCAGAAAATATCTGTGAAGGGATGCCTCTTCGAGCTATAAAACGTCTTAAGGCTGCTATGAAAAAGTCTGAGGTGAGATCTGATACTAATTCAAGGTGAATGGCCTTCGTGGCCATGCATATAAATAGAGAAATATAAGCCTTTGACATCGATTTGGAACGCTGCCCGCCCTGACGTATAAATACAGGACCAGCATAGTCGACTGCACATTGAGAAAATGGCTTAGCAGGAGTAACTCGGGAAGAGGGCAATTGTCCTAATAAATGGCTTGAGCCCCTAGCACGGAATCGAAAGCAAGTGATGCATTTGTGTATTACTGAACGTATGTACGATTTATCATTAATTATCCAGTATTTCTGACGTAGAGAGTACTGAGTCAATTGTACCCCAGCATGGAGTAGACGAAGATGCTCACCTTCTATGATTAGTTTACTGAGATGAGAATGTGGGTGTAGTATGATTTGGTGTTTGTTATCATAGGTGAGCTGGGAGTGCTGAAGGCGTCCGCCCACGCGTAATATCCCCGTATTGTCCAGAAAGGGGTTAAGTGAAAGAATTTTGCTATTATTAAGGATAGAGCGTTGTGTCTCAAGTTCCTTGGTTTCGATATTAAAGTGCGATCGCTGGGACTGGCGAATAAAAATCAAAAGTGTACCATGTAGCTCATGGGAAGTTAAAAAAGAAGTGTTTCTATCAGCTATGGGAAGCCTAGAGTTCCGAATAAATCGAAGGCAGTAAGAAAATACACGAAGAAATTTTGAAAGCGAAGAGTAGTTTTCAAAGTAATTAGGCGTAGATTAAGTGGCAACCAGTGTGGTTTGGACTTGTTTACGTTTTTCTTGCTCAGGATCGGGATGAGTGCCGGGTGAATGGTCATCGAAAGCACTGGTGGTCCATGATGATGACTCATTGGACAACCAGGATGGACCATACCACCATTGTGGGTGACAGTGTAAAAAACGGGGTAGACAACCACGCGATAGGATGTCAGCAGGGTTGTCATGTGAGGAGACATGATGCCAGGTACCCTTTGCAGTGAGTCGCTGTATCTCCGCAACGCGGTTGGATACAAATACCTTCCATCTGGAAGATTGCTGGTGAATCCAGTATAAGGCGATCATTGAGTCGGAGTAAAAACACAATTAGTCAAATTTATAACTCACAGCGTTTACAACCTTGGAAACCAACTGAGCCAATAAGAGACAGGCGCAAAGTTCAAGTCGGGATAATGTTACCTGCTTTAAGGGGGCGACTCTAGATTTAGAGCATAACAAGTTTGATGAAATGCTGTGGTCTGAATACACCGTATGCATATAAATGCAGCACGCGTAACCCTTTACTGACGCGTCGACAAACCCATGGAGGTGTAATGAAATGATTTGGGAATTATTTAAATTCTTTACAGATCTTGGAATCTTAAAATAAGTATCTGATATCAGCTGAGCATAAAGCTCTGCCCATTGGTTAGATAATGAGTCTGACAGGGGGTCGTCCCAACTTGTTCCCGTTAACCACAGTATCTGCATGAAATGTTTGCACCAAAATATAACCGGGCCAATAAGTCCCAATGGGTCGTAAATTCCGGCGATAACGGATAATACCTTTCTCTTGATAAATACCTCCACTTCGAAATTTCTTTGGAAACTATATATGAAACTATCATCGTTAATGTCCCACTGAATACCCAAAGTATGTATAGTTTGATACTTGTTAAAGTCAAGGGAAGAGTTGGCGTGTGAAGTTATAATGGTTTGATCATTGGAAAACCACTTGTGCAAAGTAAACCCGTATTGACTTAGTAAATTTGTAATGTCGGACTTCATCTGCGATAAAATGTGTGGGTTATCTGAGCCGGTCATGAGATCGTCCACATAGAAATCGTTTGCGATAGCAGAACAGGCTATAGGGTGTTGAGTTTTGTTTTCCTGAGCTATTTGTGCCAAACATCTTGTGGCCAGAAATGAAGCGCTTGGAGTCCCATATGTGACTGTCCTCAAGGTGTAGTGTTGAAGTTCCCTATGGGGGGCGTCGCGCCAAACAATTCGTTGCAAATTAGAATCCCTGGGAGTAACTAAAATTTGACGGTACATTTTTTCAATGTCCAAAATGAGGACGTATCAGTGCGTTCTAAACCAAGACATAATCGAAAAAAGATCCTGCTGGACCGTGGGACCAACCATCAATGTGTCATTCAAGGACAAATTATTTGTTGTTTTGGCAGAGCCGTCGAAAACAACTCGCAATTTGGTGGTTATACTAGAGCCTTTAAAAACCGAATGGTGCGGTAAGTAAAAGGTGCCTGACTTATTGACTGACAAATCGTAAGAATCAAGCAAAGACATGTGACCCCGAGTTAAATATTCCTGCATGAATTTACTATAGTCTTTATGAAGAGCAGGGTTCTGCTTGAACTTAAGTTCCAGTGATTGAAATATATTGAATATGATTGAATAGCTCCGGGAAGAGAATCGCCCAAATGAGAGTTGTATCCCCTGCGAGGTAGGGAGACCACAAATCTACCACTATTATTGCGGAAAGTGTTAGCGATAAAATGACTTTCACATTCTGAGTCCTCAACTGAGGGAGTAAGGACTGCAACATCCTCCAATTGCCAGAAATCTTTTAATTGCAATGAAATTGCATTGTTATCTTCGCACGCTATAAATGATGAAACAGGTTTTGTCATGACGACATTAAAAGGCAGGTTACCAGCGAGGATGAATCTCAATTTTGCCTCCTGTATTATGGGAAAGTGTGGGCTGCGGATGAATTTGATCGGTTCAATCAATTGTAAATAGTACTGGGCACCAAGTAATATGTCGATTTGTGAAGAAAAGTTTAGTTGCGGGTCAGCTAAGAATATGTTTTTTGGTATATTTAAGGATGAAATATTAAACGATTCTGCAAGGAGATTATTCGTAATACTGGGAAGCACAGCGCAATGCACGTACAGATTGAAATCCTTGTACGAGAATTCAGCCTTACCCTTGTACTAAAGTCAGCTTGACATAAGGAGTTGTTAATACCAGTGATGGGTAGTTGAGACTTGGTTAATTTAGACCCATGCGGCGTGCAAAACTCATGGTACAGAAGTTTGCTTGAGATCCTGAATCTAATAGAATCCTTACTGGATGCTTCCTACCGGCTTAGTCCACTGTCTTGCAGACAGCGGTGGATAACAGAATAGATTTGTTTGTTTGTAATTTGAGGGAAAATTGATTGTTACCCCTGTTTGAAGTGTTACTGCCTGATATGTGAATCATTGTATGATGTCGTTTAGAACATGTCCTACAAGAAAATTTGGAAGGACAGTGTGAAGGCTCATGGCCTGGACGCATGCAATTTAAACAAAGTTTGTATTTGAGTAAAATGTTTTTTCGTTCAAAGGGAGATGTAGCCACGAATTGTGGGCATTCAGACAGTCTATGTTTACCGCGACACAGCTGACAAATGTTAATGTTGATATGAGTATGAACTGTTGACCTAGTGAGCTCAACTGGGAATCTTATCGCTAACTTGTGTTCTGTTTGCTGAACTGGTTGAGGCGCCGTTTTGCATTAATTGCCTTCTACCATTTAAAAATTTAATAAAATTGTTGAAATTAGGGAATCGCTCGGCGGATAGTTTCCTTCCATAGTCGGCATGTCTGGTTGTCGAGTTTCTGGGTTAAATATTGAACAAAAATAATTTCAAAAGTATTTACAGGTAAGCTCAATGAATTCAAACCGTTTATATTTGCAGTGATTTCATCAATAAATTTTGAAATGCCAACCATGGACTCTTGCTGAATGGACTTCATGCCCAAGACATTCCCTATATGATACGCTGAGACAATTAATTTACTATCATACCTGGCCTTCAATAGCTCAATGGCTACCACATAATTATCATGGGTGATTGGGAGAGATTTTATTACATTTAAAGCCTCGTCCCTTAGTGAAGAATGTAAATAATGCAATTTCTGGATGTCCGTCAGGTCCGTTCTGACGTGTACTAACTCCAAGAACATGTTGTAATAGTGTTGCCTATCAATAATGTTGCCTGAGAAGCAGGGCAATTTAATTGGCTCTCACTGAATAGGGGATGTTTTAATTGGCGTAACTTCTGCTTGATTTAATGGTTTTTTGCTCACCTCTTATACACGTTCTAATAAATTGTGCAGCTTACACTCAATAGTGCAGAGATCATCCTCTGTCTGAACCCTGTCACTTACCGATGTGAAATCAGATTCATCAGCCTCAATTTGGGTCTAAATTTCATCATACTTCGCGGACAACTCCATCAAGTGACGAAGATTTATTTTTAAAGCATGGTGATCATTTAATTCAGGATCGAAATTGTCCGCGAAGGTGTATATACGGGATATAGAGGCTTTTAATAAACGGGATACGTTTTTTAATTAAAGCTTTCACATCAGCCATGATTGAACTGCAAGCTGTGATCCGAAACCGATAAATAAATATAGAACAGGTGAACAATTAATGTAATTTGAGTACTTTATCAAATTCTGATATAATGCGGCAGCCAGTGAGTGGTATATAACTTAATCTAATTCCTTATTATAATATGTACTTATTTTTTTTTTTTTTAATAGTTATATGAAAATTGTTTGAAAGTATGACTCATTTAAAAATAAAAATAAACATATAGCTTCATTCCACTATTTAAGTTTCTGACTGATTTCTTGTAAAATTGTATAAGTGAAAATTTATGTGAAAATACAGGTCTATAGTCACTTGAAACTAATTTCTGTTTATATAAAAACTATTTTGTAAATATTATAATTTACCGGGTACGTACCTCTCTGTCCTTCCTCTCTGATTATTTATTTAATATGCCAATTTCTTCTGTATCTTAATTTATTAGGTGTCGTAATATAGTTAATTATGACTACCTTATCTCTCTATTTAATCTAAAAGTGTTGGTGTGAATGAAACTTATGTATGTTGGGTGTTATTCAAAAATTCCGCTCAAGCCTATTCTGCTTTGCAGAGAATAAGAGAAATTTCGTATGGAATTCTCCTCTCTTTAATACCTGAGAAGTCAGCAACTAGCGCTGCAGTTCCCAGACAAAGGAAATTTAGAGGTTAACCCACCGCGTACGGTGATTAGTAGTTATACTCTCTATCTGTTTATTTCTTATTCACACTTCATTAAATCATAAATAAATGATAAGATCTTGAAATTATGCAATAATTCTTTATTAGTTCAAATATTTAACATCCAATAAGATTGTTCTTACTTGAGATACGACAAGGCTATACGTCTGAGTTAATCGATTATCGATCGGTACAATGTTTTATATTAAATTCAGTTATGATTTTTTTATAATTATTTTAGATACAGGGCGTGAAGGTTCTTTCAACTGTTGGGAAGATCAGAAAATACATAAATAGGAATGCAAGATATTACAAGATTAAAGTTTTTATTTTATTTAATATGATTTAAATAATTGAAGTTTACCATTCGCTGGACCATGCGGCTCGAGAAGGCTGTTCGCATCTAACCTCTTTAGTGGTCGTTCAGTATCAAACGCAGATGAGATGATTTTCTTCCGTCTTGTCTTCAAAGTTGTAATAAAAGTGGAATCCTTGGTCCTGGGTTGATGCAGAAATACCGCTCCTTTTGTTCACCAATGTCCAAACTTGTGATTATGTGCTTCGACGAACTCCGAATCCAAATACGTTTTTCTATTGTAAGATGTAAACTGCGATTTCCAATGGGATTTGATGGTTATTCTATTTTCGTTTGGTTTAGAGGATTAAATCTTTATACAGGTAGTTATTTATCTGGTTTTATTACTTCATTAATTCAACATTCAGTTCATGATCTGATATTGGGCAATCCAAGTCATTCCTTTGCATTTAATTACTTATTATCGTTTTATACTATCCAATTAGACAATTTGGTTAATAGTTATTTGGCCCAAATTACTGCAATTTGTCATTCATTTATTGTAAATGTTGATGTATTTAATATTTTAAATTAATTCAGTTTTTTTAATTGACAATCTCTCGTGGTTAAACTCTTCTAGTTCATGTCATAAAATTCAATAATCAAAATCAACAAATTATATTCATTTTGTCGTCCATAGCAACAAACTTTTTTATTCTTATTCAATATTTTGTTATATAGTAATAATTTCATTATCTTGTTGTTGCATCCTCTTCGTTCACTTATTAATTTAATAATATATATAATACTTTCACTTATGAACTTACTATTGTCACTTCCCAAACGTTTCAAGATGTTGTTTCTCTTCTTCTTCTTGAGTACTCAACCCACTGAAGAAGAGAAACAACATCTTGAAACGTTTGGGAAGTGACAATAGTAAGTTCATAAGTGAAAGTATTATATATATTATTAAAATAATTTCATATAATATTCTTCCACTCATCAAAATAATTCCTTACTAAACTTCCATTATATCAGAATATAATCTTATTTATAGCTTGTTTACTAATTTCTATATATTCTGCTGGTTTTTCACTCTTAGCCTGTTTCTTTTAATAAATATTATTTTTTCCGATATCAAACATTATCTATCGATATCATTGCACTATGGCATTATCATAATTTGTTTAGTTTGAGTTTGTTTATTATTTATTATTAATTATTATTGGTTTCTACTAACTCATTAAATTATATTTAGTATTTGTTATTAAATTCTTTACCTAACCTTTCTGATCTGAGTTATTATACAGTGTTATTGGCTGTTAGGCCTATTATTATATCTTGATCTACTTTTGAATTTAACTTGTTAACAACTATAGCCTTTTTATACAAGTTTACAAACATAATCAACTTTTAACTACGTACATGTACACAAATAATTATCTTTATGATATCTAACAATAACTTTATCTTGACCTATAGATCACACATAAGAAAAATGAAATTAATTAATACTCAATAACTGAGTTCACCCACAGTTCTACAACAGTAAACGAATAATACATGTTACTTCATTATTTGATATTCTATCAACAAGTAAGCTTTCATATAATAACACAAACTATAACATCATATTTATGATAACAACATAACATTATACAATTCATAATAAGTACTTTAGATTAACTTATAACGTACATTATTGACTCATTCTTATCTATTTTCACACCATCAATTACTTTAAAATAGTCAATATCAGTTTTCTTTCTTACAATTTTTATCAATGTTTTTTATTTATTTACCTCTCACTGAACATTGAGATTTATTACTATTATATTTATTACATGCTTATTTTTTATTATTATTACTACCTTGCATTCTTATTACTTTTATACAATGATGAATTTATTTCTCTGACCCTTTTATTAGTGTGGGATATAAATATTTACTTCCCTATTCTATTTTTAATATTTTTCTTTATGTAACGTCGGGGACCGCATTTCTGTTGCATTACAATATTACTGATTTTTACTGTACATAAAATTATATAAGTGAAAAACTAGGAGAAATACAAGTTCATAGTCACTTGGATTATGAGAGTCCTCGGCAGGTTTAAGATGGCTCCGTTGCCTGTCGTTTCCTTGGCGATCCTGTCCGGCTGGCCTTGGATTGGTGGCGCAAGTCTTGTTTCTGCTTGTCGGGTGATGCTTGAAGCTGTAGCTCTCTGTTCAGGCTTGAAGTTCTAATTTTCACTGATGAATGCCAAGTGACGATGAATTGGAATATCTTGCGGTCTTAAGAGATAATGTCCTGTAGAAGCTTGTACGGCCAAGTATGAAGTTTTTTTTTTTTTTTTGAAAGTAATGAGTGTATGCTCACGGCCAGCAATTTTACGTTTGAGAAGATTCGGGCTTGACCAAAATGTTATTTGGGCCTATTAAATGATATATAGATCCGAATCCCCATCCGGCCCGGAGGACCAAATGTTACGTCTTCGACGCTCTCGAAATATTCTTGAGTTGGTCTTACAACGTGAGGTGATGAGCTGGCTGGTATGATATGAAATAAAGTAGTGGACTGTATTTTTTGAATTAACCATTTATTGAAGTTTATATGAAAATGATTGCATGGCACGTGCAGTATAGCGCGGCATACATTGCCAAAGCAGAATTAAATTAAGCATTGAAAGGCATAATAATAAATTGAAGCGTAATTTGCCAAAGTAGTAATGAATTAAGCACTGGAAAGCATAATAATAAGTTGAATTGGAATATTCCGAATTGAAAGTTACATAGCCGCAGCGAATGAAAGCTGTTGCCAGTTCAGAGTGTAACAGTTAACTAACTAGACTGCTGCGAGCGTAGTGGGACACGCTGGCAACAGTTTAGTGGGGGGGATGATGTCACTGCACGCGCCCGCTGTTTACATATGCAGATATTGAAAGGTACAAAGTTTAACACATACAGTACAATTTTAATATTACTGTATGTCATTTTAAATTTTAATGTGTGCATTTAATAAATATATTTGTGAGTGTTATCAAAAAACTTTTTGAATGTTTATTTAATTCTCAAGAATATAACCTAATTAAACGAATGACGATTCATCATCAATTTTCCTTTTCCTTTCACTCGCGAATGTTCTCGAAAGCCCACACAAATTAGTAAACAAAACCCACATACACAGCACACCAGTTTACAGATTTTGTATAACACTTCTTTTAGACAAATTTCCAGAATACACTTCACATTATCACGCAGAGACTCTCCAGAGTAGAAAGCACAGTACATTAGGGCTAATTCAGTTGTCGCTTAGGGGCACAGCACAGGGTGCTCAGCGCACTGGCAGAGCGTGACAGATCGCTAACGGCAGATAATACCGGCATTTTGCATAGTTCGAGGTTGGTTTGGTCCCAATTACCTCGAACTATCGATACTCTACTGTAATTCTTTAGGATTAATATATCTGAGTAATAAGACATTTGAACTCAATTATCCATTGATAATAAAGATTAATTTAGCTGAATATTGTTAAAAAAAAATCTAAAAAAATTGATTATAAGGAAACTGCAGTTTTATAATTTTTACTTTTTGATAAACATTTCTAAACCCTCATTCTAAATCTTTTAAAATGGGCTGTTCCAACTTCAAGATGTTAGACTTATAAGTAGGGGTGGATTTACCATTTTGCCGCCCGTAGGCAGTATATATTTGTCACTCTCCCACAAATCTCTATTGGGGGGGGGGGTTACGGGTTTAATTCAATCCTTCATATTTCAGTTACCCTAAAATTTGTTCTTTATATAATACTTTCTTCCCAATTTTTCTTAATACATTTCTATAGAACAATTACGAACTGTCCTAGGAAGAGTACAATAAGACATTACATTACTGTAGCCATGTTTATTCCAAAACATTTTACCTGGAATTAAAACAGCAATTTAATACAATTTTGTATGCAAGTTAGTACAAAATTAAAAAGATAGAGTTGTAATAATAGTGTTTGAAATCGTTTTTAAACTTTAGACGGGCAAAATTATTAATATCTGTCAAATCCATTCTTTTTAATAACTCTCCTTCAATGGACAATATAGCCAATGAATTCAAATGATCATCTCTCATGTTCGTGCATAGATAATTCTTTACTCTTCTGAGCCATGAGAATGCTCGCTCAGCTGAGCAGTTTGAGGCCGCTGTACATAGGCCTAAAAACATCCGGAGACCAATGTCCACGTCGGGATAGACAGACTGGTGCCCTACCTTTCGTATTAGATGGCAGAGCTTCACAGGTGTAGACCTCTTATTTCCCTCCTCGGTAGGTCAAAGCTCAATTGGCAGAGGAGTTGAACAGGTCGAATCTGTGAATCTGTTGACCTTTTCCTTTTCATCCTCTACCTGTCTTTCTCAGGGTCAGAACAATCTAACGTGGCTGCCTGCAGGTAACATTTAAAATGTAAAACTTTGATGCAGAACGAATCCTCTAAATCATCATGATACTGTTTTACGAGGTGCTCTCCTGCTTTCTTCAAATTTTCATGATTTAATTCGTCAATTTCACTTACAACCTTGAACGTTTTGTTTATTTCAACATATGCATTCCTTCGTTTTTCCAATTCAGACTTTAGATTGTCAATAATAATGATGAACACTGTAACAATAGAAAACGAGGTCGTACCTGTTAAAATGTGTCACACTTGTTTATTTTGTGTATTAGTGTGAATGTAGTGTGTTTGCATCACACCGGTCGTTACATAAATCGACGTCACTACTGGAGTCTGTAGCGTTGTCAATATTACCAGTACAACCTACCTGTTAATTCATAGGGGTTGCCAATTTTCGGGTGGCGCCAAATTGTTTCTATTAAAACAACTAAAATAGTTAAATTCTAAGATAATACGTGTTGTTAGCATGGACAGCTGTGGCGTTCGAAAGGTTCCCGCCGCTATACAGGTTGCCGTCTCGACCACTCGTGATGAGCGCTAGTTGATTATTGAATAAAACTTGCTAACACACATATACTCTACAACGTCCTATGAAATAAAAAGATAGTAATACTCGGTACTCTGAGTTTAATACAAATTCAATCATTAATTAATATTACAAAAGGATTATAAATAATTTGATAACAGATTGCTCCGGCTTACAGCATGAAACACAAAAATATCTCAGAGTTGGCAAAATTGATTTTAAAACACTTCGTTGCCGATATTGCGTCAGTTAAATACAATATTTTACTATGTTTAAAATCTGGGGTTCTTTGGATTATGAAATAAGACATAAACGTTGGTTACATTAAAAAAGTACACTACCATACCTTATACGTACTTAGAAAGTATAATGTGTTTTTACAAATTGTTCGGTAGTGTCGTATTTTTGTTACAACATGATCCTCTTAATCGAGGTTATATTTTGATTAATAAAATGTTTTTATGTAAGTAAATTATGCATTAACACCTTTGAAAGAAAATAATATTTGTTCAATAGTGAGAAATTTTATCATTTAGAAAATAATTTAAGTAATTTGGTTTTTTGGGATTAAGGAATTTATTCGATACTTATCAGTTCAGATTGCGTTGATGTGTAGTCATCGGGGTAGTGGATATTCAGCCAATTTGGATTGGTTTTAAGCTTCCAACATCTTTTTCAATCTCGTCTTGGGTTTTTTGATAATTAATTTATTTAATTTGGTTCCAGGACATCGTTAATTCTTGGTAGGTCGACATCTATTCGTCTTTGGTCATCTTGGTTCACTTTCGAAACTTGTAGTAACTATTTACATTAAAATTTCAATCATTCCAATTTTGCGTGCCGCTTACCCACACGTCGTTTTTTCGAGTCTCAATTATTTAACGGAAAAAAAAGCCCTCAACGGCTCGTTACCATAGTAACAGCAATCCTCGGATTGGTTAATTACTCTTTCAAAGACATTGTTAAGATATTTGAATTTTTATTCAAATTTATTAAGTATTTTCCTAATGGTTTTATTCCTTTATAATTCCTTTGGGGTAATAAATGATATCACTATTATCTTTCTTTCCTTTCAAGGTTTACAATGATACCTCATAAGGTCATATTCTGTTATACATTAACTTTAGTCTAAATATTTGACATCTGATAAATTACATATCTTACTTAAATTAAACTTTTACAATAACATTTCTGTTTTAAAATGATTGACATATAATTACTGGCCATTTACTGGTCTTTGATTAGTAAGGTTTCTTGCAAAATTGTTACAATTTACATTTGAGTGTTTCTGACAGTTAGATGTTTTCATAGCCAAGATTAGCCATGATGGTTTTTTGGTGTATCTCTTTTAAATTACATTTGAATTCAGCCTGATGGGCTTCACTTAGTTATCATATTTGTTCGTGTTTTAACTACTATTCAACATACATTTTCATTACACATATTGTAACGGATTAAAAAAGTTTAGTTGTTTATATTTTAAAATATTATTTGCAATATTAAAATACTTAAAGGTCTTAGTTGTTGAAAATCGAAAGTTACTAATTTTATAAAGCAATTTAAAATGTAACATTCGAGGTTACTAAAAGTGTGTTTACAATTGTAGAATTATAATTATCTGAAAAGAATTCCCTTAGATAAAATAATAAAATAGTTGTATTAATATTATTTAAACACTAACGTTGCTTAAGTTTTAAAAGTAAAGTATACTACTTGGTCGCTTGATGGTGGTGACCGTCTTGCTGATATTAGCTGCGAAACTCTTCCTCCAGGTCGATACTCGTCTAAGTACGTTACGTCTAGTAATGTCTGGACAATAGAATAAATATAATATACTTTCACGAACCTGTTCGTGCTTTCTGGAAGTTCAATAAGCTGCCAAGACGGTTTACAAAACCAACTCACTTTATCTACAAGGTTAGGTTACCTTGTTTAATAATGGGCACCACACGGATTTATTTTGGGAAAATCCCGTGGAAAACCCATTGATAAACTCAAATAATAATTTTCAAAAGTTAAAATAATTGTTTATTGCCCTTATGGCAATGCAAATCACCAATATTTAATCACAACTAAAGGTTGTTTTGATTCTTCTAAATGAATTATTTAGTTACTGTTTAGAAATAAATTAAGTCGAGTTATGCTGTTAATAATGGGGTTTTATTCATACCCTTGATAGAGAATTCAAACAAATATAATTAAAAGAATACAATGATGTACAATTGCAAATATGTTGTTGCAAACCCTATAAAGCTGACTCGGAGCATAAGCAATAAATCTGGTTAAGTCCAGATACTCTTAACTTTGAACATTAATATTGTTTAAATTTCAGGTGTGAGTTCTTTGAGACACAAAAAAGAATGCTCATGACTACACAATAGCTAATGATTTTCTGATATAATATAGACTAGTAATGCCTTTGATGTTACTATTACAAAATAACAATAAAAATAACCTATTTTATAGGTTATGCGTTCGTCACGCTTGGTTCATGATTTACAAAGTTATATTTTGAGAACACTTATAACTAACATTCAGCTTAGATAGTATCGACAAATCCATTAAACAAATTTAGACATGGTGTAGTACAGAAAAATGTTTCAGTGTTATGCGTCAGTACAAATCTGTTTATCAAAACATACAGGTTATGGCGTTCGGAGAAAATGAATAAATTGTTACACTGTTACCTTGTGTTTTAATCTTTCGATTAAAATTTCAATTAACACTTCAATGATCGGATTATAGTGATCATCGTTATTCACTACACACGCACAAGAACAGAGAATTCCGATCCACTTCTGACTTAAAGGATCATAAATAATATTATTTAATTATTTCTGCTGTTCGTTATTTTTCCTGCACTAAATGAAATAAAACTACACTTAAAAGCACTGTTTCTTTGTAGAATATCTTGAAGTTGTTGTTGGTTGTTGTCGAACTGTTTCCATCGAAGTACTATTGTGATGACGCTATCAGTTATTAAAAATTTTGGACGAGACCAGCGTACCTTCCACGCTGAATGATATCAAAAAGTGTCTGGCGTTAATCTGCTGCAGCTTCTTATATACTCGGTCGTCTGATCGGCCTTAGGTGATAGTGTTAATTACTAAGCTATTTTTTTATTGGCTTAGCCAGGTGTGATGAATGTGACGTATTGTCTTTCCAACCGTCAAAAACGGTTTTCTAACCGCCAGTCGCCGAGATGATTGACAGTTGTCGTTGTTATTGGTGTTGATAACCAGATTTCTTATACATTTTTTGTAAATGATGCTAACGCCTTTCACGCACTTATTATAGTTGCGATCTGGGTGGTATCGCTATCAAATTAAAGAATATTTTGTCCTCTTTAATTTGATATAATTTGACACTGGTTTATCTACACTTTTACTGACATTGCTTGATAAACAATGTTCGGGTACATGACTTTACACTGCCGTCTACTAATCGAAGTCGGCAATTACACACTCTGACTAATATTGTTTGCATTCCACACCGCGTTTTTTCACTTGAATGTTTATGTTAGAACACTATTAAATCTGTACTGATCTTTAATTACTGAATATTATGAATAAACCTTAACTTAAACATCGCTATTAACAATACTTACTCACTATGATATTTCGTTTCACATTATTTTGCTCCGTTCTATTAACTAACAATTGAACTATTAATTCTATCATATTAATAATGCTTATTGCCATGTTTGGGTCTAAAAATTGTTCTGTGTATGTGATCTACACTTATATTACCTCCAACTAATCACTTTACTGATGATTGTTTGGTTTAGGCATTATTGAGACATACCGTTTGTACCAGATATCTGCCTCAAAAACATTTATTAGTTCACAATTCGGTATTTTGCTGAGGTAGCTTATTGGTATAAGGTTCCCTCTTACAAACATGTTTTTTTCTTGTCATAAGTATATTTGAGACTGAAATATAGTTTCATTCTCATATGGTGGCCATAGCTAATCTTAGTTTTTTGGCACTAATAATTACTAGTCATTGTTGATTAATTCTCAGCCAAATGCTGATTCTGATCTCACATTATTCAGATTCTTATTGAATTATTTTTTATTAACATATCATTTTCCATTTAGGTTATTCACTGACTCGCTTGACAGCTTAAAGTGAATTTAATTTGTCCATTAGTTTGTGTCAGTTATAGTCTAGTTGTAGTGTCAAGCAGTACTTGGGTTTACTGCTTCTTGTGGCACTTCTGCTTCTTTCTTCTCCCATGGTTCCTCTCTTCCTGGTTACTCTTATCATTACATTATCTATTTACATTATCGTTATGTAGTTATTAAATCTGATAGTATATGTCTAGGTTATGTAACATCTGGTTATGTTACAATATTTTAAAATATAATAATTAGGCTTATGGACTGTAGGTTCCCTTCAGCCATATCCCCTTTATAACATTGAACCAAACTATTTTTTATAATTTACTAGTTATTGTTAGTTCTAATATTGATTCCTTTCTTTTGTTACAACCTAGAGTGATAAACATCATCACTTCTTATAAAATTATGAAAGTTAATTCCCCTTTCAACATGGGGTGTTTTATTCATTGTAGTCTTAATTTTAACAACAAAACTTTATTTCTATTCTACTATACCATGTTAACACAAATTACTTTTGTCTGGGCTTTCTCCCTGGATAACATTACATGCTTCTTTTATTATTATTTGGAATATTATTTTTAATTATATAAATGTGTACTAGGTCACTCCAATCATTGATTGTTCATCACTGTTTTACAAAGTGTTTTCTTACTTATCATTACATTTTTAATGCTTAACATACACTTTCACTATTTTTAGGGTACTTACACTTCACTATGCACTTCACTTTGGTTCACTGTTTGTATTGAGTGTTATTTAATTGGTAATCCCTATACTTTCTCCTATCATTTCTCACTATTTCTTTCTAGCATAATATTTATTATTAATAATATTGGGTTAGTTATTTTTTGTTAAATCTAACCTTTCTAACTGTGTTAGTGTACTTTTTCTACATTACATTACTTTACAATCGTATTGTCTTTAAAATGGGTACATAGGTTAATTCAATCATAACAATAATATTTGTTTCATCAATAAATAATTATTTGGGGTTTATTTACCGTATTCTATCCTTGAGTATACTATTTTTCCCCTTCTTATGTGTGTTAGTCTCCCCTTGGGTTTAATCTGTCTCCTCTTCGTTCTTCCTCTTCTTCGTCGTCTTCATCTTCAATAGTCTTCATCTTGGGTCGGTTCTCCTCTTCTCATCTGATTTGTTTTCTGTTTAATCGTAGGGATCTGTTCTCTTCCTTGGATTCTTCTTTAGTTCTGGGTTCATATCTTCCTTTGTTAGTTCATAATTGTTTGGTCTATCACCTTTTTTCTTGAGTATGGTTCGTAGTTCCCTTCTTTGTGTTTATGTTGTTGGATCAATCACTTGGGTTGGGTAATATCGTCGTACGTCGTGTCAAAATACTAATATTTTATACATTTTTAAACATTTTATTTTATATGAAGTATTTTTATATTAAGAATTATCTTTTTTATCACTGGTACGGGATTCGGCTTAATTGTATCGTAACAACACATTTACTATTAGGTTTTCTCGAGTACTAAAAACCACTCATTTCTCAACATTACCCCTTCCACGTGGTTCATCATCTTGCTGTTTTTCTCTTGACCCAACGCTTGTCCTCATTGTATGCCATTACTTTTTATACATAGTTCCTGAGCCTTTTTTTTTTTTCAAAGTAATCTTAGGGATTACATGTTGACTTGAGGAGTTTGGTCACAGAATTGTACAACTGTACCACGGATCTCAGGACAGTCTCAATACTTTTGTAATTTCTTATTTGTGTCAGTGAGTTTTTGAAGAATGAAACCCCATAATTTTGCCATGAAGGCAGTTTCTAGGCAGTTCATTTTTGTAATTAGACCCCTTGTCTCAGCGCGAATGACAGGTTTCTACATCATATTGTTCAACTGATTGCAAAGTATGAAGAATATTTTGCCAGTTATTTCGCAGTGCTTGGCAGCCATCATCTCGTGCAGACTATCATGTAGAGCTGAGGTTCTTAAGTGTAGAACGGTGGTGTTCTGGTTCATCCATAACAGACACTGGGATTTGAAGTATTTCCCACCTGCTGGTAGACGAACTGAAAAGTTGTACAATTGTTACAAAAAAATAAAAAAATATAGCCCACATTACAACATTCAGCAGCATTTGTTCCCACAAGATTGAGTGAGTGAGCAGAACAAGGAATAAACTCAGCGTGACTACTCAGTTTTTGATTAGAGTTTGGAGACCTGAATATACTCCAGACATGTTACTCACATTTTTACGAGTAACCCCCGACAATTTTTAAAGTCTAAAGTCATGAGAGTTAAGGACTTTACAAACAGCATCAAACATTTCTACTGCTTTGTGGCCTGTAGGTATTGGGAACCAATTCAGAAACCTCTCAACAAGTGAACCATCTTCTTTAACATACCTGATAACTATAGCCAGTTGGTCTGTATGTAAAAGGTCAGGTGTAGAATCAACAATCTGTAAAAAGTACTTAGCTTTTTTTAATTTCAGTAATAATTTCCTCTGTATCTGCCTTAGCTATGATAAATAAAAATTCTTCAGCAATCGTTGATTGATAAATAAGACTTTATCCCAGGGTGGCAAAACTTGGCTATATGAGAAGCGAGGAACGTATCAAACTCTGCTATGACTTCTGGTAACATCATATAGTTGCCATTGCAACTATTTCCAAGCTTTTCTTCATGCCTACACAATGACAAGCTGCATGATGCTAATGCTTTGACTACAACGAAACACTGAAGAACGTTCTTCCAATAATTAGTTTCCACTTCCAACTGTTTGTCTATACGGCCAGTTAAACACCCTCTTTCGTTTATAGGGTTTATAGAATTTTCATGCTCTTTAAGTTTAGAAAAACCGTTCTTCCAGTCAGTAAACCCTCATGTGAAAAACTTTGTCAATAGAGCTGTTTGACTTAATAACAGTAAACACACGCCACAAAAAAACACAACCAGTGCTTTCAGAACAAACTAGCCCAGTTCGAAATAATGTATCACCATTAGCAAGCCTACGCTGAAACATATTTGAGTTATTTGAGGTAAGGTATCTAACTGTGTCATCATTACATCCCCTCTTTGATTTTGTAAAGTCCAGACTAGTGTTCTGTTTAAATCCAAACTTTGCTACATAATCACGTGTGCTATCATTCACTTACCAATTAATAGGATCAAAATCTAAGATATTCCCTACCTGATTTTATGATACTGCATCAGGATTTTTAGCGTGAACTGGCTCTTCATTCTTTAAAAATGAAGTTTCCTCCACAATGGACATCTCTGGCTGAACACTGTGAACAGTATCTTCACCTTCACTACTATACTATCACAGTTATTCTCAGTATAACTAGAATGTCTCGATCCCTTAAACATTAGTTAGGTTTGCCTCAGTTTCTGGAACCAACCCACAATTTGGTATTACATAGATAGATCTACATTTCTCAATTTGATCTGGATTGCCCACAACTAAAATCTTTCAATGATCATTTTCACTAGTTTTTTCACTAGCACAACTGACATTAGTGATACTGACATTACTAAACTTCAATTCAGAACTTCCACATATTTGCAGTTCCGCATCACTAACACTATTATGATTTGAATAAACTATCAATTTTACGGGTTTTACTTATAATAGTTTCCATTTTAGCTTCTTTTCTTTTTTCAGTTTTAAATATTTTTTGCAACTTAGTCACTTTCTTCTGTCATCCAGTTTCTAAAGATTCACACTAAAAACACTGTTTATAATATTTTCTAAATTCTTCAATACTGATATTATAAACCATAGTTCCTCTGATATTATAAAGCGAGAAACTTTGTTTGGGTCTTAAATTGTAAATCAAATTAAGTTAGAAAAGTTTATCTATTCTAATATCAGTCTGATAGATAAACACGAACAACAACCACACACGCAGTATGATGGTATGATAGAGTAACAAAATTACACATAAATTAGAATTATTTGGCGTTATTTTCTGCGTCGTATAAAAATGAAAACAAGTGCCGTCAAGTAACCTCAAAATTGTGCCCACTACACCATGTTGTGTTGAAGGATGTTTAAATATTATACTTTTTAAGATGAATATTAGTATAAATACCAACCAATAATAAACCACGTGCACAAAAGCAACTGTTAATCTTGCTTCCGATGTTTCACAAACCAAATCAACGAAATAAAGAATAATAACTGAAGGAAAATTTATTAATACCTAAGTACACAAACACAAGAGGAGGCGATCAGGGTTGAGTACGAAATTAACCTACACTCCCAGTCTATGACTGTTAGCAGCTAGTGGCATCTATTGACATTCACTCATGGCAAATTACCGAGTCGGTAAAAGATGTTAAAAATTTGAATGTAAACGAATTAATAGTTAAATAATTAATTAATATAATGGAAGTATCACATAGATAATGCATGTAAATGTTGTTAAGAAAAATGATATTCTTCATATACATACCGGAAGTAAATGACGAATATTCTTTTTATGTAATACGCGTAGTTACTAAACAATACATATTTTTAGAGTTTATTATCATATTGGGATGAAATGGAGCGGCATTTGAAACATCCCATTGATATAAAAACAACATAACCCCCGCCAAATTTCACCTTTCCAAATTTTGCCGACCATAGGCAATTGCCTACTTTGCCTATGCATAAATCCGCCACTGCTTATAAGTCTATTTATCGATGCAAAAATGTTGGACTGTTAAAACAAGTTCTGTCCTGTTTAGTAAGCATTAGCATTCTACATAAACAGAAATGACTATTTTATTTTTCTTTAAATTTTATTATTCGCTTAAAATCCACAGTAATAATAAAATGGTATTGATTTATAACCGAGGACTTACACATCTGAGAATTTATGATTAATTTCTTACTAATTCATTAATTTTGTAACTTTATTATATTGTCCTAAATTTATTTTGAATGCTTATGCATAAAGTTTCACAATAGTATTCTAATATATAGTGAATTAAAAAAAAAAAAAATTGTCACATACGTTTTACTGAAATAAAAGAATGAATCAAGGAAATGAGCGATACAGAACTCTTGAAATTGTGTTAAAATGGGATAATCAATTTTCCTGTTTACAAAAATTGGATGGGGGCTCCGGGAATAAACTGCCTATGGCCATAGAATGTCCAAATCTGCCACTGCATTACACTTGAGTGTATGAATAAACAATTATGATTATTTTATGCATTGCTTATATACGCTTTCTGTTGGTAATAAATTTTCCCATTAATTAAACATCATAAACACTTTTCTTTAAATGTATAAAGGCACACATCATTTTTGTCTCTAAAAACTGCATTTTACTTCTAACAAGTATAAAAAAAACTTAAAACAATGTTATTATATCATACAATATTTATTATTATATGAGAAGTGTCTAATAATTTCACTAAACTGACACAATTTAAATAGATTGCTCAGCATTAACCGTTTCAGCAATTCCTCTTGCACTATTTTCAATGTAGGCATATACAAAAATGTTTTGTGATTTTAATATATTTTCATACTATAAATTTTTATGCCTAAATATTTCACATTCCTCACTTTTAACTTTGTTTTTAACTAAATATAATTGTTTCATTACGACTCGGAACACAAAACTTTTTAGGGTAAAAATGTAAAAGTTTTACCTTATAACCTGAACCGGTTTTCACTTTTAAAAAGCTTCTTCAGAGGTTACCGCTGGTAGCACTGTCCGTCTTGTTGTTGGTGATGAAATTGATTTTTGAAAGATCGATGTTGTGTGTGTGGGGTGTGATATGTTCAAATAATGCATGTGATCTGAATTGTGTCTGTTCATTTAGGATGTCGTTTTTATTTGTTTGTATATTTCCAATTGTTCTAGAGTGTCTAGTTTTTGGCCTTTTGTGTGTACGTGTAGAATGTTCATGTTATTGTCGATGTTTTTGTATGTGTGGTTTGCTTCAATGAGGTGGTTTGCAAAGGTGGATTCTGTAGTGGAGTGGAGTGCCTTTGTGTGTTCAATGTATCTTTGTTTGAAGCTACGTCCTGTCTGGCCTATGTAGAATTCGTTACAATCTGAGCAATTTAGTTTGTAAACACCAGGTAGATCGAATTTGTTTTGTGCTTTGTGTGTGTGTGTGTTTTGATAGTAGTTTTGTAAGCGATTCTGTATCTTGCTTTTTTGAAATTGTGGGCTATTTTTTCAGTTTGTTTGTTGATGTATGTCAGTGTTATGAATTTTTTTTTTTTTTAGGGGTTTATTGACTATTGTTCTGTCGTATCCGTTGGATTCTGCTAGATATTTTATAGTGTTTAGTTCGTCTTTGTAGTCTTTTTCATCTAGGGGATGTTGTTAAGTCTACGTATCATGGTTCTGAAGGCAGTTAGTTTGTGTTGTATTGGGTGATTGGATAAGTTGTGTATTAGTGTGTCAGTTGTAGTCGGTTTTCTGTATATACTGAATTTGTGCCTGTGTTCAAGTTTTGTGATGGAGAGGTCTAAGAGGTTTATGCTATTGTTGTGTTCGTATTCGGCAGTAAAGGTTATAGTAAAGGTACCACAACTCCTACACACACAAAATCGCCAACACATTCAGAAAACACACATACAAAATAGCATACAGAACAACCAATACCATCAAAAAACACATCAATAATACAAACACAGACACAGACAAATATAACAAAACAGGTGTTTACAAATTAAATTGTAATGACTGCAATAGTTTCTACATAGGCCAGACGGGAAGATCTTTTTCATCCCATTACTCTGAACACTTAAAAGCTTTAACCAAAACAATATACACTCCGCGTTTGCCACACACATACACACAGAAAACCACAGTTACACCAACATAGACACTAATCTTGAAATTTTACATTACTTACCCAAAGGTCGAAAACTCAACACAACTGAACAATACGAAATATATAAACAACACACAACATAACCAAACAACATACTTAACGATCAATTACAATATAAATCACATACACTTTTTGACACAATTATACAAAAAACAAACATTAATTTGAATCCCTGCGCCAATCCCCTTCCTCCACGCACCACCCCCACTACACCTTCCATACAACAACCTTTACTAAATACTGGCAGTCTGTCTCTACGCTGAAAAAGGCGAATCCGACGCCGAAACGCGTTCGACGAGAAGAAAAAACAGTAAGTTCACAAGTAAAAGTTTCATTTTTGGATAAAGTGTTAGTGCTGTGAAAGAAGATGATGAACAATCAAGACAACAGTAAAGGTTATGTTTTTATGTATTTTGTTTATATATATAAAACTGGTAAGAATTAAACACAATCAAATATATAGCAGTCAGAAATAGATACAATCCCGATTTAATAAACAAACTACACAAACGCATCCTACACACAAAAAGTAAGACACATCAAACCAACAGCACACAACCCAGTAAATACATCACACTTACATACTACAATTCCAATACACACAAAATTGCTAACACATTTAGGAAACACAATTATAAAGTAGCCTACAGAACCAACAACACCATTAAGAAACACATAAATAATACTAACAAAAACACAGACACATATAGCAAAACAGGGGTTTATAAATTAAAATGCAATGATTGTCACCAATTCTACATCGGCCAGACGGAAAGATCTTTTTCCTCTAGATTTTCAGAACATTTAAAAGCCCTCACCACAAACTACATACATTCCACATTTGCCACACATTTACAAAATGAAAAACCACAGTTACACAAACATAGAGTACAACATGGAAATACTACACTACTTAGGCCTACCTAAAAGTAGAAAACTAAACGCAGCAGAACAATTTGAAATATACAGATATCACGCACTACAACCAAACAACATATTAAATGAACAATTACATTATAGATCACACATACTTTTCGATACACTGATTCAAACACACAATTTGAACCCCAGCGCCAATTCCCTCCCACCATCAACCCCCACCATACACACCTACAGTCCATAACCGTTACTCTGTAAAGACATTCAGTATTTACTCCCACTGAAGAAGACGTATACCACGTTGAAACGTTTGGGGAATAACCATAAAGTAAGTTCATAGTGAAAGTTTATATATATATATATATATATATATATTACTATAATATTTATGACTAAATTTACCTCAAGATATATTTTTTTTCCTTTAGGAACATGTTTCGGGAGATCTTGTTCTCCCATCTTCAGCCTTCGCCATCTTGTTTCTGGTGAAGTATTTGTGTGTTGGCTTCTGGATGTTATTGAGGTAGTTTGTTGGTCTTTGGTCCTTTAAAGTTGCATTATTGTGTGTGGTTGTGGTATCTGTTTTTGTATTTTGTGTATTTTCGATGTTGAGTGCTTTGAATATTGTAACATAACCAGATGTTACATAACCTTGACATATACCATCAGATTTAATAAATACATAACTGTAATGTAAATAGATAATCTAATGATAAGAGTAGCCAAGAAGAGAGGAACCATTGAAGAAGAAAGAAGAAGAAGTGCCACAAGAAGCAGTAAACCTAAACACTGCTTGACACTACAACCATACTATAACTGACACAAACTAATGGACAAATTAAATTCACTTTAAGCTGTCAAGCGAGTCAGTGAATAACTTAAATGAAATGTGACATGTTAATAAAAATAATTACATAAGAATCCGAATAATGTGATATCAGCATCAGCATTTGGCTGAGAATAAATCAACTATGACTAGTAACTATTAATGCCAAGGACTAAGATTATATGGCCACAATATGAGATTGAAGCTGTATTACAGTCTCAAATGTGCTTATGACAAGTAAAAATGTTTGTAAGAGGGAACCTTATACAAATAAGCTACCTTATCTAAGTACCGAATTGTAAATTAATAAATGTTATTAAGGCATAAATCCGATACAAACGGTATGCCTCAGCAATGCCTAAAACAAACAATCATCAGTAAGGTGATTAGTAGGAAGTACTAGAAGTGTAAATCACATACACTGAACAATCTTTATACCCAAACATAGCGATAAGCATTAGCAATATGATATACGATTAATGGTTCAATTGTTAATTAATAGCATGGAGCAAAATAACGTGAAACAAAATGTCATAGTGAGTAAGTATAGTTAATAGCAATGTATAAGTTAAAATTTAATCATAATATTCAGTAAATAAATATCAGTACAGATATAATAGTGTTCTAACATAAACGTTTAAGTGAAAAAACGCGATGTGGAACACAAACAATATTAATAAGAGAGTGTAATCGCCGGCTTCGATTAGCAGACGACAGCGCGAAGCCGAGTACCTGAACATTGTTTATTAATCAACGTCAGTAAAAGTGTAAATAAACCAGTGTCAAACCATATCAAATTGAAGAGGAAAAAATATCCTTTAATTTGATAGCGATACAACCCCGATCGCAACTATAATAAATGCGTGACAGGCGTTAGCATCATTTGCACAAAATGCATAAGAAATCTGTTTATCAACACTAACAACAACGACGGCTGTCAATCATTCTGGCGAAAGTCGGTTAAAAAACCGTTAGTGACAGTTGAAAAGACAATACGTCACTTTCGTAACGCCTGGCTAAGCCAATCAGAAAATAGCTTAATAAGTAAAACAATCGCCTAAGGCTGATCAAAGCATAGGGTATATAAAGAAAAGCGGCTTATTGCCGTTAGACACTTTTTACTTTCATCCGGAGCGGCAGGTGCGCTCGTCTCATCAAAATTTTCTAACTGATAGTTTCATTGTAATAGTGCATCGATGGAATCTTTTCGGCAACAACAAAAAGTAACTACAAGATATTCTACAAAGAACCAGTGCGTCTAAGTGCAGTATTATTTTATTTAGTGCGGGAAAATAACGAACAGAAGAAATAATTAAATAATATCATATAAGGTCCTTTTAGTCAGAAGCGGGCCAATATTCTCTGTTCATGTGCGTGTGTAGTAAATAACAATGATCATTATAATCCGATCATTGATGTGTTTAATTGAATTTTAATCGAAAGATTAAAAATACAAAGGTAACAGGGTGACAATTTATTCATTACACCGAGTGCAATAACCTATATGTTTTGATAAACAAATCTGTACTGACGCATAACACTGAAACATTTTCTGTATCACACCATGTCTGAATTTATTTAATGGATTTGTCAATCCTATTTAAGTTGGATGTTAGTCATAAATGATCTCAACATATAACTTTGTAAATCATGAATCAAGCGTGACGAACGCCTAACCTATAAGATAGGTTTTATTTTTATATTAGTAAACTAAAAGGCATTACTAGTCGATATTATATCAGAAAATAATTAGCTATGGTGTAGGCATGAGCATTCTTTTTTGTGTTTCAAAGAACTTACGCCTGAGATATAAATAATATTAATGTTTAAAGTAAAGAGTATCTGGACTTAACCAGAATTATTGTTTATGCTCTGAGCCAGTTGTATAGGGTATGTAACAAAATATTTGCCATTGTACATCAATGTATTCTTTTAATTATATTTGTTTGAATTCACTATCAAGGGTACAAATAAAACCCCATTATTAGCAGCATAACTTGACTTAATTTATTTCTAAAAAACAGATAAATAATTCATTCAGAAGAATCAAAACAACCTTCTGTTGTGATTAAATATTGTTGAATTGCATTGCCATAAGGGCAATAAACACGGTTTTGACTTTTTAAAATTATTATTTGATTCTATTAATGGGTTTTCCACGGGATTTTCCCGAAATAAACCTGTGTGGCGCCCATTATTAAACAAGGTAACCTAACCTTGTAGATAAAGTGAGTTGGTTTTGTAAACCGTCTTGGCAGCTTATTGCTGTATTGAACTTCTGAACTTCCAGAGAACACGAACAGGTACGTGGAAGTGTATTTCATTAATTCTATTGTCCAGACGTTACTAGACTGTACGTACTTAGACGACTATCAACCTGGAGGAGGAGTTTCGCTGCTAGCATCAGCAAGACGGTCACCATCATCAAGTGACCAGCTAGTACACTTTATTTTTAAATTTAACCAACGTTAGTGTTCAAATAATATTCACGCAATTATTTTATTTTTTATCTAAGGGAATTCTTTTCAGACAATTATAATTTTGCAATTGTAAACACACTTTTAATAACATCTGATGCTACATTTTAACTACTTTATAAAATTAGTAACTTTCAATTTTCAACAACTACAACCTTTAATATTTCAAATAATATTTTAAACATAAACAATATAGAATATATATAGATTATTACAATATTGTGTCATGTTTTGTATTGATTTGTATTTGTTCTGGTATTAATTTGTTTTGTGTTTTATGTTTGTAAATTTTCCCAAATGTTCATTATGGTGCCTTTGTGTGGTATATGTTTTATTAGTGTTACATTGGTTATGTCTGGGAATTCATGTCCTGTGTTTATTGCATGTGTGGCTAAATTGGATTTATATATATTTAGTTTTTTGTATGCATTTAGGTGTTCAAAATAACGTTTTTTCAGCTGTTTTTTTGTTTGTCCTATATAACATTTATTGCAATCTTGGCATTCAATTTTGTATATACCGTTGGTTGTTGTATTATCTTTGTTGTGTGAGCTATTTATATTTTGTAATTGATTTTTATTAGTTTTGTATGCTATTTTTATATCTGTGTTTTTAAATAGTTTTGTTAGTTTTGTCATTTTATTATTTATATATGTGAATGTGGCCCATTTTTTGTTGTTGTTATTATTTATGTGTTGTTCAGTTTGATTTTCCAGACATAACCAATGTAACACTAATAAAACATATACCACACAAAGGCACCATAATGAACACTTGGGAAAATTTACAGATTTACAAACATAAAACACAAAACAAATTAATACCAGAACAAATACAAATCAATACAAAACATGACACAATATTCAAAGCACTCAACATCGAAAATACACAAAATACAAAAACAGATACCACAACTACACACAATAATGCAACTTTAAAGGACCAAAGACCAACAAACTACCTCAATAACATCCAGAAGCCAACACACAAATACTTCACCAGAAACAAGATGGCGAAGGCTGAAGATGGGAGAACAAGATCTCCCGAAACATGTTCCTAAAGGAAAAAAATATATCTTGAGGTAAATTTAGTCATAAATATTATAGTATTATATACATCAAGAAACGGACTGTAGCAGAAAGTGATTGAAATATATATATATATATATATATATATATATATATATATATATATATATATTAGGCCTACTATAATACTTATAACTATTTTACCTCAAGATGAATTTTTTATCTTATCATCGAGAAGAAAAAATACATCTTGAGGTAAAATAGTTATAAGTATTATAGTATTATATACATCAAGAAACGGACTGTAGCAGAAAGTGATTGAAATATATATATATATATATATATATATATTAGTCACTTTTTGCTACAGTCCGTTTCTTGATATATATAATACATTTAATATTTATAATTAAATTTACCTCAAGATGTTATTTTTATCCTTTATTGGAACATGTTTCGGGTACTATCTTGTACCCATCCTCAGCCTTCCAGTTTTTTTGTCTGGTGAAGTACATATGTTTTGTTGGTTGACTATTATTATTGTGGCTAACCAGAACCAGAAGCCAACAGGAAGCCACAATAATAATAATAGTCAACCAACAAAACATATGTACTTCACCAGACAAAAAAACCGGAAGGCTGAGGATGGGTACAAGATAGTACCCGAAACATGTTCCAATAAAGGATAAAAATAACATCTTGAGGTAAATTTAATTATAAATATTAAATGTAATATATATATATATATATATAATATTATAAAAGTGAACGAAGAGGATGTACCAACAAGATAATTTTGTTTATGTGCGTTAGTAATTGTTCACATTGTCTTTTGTTTCCCCTGTACAGTATTAGAATGTCATCAACGTATCTGTGCCAATATAGTATTTTATGTGAGTGTCTGTCATTGTTTGTGCTACCAGCGGCAACCTCTGAAGAAGCTTTTTAAAAGTGAAAACTGGTTCAGGTTATAAGGTAAAACTTTTACGTTTTTACCCATTAAAAGTTTTGTGTTCCGAGTCGTAGTGAAATAATTAATTTAGTTAAGTAACGGACACGTCATGGACAACGAAATCCAAGAATTTGTTTTTAAATAGACCTATATTATTCCTTTTGTAAACAGTAGTCAATATTAAAAATATGTACGTGGAGGCCCTTTCCATCTTAAGTTTTGTGAGTCATGACTATGCATATTATATTATATGCATATTAAATTAATTTCATTTTTATCCATAGTTAAAAAGATGTTAACACTACAAACCATACAGTATCACAGAAACATATAACTATACATTGTCACCAAAAGGTAATGTTCCCTGTGAGGCACATAAGATCTTACGTTTTAGGGGGATGCATTTGAACCTCTAGAGACGGCAGAAATATGGATATGGAAACAGATGATAAAAACAAGACGTTAAATTCTTACAGCTTTTTAAGAAATATAACTTACAAAGTAAAAATAATCGTTACTGTACTGTTTTTTATGAATAAGTACAAACATAATTATCTACACCACATAAAAGACAAAAAAAAAAATTTGTATAATAATATTTACACATAAAACACACGTTCATGGGCCCTCTGTTCATAGACATCATCGGGTTTAAACATAAATATTTCTACAGATTTTATACAATTACCTTTACAACTTATTTTGGTTAGGTGTACGAAAATGTTTTGGCACAAAACTGATGCTAAATAACGAAATAATACTGACGAACTTCACATCGGTTCTTGATAGCAATTACCCAATTATCTTATGCTAATTCTAAGGAAACACATTATCTTAAATTATCTCATACACGTTAAAAAAATTATTTCTTGAATAACCCTTCTAAACTACAACGAGAACACCTGTTGCGCCTCTTTGTTGGCCAATTCTGAAACGAACACGTTATAAACTAGTTACAAGTAACTGATAATTATTCACATATACTAAACTGAAAGCGAGTGACTTCACATCATTTACGAATTACAAACATAGGCGAGAACGTCACAGCTATGTGCTCACTCGCAAAAAAGAAGACAACATCCTAAATTCTAAAACCGGTCAAACTTAAAACGGCCCCGCCATGTTGATGTATTAACTGATAACACACGTGTTTGAATGTTATATACAATAATACAATTTTCCAAGTGAGGCTGTTTTATTACGTGAAACTTGCTTGTTACAAATAATATATAGCGAAATTTAAAAAACGTGCATATTAATTACATATGGTTGTTTTACAACAGAAAATTGTTAAAAGATTTTTCATAACAACAAAACGTCACAATTTTGGAATACTGCGCAACAACAGGTTGTGGTAGGAGATTGGTTACATAAGGAATTGTCAGATGCCGGTAGTTCTTGTTACAGATTAGTATAACGTGGTATGGAGGATAAAGAATTGTTAGTCCTGGAAACTGAGTCTAGATCCGATTTAATCGAAATGGCAAATGAAGGTAGTTATATTTTTTGTTTTGTTATTAACATTACGTTCAATGAATCTTGTACATAAGCTACTGTAGGGAAAATATTCGTGTAGTATAAATTGCTTACATTGAGAATGATTGCAAATTTGCGTTATTGAGTTCCGTACTTTAATCTCGATTAAGGAATCATTTCTGATTTTTTAAAAGCTACACAAATTTAATGTGATTGGATTTTCAAAAGAGAACTTGAAAAATGTATCTACATGAACTGAATAAAATGCATTCTTAAACAATGATTAATTAACATTGGCACCTTTTTCTTATTACTTTATTCAGAAGGCGGGTATAAATTGGGAAAACTTGTAATCGAAGGGAAAACAAAACAGGTGTATGAAATTGGCACTCCGGATGAAGTTTTGATTATAAGCAAGGACAGAATTACTGCAGAAGATGGTGCTAGGGCCCATGATCTTCAAGGGAAAGCAAATATATCAAATCAGACAAATGGAAAAGTATTTGAACTTCTAAACTCAGTAGGTGAGTATTCATGCACTTGTACATATAATTTTAATTATAATAAGTAAGAATAAGTCATTAATAAAGAAAAAATTAATTTAGAGGTATAATTAATACCATACTGCACGTGTTCATATTGCAATCTTTATATTCTCTGGCACACTTTTACCCTATTCCTCTTCTGTAACCTAGAGGCTATATGCCCTAGTGTCATACTAACATGTCACAGCTCTGAGGTTTCAGTACACTACATTGGTACCATCAGTTTTTCTGTTTCTATTAATCTGTTCTGTTACCGTCAGTTCTGTTAATATGTTTTTCTTTATATACAGTTGCTCCTTCACATGATCAATGTTGAAATTGTTTGTGGTTCTTTGTAATGATATATTAACTCCTTGCTCTATCTTAGATTCTTAAGATGTTCTTTATTGAATCTTAACTTTCTATCAAAGCTTATGTCAGTGCTGTAAACTTTATTGGAATTCCAGTATTCTCCATGGTACTGTACAGTCTTTATCAGCGCCATTGTATGGCCATAACCACCCCAATAATTGACATGGTGAGTGCAACTGATTAGTTGTTAATCTTCCTTTTCTATAGCACCCTTTGTACTTTCATATGTATTCTTCTACATAGGGAGTTATTTTCTGTCTGAAGAGGGTTAGGTTTAATTTTCTCTTAAAAAACGTATGTCAGCTCTGCTGAATTGTTGGCTTCAGATCTCATCAGGAGGAACGCTATTTAAATATAGTATATCAAAAGCAGCAAATCATATAGAAGAATAAGTATAGTTGACTTTACAAGTTATGAGTTGCTCGTACACATTGCAGTAGATGACTGTATGCCCAGAGGAAACAACACTACTAGTTAACTATATTTTTAAAAAACAATTATTAACTTCTAACAATCTGTCTACCTAGTTTGTCTGTCACTAAAAAAGTGCATTGTCTAATATAATTACACCTACTAAAATATTATTTTTTGCACCTCCATTCTCCTAAATTATTTATTACTGTAATCTTTTAAATATTTCCCTTATGTTATTCACTTTTTTTAATCAAGAAAGATAGTTTTAATGAGCAATTTGAGGTTTTACTACATTAAATTGCAAGCTTAATATCCATTTTAAAAAGATATTAGCATGAACAATATTTTTATGTAGTAAAGTATTGTCTAATAGGTCCACTAATTTTAATAAGTCTATAGTAGAGAGCACACATTTTTAGAAAGTGTCCAAATTGAATACAGATGTGATACTAATTAGTCATGTGTTTCAGAGACTGGCAGAAATTGTTTTCAGTCATATTATAATTTCTGTTTTAAAAAGTACGTTGTAAAAAGAAATTGTTTTTGCAGATGTTTAATGACATTAAACCAACCTAACAAATATGATTAGTTATATACTGCTTTCTATAATAAAAATAAACCTGTTCATATTGCAGTCTTTATATTCCTGGCACACTTTTACCCTATTCATCTTCTGTAACCTATAGGCTTACGTAGGCTGTATCCCTTAGTGTCTTAATAATATGTCACAGCTCTGAGGTTTCAGTACGCTACATTGGTACCATCAGTTTTTCTGTTTCTGTTAATTTGTTCGGTTACCATCAGTTCTGTAGGTAAATATTTATTATTATTAATTGGAATGATTATTAGAACTACCATTCAATATGTTATGTAATTATCTTAATTGTACATAATGTATATAGGAATAAAAACAGCTTTTATCAAATCAACAAGTGAAAGATCTTTTCTTGCAAGAAAGTGTGAAATGGTTCCAATTGAGTGGGTTACCAGACGTTTAGCAACAGGATCATTTTTGAGACGTCATCCAGGTGTTATTGAGGGTTACCGTTTTACTCCACCGCTGCAAGAGACATTCTTCAAGGTTAGTTTTTCATGTATATTTTTAAATCAGTTTACATGAAGACTGGTGGGAAAGCAACAATTTTTAATGCAAATGATGACAATAAAAATATTATTAATATGTATAATGAAATTGAAAATGATAATAAATGTGGTGACCATAATATGCGAATTTATTAAATGAAAAATATTATTTCATGTCCATATTATCTGTCATTTATTCATAATTGAATTATAATAGTCACTGCCACTAACCCCTTTATTCTTCGCAGTTGTGCGTATGTATTTCCACACCTCATGCATAAGTGGTAGGTCCATTTTTAAGTAATAAATACACGGGTTAACAGATATTTTGTCTGTACCAGAGTGTATACTTGTTATGCATTTTAATGTGCTGAATTCAAATCTGTAATCATATTTTTTGTTACACACGATTTTCATGTGAAACAATAGTATTTACTTCAACTGATAATATAATGGCTTACCTTCAGGTTTCGCTTCCAAAGTCCTACAGATGAAAACAGCTGCAGACAAGGTTATATGGGTTTGAGTTTCGGAATTATTACGCTAACACATTTTATGCTGTCTAAATCACATGCTTATTTTTATTTACCATCTTTTACGTTCTACAAAAAGTTGTACCACTATTTTTTATCAAAACATAAAATTAATTCTTATCTCTATTAAAACCGAACCAGTACGTAACCTCTACTTTACCACACACGCATGCACACACCCTTTATTTTACATTAGTATTCAAAATAAACCCATTTCCTTAGAGATCTCATATGTTACAGGTGTAGATTTTAAGACTGTTCAAATTAAGTAATTGGAAAAAAGTGATTTAATGAGTACTCAGCCTGGTTGTAGATCTGGTCCAATTTGGTAAGCACTTGTTTTTGTCCTGCACTCCGAAAGTCACTTGCAGTTAGTTCACGTTATTTTGTCATTCGTATGGCGTTAATTGTCTACGGATTATTCACCGTTTTATTACATTTCACTTTTAATACTTTAGTCGGCCGACTTTACTTTTGAGCGAGTACTTAGGTGGTTTCTGCTGCTGGCCGCGCGACCATGAGTTACAGTTGAAACTAACTATTTTTAACACTTTACTAGATAGGCCGGCTTTTGTTTCGGCCTATCTTCCACACCCGAGGCCACCGTTTTTAATTGTAGAACTGTATGCTGCTTCCTGCTACTGTCTGATGCTAATACTAGAGTGACACACTGCTTACTGTGATTCACACACAAAGTCTGCTGGAGAGCTGTTGCGTAATGTCTGGGCTGGGCAGTCTAGACATCCACAGTTTATGATAACACGGTTTGTTGCTGGTTACAAGGGGGCACCTCACAGGTGAATACTGACAATTAAAAATTTACTGATTTAAATTGAAACTATGGTAGCACACAATTCTGTACCGTTACACATGCTACATATATCTTCAACTTTTTTAGAGGAGAATTTGTGTTATTTATATATTAATTTGATATTATTTATAAATAAGAATTTTAATTTCAACTGTTATTTAGTGTGCTTTAAATGCTAAATGAAGAATATAAAACTGTTGATAGGTTTACGTTTAGTGAATATAGACAAATGTAAGCATGCATGATTGCCATACATGTATACATACACCAATGTGTCATTACATGGACTGGAGCTCAGACAACTCTTAGTGTTGTGCTGACTTTTAAAGAGTATATACTGTAAGTTCATTTATTACATTGGTATGTCATTAAATAGTGATCATCCTTGTGTTTTATTACAATGCCAAAGAATTATTTGAATCATCCAAATTTTGTCATGTGTGAGGAGAAGTTATATTAAATCTCGAAAGCATAAATTTGCCCAGTTAATTGAAAAGTACTATTGTCTTTATCTTGGTTATAAAGTAGGAGCAAGACTAAACTTAGGCCCTTCACATTTGTTGTGTGCGTTGTGTTTGACTTCTACAGGATGGGCAAAAGGAACCCATCAAATTGAGAATAGGTTAGATACCTAATTATATTTTCCTTCATGCAACTTCAGTCGTTAGGTACGATGCGTTTCGGGCTCACTGTCCCATCTTCAGGAGAAAATCACTAGAGGCGAGCTCATCAGTACATAACAATTAACATGCACATAAAATCACTGAATTCATTATATACTCATACCACGCGAAAGCACGATGCACATTGTCGAGAAAATAAAAGTGTAAAATATACACAATAATACTTATCGTATTCTCAGTTAATTAATTCAACTTGGAGACCACACACAATGAACCCATCAAATGATGTTGTTACGGTCTATTTCCTTACCCCCCTTTATATTTATTAAACTTTTACTTACCTTTTATGCATTCGCCGTGCCTTATGTTCAACGGGCGTAATAACTTACTCTAACACATGCTGTAATTTAAACAAAATCTGATTTTATTATAATGTGAAATTTGAGTTGAGGGATTATATAAAATAAGCATTTCATAATCAGCTAGCCTACGACAACTACATTATGAACCAGTACGTTAACTTATATGTTCCCTTAGAGATTTCTTTTGTTTAGCAAAACGTCTGTAAATGCAATTGTTACAATATAGTTAAATGTTAATTGTTCTGAAATGTTATAGTTAAAAGTTCTGAATTGATAATATTGTACTCATCCAGGTAGTGGCTTCGCTCCAACTGGTGATGCACTTATTTTATCACTCACTTAATTTTATCTTGGTACAGTTACTGTTTACTACAACCATATCGTTCACATTTAAGGATTGTGTCGGTCAACGTGACTTTGTCAGTACAAACACTAATAGCTTTTTAGCTTTATAACTTTAATAGTTATACTGGATAGGCCGATTATGTTATTTTCGGCCTATCTTGCGCCCGAGGCCACTGTTTTTTAATTCACTTGTAGACGACTGTAATCTGCCACTGTCTAGTCTGTATAAACTAGTAATTAACAACCGAGCGTTTTAGTTAACCACTGACTGACTACTTAAGGTGACCGTCTGATGCAAACACTGGTGGAGAAGTCTGCTTACTATGATTCACACACACACAGGCTGCTGCTGGCCAAGTATTACGTAAGATGTCTAGACGGTTGTTTATGCTAACATTGCGTTGCTTGCTAAACTGGGGCACCTCACAGGTGGAAGCTGACAATTGAAAATTGAAACTGATTTAAATTAAAACTATGGGATCACACAATTCTGTACCGTTACAATGTTTGCAGTACCAATGGTTTGGTTTTAAAGTTACATAAAAGGATTGACTCTCTTTACGAATCATTTATTTCAGAAGAGAAAAACATTGGAAACACATCATTGATTTCTCCTGGTAGTATATATTTACCACCCCTGCATATTAAACTGGACTTTACAAAAACTTCATTAAAGCACTAGACATGAATGGAAATGACTTTTAATACATCAAGGAAAAGTTTTCCATTATTATTGATAGTAAAATAAGCCCTCATAGTAGGAATTTTTGTGAGCCCTCAAATGAGATAGAAGGAGATACTTCTGATGTCAAGCTAAATCCCACTGAAAAAAGGGAATGGGCATTTTTCATAATGTTGTTAAAAATTGTTAGGAAATAAAAAGGCAGACAATTACAAGGATTAATCAAGGAGCTGATGCTTTCTTACAAAAAATTTGGGATGTAGCATGTGTCTGAAAATACATTTTCTTCTTTCCCACTTCGATTTTTTTCCTAGAAAACTTGGGTGCTGTGAGTGATGAACATTGCAAGTGTTTTTTAATGAGGACATTTTGAGCATGGAAAAGTGGTATCAGGGCAAGTGGTCATCCTCTATGCTTGGAAATTAAAATTTTGTATTATAAATGACATGGTTTGTTACTTTTAATTGTCCAAGTAAATTTAACAATATTTTTAAGTTTGTGTCACTGAATACTCGTAGGTGATAGGGTATGTAATACCCTTATGTGTCACTGAATACCCTGAATTTTGTATTTTAAATCATCACAAAATGTACTATTGAAATCATGTATTAAATGTTATGAGACAAATAATCTCTGTTTTGTAAACCAGTGTTATTTTATATAATAAAATAAAATAAACAACTCAGAGAATTCTTCGTATTGTTTAAATTAGCAGCCATCCTTACTTTTCTTTTATAAAATTGCTAAACTGCTATAATTGTTATTATTTAGACAAAGCTTTTCGTCATCACTGACATCTTCAGGTCTTAAACAACCTCATGTCAACATGAGAGCCAACAACCTTCAACAACATGTCAGTGATGACGAAAAGCTTTGTCTAAATAATAACAATTATAGCAGTTTAGCAATTTTATAAAAGAAAACTCAGAGAATTGCTTAAATGTCAGGTTTTGTATATGAGTATAATTAATACACAAAAGTATTTAATTTAGAAATATATTACATTAAGTTCTATCATCGAATCTCACATCTGTGTTTTTTTATTTAATTAAAGGGCATTATAATACCAAGTCATGTACACAAGTTGCTGGTAAATGTTACAGTAAACTTGTATTTGTTGTGGGAGTATAAGCTGTTAGAGGAGTGTGCTTCATTTACATTAATCTAAAGCAATATTTTTGTATTTCTGCGTGAAAAGAAACTGGAAATAAAACTCTAATTACAGTTTTTAGTTTCCTTTATATTGAAAAGTGCGTATAACTTATGGTTCTACTGCGTGTCTTACAGTTGCATGTTATCAGTGATTAGACACTATATTAAGATTGATGTATGGTTGACACAGTGGATTATACGAGGGTGGTCTGAAAATTTCTTGGCCTAACAATGAAAACACAAATTTGTAATTTCAAAAATATTTTTATTTTTTAACTAATTTCCTTTTAGCATAACACATTTATTCCAGCGAAGTTCCAATGCCACTAATTATCCCGTTTGTGAGTGGTTTTCTGTAAGGTCTGCAAAATATGCCTCTACAGCTGAAATCATCTCGTTCCGTTGAAAAACGCTGACCGGCAAGAAAGATTTTGAGTTTTGGGGAAAGATGGAAATCTGAGGGAGCCAAATCTGGGGAAAAGGGAGGATGTTCCAACAATTCATAGCGAAGATATCTTAATTTTCCCATTACCAAAACACTTGTGTGGGCAGGTGCATTGTCTTAGTGAAAAATTATTTTTTTGTTCTGCAAACTGGGTCTTTTTTGACTAATTTTTTGTCAAGTTTCGATAAAAGGTTGGAATAATATTCCCGGTTATTGTTGCACCCTTTTCAGGGTAGTCGATGTACAAAACACTCAGCATCCCAAAACACTAACGCCATGACTTTTCCTGCTGATGGAATTGACTTTGCCTTTTTTGGCGCTGAACAATCAGCTTCTGTCCACTGCTTTTATGTTGTTTGGACTCTGGTGTGTAGTGGTAGATCCAAGTTTTATCCATCATAATAAACCAACACACAAAATTTGCGTTGTTCTTATTAAAACGCTTCAAAAACTGTTCAGATATTTCTATGCGCATGCGTTTTGATCTGCTGTGAGGAATCACGGCACCCACCTAGCACAAAGCTTTTTCATTTGCAGTTCCTCATGTAAAATATGTCCGACGCGTTCTTCCAAAATGCCTATGGTCTCAGCAATTTCGTGCACTTTAATTCAGCGATCGTCCAAATCCATATCATGCACTTTTTCGACAGTGTCCAGAGTCGTTGCCGTTTTTGGATGTCCTTCACGTGGATTGTCTTTCAGGCTGGTATGGCCATATTTAAACTCAGCAGCCCATTTTTTCACTGTTGAAAATGAAGGAAAAGAGTCTATACACTTTGATGAACCTTGAATAAATTTCGGTTGGTGTTAAACCTTCTATCACGAAGAACTTTATGATCGCACAGTACTCAATTTTGTCCATTTCAAGGAATACGGACAACACTTCTGTTTCAAACGGCTGTATAATGTTATTTGGTAGAATGACCAGAAACTGCACACGCATGCTAACAGTAGAAGTAGTACCAACAGAAGAAACAAAATTCACGATAGTGCTGCCACTGCCACTGGTTGAGGCCGAGAACTTTTCAGACTGCCCTTGTATAGGAGGATGCCGCACCATTGCCAAACTTCACTACTTTAGCAAATATTGCGTTGAAATACCATGACAAAGAATTGTATATTTCAGGATTATTTTGCAAAATACTTATAATGTGTAAACATTAGTATGAACACATAGGTCATAATAGACCTGTGTATACACAGTAAGTCTATAAACAGAGATACAATACAGTTAGTGATGTCATCATTCTGAGCTGTTACAAAATCGGATGCAAATACACAACAAAAATTGTTATTAATCACATAAAACAATACTTTTACAAAATTAGATTAGAATAACAGGTACTTTGAAATTCATAATACCATAAAATGCAATGTAATGTTGCATTGTAGATCCAAACTCGTGCGTACATATTTACAGTAATTCATCACGAGGAAATATAGTAAATAAAAGTTGTATGAAATTGTGTCATATCTCCTAAGAATATACAAGTAACAAGTATACAAGTAAGGCACATAATGATTACAGCGTAGAATGTTGAACAGATATTAGGTATTACGTCAACTTTTCATGATGTAGCGTTTGTTTTTAATAATTCCATTTCCACACTTAAGGTTATTTCAACTATTCTGTATTATTTATGTAAACTGAAGTCATTAACTAAAATATATATTGTTACGACATCACAGAACAATCTACATGTTTATCAAAAGTTCCAGAGAGATCCAGAATGTAACCGTGTGGCGTACGTGCTTCTTGATGCATTTGCTAGATGGTGCGAGAATTCACGCAGCCGCTCTCACTGTGTCAAGGGCGCAAGCAATTACGTCATAGTTTAGAGGTAATACGTAGTATGTGGAATCGTCTAGATTTTCGACTGGCTATAAATATCAGTACTCAACTGCGTTCAATTCAGTACAGCTGCGAGATATTTACAGTGCGGTTCGAGAGTTATTATCGGGCGATATTACTGTGCGCGTTCAAGTGGTTATTAGTTAAGTGTTGTGTTTTATAATCGGACGGTATATTGTAATACAATTGTGTTTTAATATTAGTTGACATTTATTTGCGTGTGAACAATTTTTATTTGATGTGTTATAAGAGACTGTGTTGTTAATTACGAACTGTTTAACTGTGATAATTAAAGCTGGTGATTAGTGACTTAATTGGATCTTCTACTTATTCTGTTTCCCACTGTACCTATGACGATCAAGTAGAACGTCGTAACAGTAGTGTCAGAAGTGGGATAGAACGGTTAACAATGGACACTTTGTACAAGATGAGTGTAATTCATAATTAATTGGAAAACAATGGATGCCAGTCAGATGATGGAAAATTTCCAGGCGCTGTTATTGCAGACAGAGGAACGACGACAACAGGATGCAGAGAAAGCGGAAGAGAGACAGAAAACCCTCCTCCTGGAAGCAGAGAAAAGACGCAGGCAGGAGGCGGAAGAAGCAGAAAAACTACAGGATGGAAAACGCAGTCAGGAAAGAGAAGAGGCTGAGGAACGTCAGAAAGCACTAATGCTAGAAACAGAAGAAAGACAAAAAGAAGAACGTGCAGGAGGCAGAGGAACGGAAGCGTGAAACAGAAGACATCAAGGAGTTAATACAGGACCAGAAGCAGACACAATTACAAACCGCTGCAGAGTTGAGTCTCCTACGAGGTGAGCTTAATAAACAAGTTACTAAAATATCAGAGGTACAAGAATCAATGCCATTAAAAATAGCCGAAGTAGAAACATCAGTCACGAGTGTGGAAAAAGCTATGTCAACAAAAATAGAAGACTCGATTACAAATATAAAAGAGCAGATTAAAAATGAAGTCGAGCAGTGCCTAAAGTTACAACCAAAACAACTTTGTGAACAGACTGTACCAATGATAAAGACAGAAAAAGACGAAGAAAATAAGTTAATAGAGAAAGTCACTTTGCCTGCAGTAGGGACAGTTCATGTCAAAGCTCCAACCTTTGACGGAAGCAGTCACTGGGCAACGTACCTCTGCCAATTTGAAGCTGCTGCATACGCAAATAATTGGACAGAGAAAGACAAGGCTGTTTCACTCATTAAAAGGACCTGCAGCAGAATTACTACAGAAAGTGCCACCTGAAAGCCAAAACACCTATGCCGAATTGATAAAAGCTCTGGAATTACGGTATGGTGATAAACATTTGCGAGATGTGTACTGCACCCAGTTGAGAGCAAGGCGACAGCATTCCGGGGAGAGCTTTCAAGAGTTTGAAGCAAGTATCGACAGACTAATTAGATTGGCCTATCCTGAAGCGCCAGAAGATTTTCGAACGAGTTTTGCGATGCAGACATTTACTGCCGGTGTCTGAGATAACGAACTACAGCTAGTGTTACGAATGGCAAGACACCAGAACAGTGCGGACGCCCTGGTACATGCTTTGCAATTTGAGGCCGCCAAATCAGCGTCTGGTTGGACAAGTCATAAAGTGTGCACGCTAAAAGATAGCGACGGCACAGATGATGAGGAAGAAGAACAAGGAACAGAGACTCGACAGTCGGCGCCACAGAATAAAATAAGAAAGGATAGAAGACCGAAGTGTTATAGATGTGGGAAACCTGGACATCTACAACGAGATTGTTGGGTTAGAATTCAGCAGCAGGGAAATGAGCAATAGTCGGTACAACGGGGCGTGTACTGACTAACTGGAGGAACGAAGCCCCTAGACAATACGCAATTTCTACACTTCAGAAAAACAGCGGGAGCTTGGTAGTTACCGGATTTGTTCAAGAAAGGCCAACCTCGATTACAGTTGACACAGGCGCAACAGTTTCTATTGTGCGCCCCTACGTGGTGAAAGATCTCAAGCCAATCTGGTGCTCTTGCAGCTTGCGAACAGCTACTGGACGGCCTGTAAAAGTGTTTGGCAAAGTGGAGATACACCTACGCCTCAGTAGACTTGAGTTTAATCATCAAGTACTTGTTGCAGACATTGTGGATGACACAATTCTTGGTGTGGACGTTATGAACGCATACGGATTTATAGTCGACTTCAAAAACAATGTCTTGAGGATCGGAGGTGAAGAGGTAATGCTATCAACAATGACGACAGCAGAAAAATCGGTGGACGTCATAAACCAAGTGGCCGTAACTGTTCCGCCAAACTCCGAAAAGATCATCATGGTTAGAACCGAGGTAGATACTAGGGGCAACCAGTGCTCTATATTCAAACCCCAGGTAGTCAGCACACCAGGCATATAAATTGCCAGAAGTTTAGTAAAACCTGACGAAACCGGAAGTGTACCTATTAGAGTGGCGAATATTTTGGATCAAGCTATCATTTTACAAAGCAGTACGCTCCTAGGCAAATTGACTGCTGTGGCCTGGGTAGCCGGAATGACGCAACGAAGATCCAGTGCTTCGGATAATTCCAAATTACCAGAGGAACTGCAAGAATTATTGAACAGATCTTCTAACGACCTCTCAAGTGGTGAGGTAAAAGAACTCGGACAGTTTTTACACGAATTCAAAGATTGTTTTGCAGTTCGGGGACAGTCACTAGGAAAAACCTCCCTTGTGCAACATTGCATCAATACGGGGGACACAACACATATACGCCAACCTCCTCGAAGGCCTCCATTATCTAAACAAGAGGAATGTCTCGGTTAGTACAGGACATGTTGACAGAGGGAGTAATCGAACCTTCATCAAGTGCTTGGTCTTCTTCTGTAGTGCTGGTAGCGAAGAAGGATGGTGGATTGCGTTTCTGCGTAGAGTACTGGAGGTTAAATGACGTTACAAAGAAAGATTGCTATCCATTACCTCGCGTTGACGATACACTCGACACGTTGTCCGGAACACGGTGGTTTTCCACATTGGACCTGAAGAGTGGATATTGGCAAGTGGGTCTTCATCAAGAAGACAAGGAAAAGACCGCTTTCTCGACCCCAAGTGGCTTATTCCAATTTAACGTCATGCCATTTGGGCTCTGTAATGCACCGGCAACATTTGAAAGATTGATGGACCTGGTACTCCGAAGCCTGATATGGAAAACTTGCCTTGTTTATTTAGACGATGTCATAGTGATCGGGAAGACTTTCAAAGAACATTTGGAAAACCTTAAGGCGGTTCTAACTAGAATTCACGGTGCCCAACTGAAGCTGAGCCCGAAGAAGTGTTCTCTGTTCCAGAAGGAAGTAGAGTATCTGGGCCATCTGGTTTCGGCAGCAGGTGTTAGCATGGATCCTAATAAAGTAGACACCGTAAGAGACTGGCCAGTGCCAAAGAGTAAACACGAAGTTTGGAATTTCCTTGGGTTATGCTCATATTACAGACGTTTTGTGAAAGGCTTCGGTACTATTGCTAAACCACTACATGAGCTAACGGAAAATAAACGAAACTTCCAGTGGTCGAGGGAGTGTGATCAAGCATTTAGGACTTTGAAAATTGCATTATGTTCGCAGCCAATTCTCGCTTTCCAGCTTCCGAAGGGAAGTACATTGTGGACACAGACGCAAGCAATAATGGTCTAGGAGCAGTTTTGTCTCAAGTGCAAAACGGTGAAGAACGAATAATAGCGTATTACAGCAAGACACTTTCTAAACCGGAGAGAAATTATTGCGTTACAAGGAGTGAGTTGCTAGCAATCATCCGAGCGTTGGAGCACTTCCATAAATACCTCTATGGAAGAGAGTTTTCACTACGTGCAGACCATGCCACGCTTGCATGGCTCATGAGATCTAAAGATCCGGAAGGACAGTTGGCAAGGTGGCTTGAATGTCTGCAAGAATACAACATCGACGGGGGCGCCTGCATGGTAATGCAGATGGCTTATCACGAAGACCGTGTCCAGAAGACTGCCGACATTCCCACAGAAAGGAAGAACATGTTCAAGCCATCACTGTAGATTTCCTGCAGATGGCTGGACAACACAAGACTCTCGACAAGAACAGATGACTGATGAAGACATTGGACCGATCTTGACAGCAAAAGAAGAATGTCGCCGCCCGGATTGCCAAGATATCTGCCATGGTTCCGAAGGGCTACTGGGCACAATGGGAATCTCTCACCTTAGAAAATGGATTGCTGAAAAGGGCTTGGGAAAGTGCAGACGGACGAGACATGGTCATGCAGTTGATAGTTCCCCGAAGTAAAGTGCAGTATGTTTTGAAGGAGATGCATGATGGAACATCTGGAGGCCATCTTGGCGTTAACAAAACCCTTGACAAAATACGGAACCGATTCTATTGGCTTCATCTTCAACACGATGTAGAGGAATGGGTTTGGACGTGTGAAATATGTGCTGCAAGCAAGGGCCCACAAACCAGAAGCAGGAGTAAAATGAGACAGTATAATGTTGTACTGCCTTTCGAGAGAATTGCCATTGACATTGCTGGACCATTCCCAGTTACTGACGATGGAAACCGGTACATCATGGTTGTAGGTGACTACTTTACTAAGTGGGTGCAAGACCAACTACAATATATCAGACCTTAATGTTTGTATCGATAGTTGACAACATGGCGGCAATTGTTGGGGAAACAAACCGGCGTGAGTTTGTTGTTCTGTGCCGGCGTGTCCGTAGTGCTGTTTGGTTATGTTAAGGTTGTTTTGCGGAAGAGTTTGTTAGTGTTGTGATACACAGTGTAAAAAGTACACCAAATCTGCTTCGTTAATATATTTTATACCATTTCTCCAATACTAATTAGTTTAAGTGAATTATAGGGTTATATAAACTATTTGTACAATGGGTCGCAGCTGCTGTGTACCCGGTTGCAAATCCAATTATGGTAAAATATACGATACATCAACATTTAAGTTTCCAAAAGAAAGGGCATTAAGGGAAAAATGGTTGAAGCTGATTCACAGAGATAATTTTGAAGCGAATGACAAAACTGTGGTGTGCATTAAACATTTTGAACCAAAGTTTTTGGTTAGGGAAGACGTTTTACCTGTTGAAAATGGTGATCCTATACGTGTGCCACGAAAAATTCCAAAGCTAACGAACGATGCATATCCCACTATCTTTCCTAATCAGCCTTCCTATCACACATTAGCTATTCCTAAAGAAAGAAAGAATCCTCAAGAACGTGTTCAGACGCTCTTGCAAAGAGATGAAGCTAGTTTTAGTGATTGGTGTGAACATGACAATATACCTGACTTTCAGTATTTTAAAAGTGAAGTGCAGAAAAGGAATGTACATCCATTTACAATCTCAGTAAAGGATGATTATGTTGCCTTTATTAAATTAAAGGATGATTCCTTTAGTGATGTGCCATCAGTTTCAGTGTGCTTCAAAATATCAAATTCATTAGAAGTACAAGTGTTTCATAAAAATATGTGTTTGCCTTCAGAAACATTTAAATGGATATTACAGTCTGAAGAACAAGAGGATTTGAAGTGTGACAAGTGGACCAAATTTGACAATCTGGTGAGTCATCTAAATGGTTTTGCATGTAACTCTATTGGTACCATTGACACAGTACTAATTTTAGTGAATTTTCTGAAACAAGCACTTACTACTGAGAGTGATCTTGATGATAATGTAGCCCCTAAAATACAGTTTGCTTTGGAGCAATTACAGCTTGCACTAACAAAGAAAGTGAGATATTCTTCTGAGCTCTTAATATGGGCAGCAACCATTTGTTTTTCATTTCCTGCTGCATATCATCACTTGAAGAAAACAAATGTATTAACATTACCTCATCCTGTCTATTTAAGACAGTTTTTATGTAAAATGGGTCCAAATAGCCCTTGTATCGGCCCATCACATATAGCTTTTTTGAAAGAGAAAAGTAAATTACTTGAGCAAAACGACAAAGTGGTTTCATTGATGCTGGATGAAGTGTATGTGAATTCAAAATTCTCGTATAAGGCAGGAAAGATACTAGGTGTAGCTGAGAATAAGTCAGAAACTGATAGAGCAGGCACAATGCAAGTTTTCATGGCATCATCTCTGCATTCAGACTACAAAGAAGTAATAGCTCTCTTTCCTGTAAAAAATGTGCATTCTGATATGCTAATGAAACTAACAATGGATATACTAAAGGTAATGAATGATATTGGATTTGATGTAGTCTGTTTGGTAGCAGATAACCATAGTACAAACAGGAAAATGTACGAGCTTATGTGTGGTGGCAATTTACAGCCATGTATTGCATATCCAGCTTCTCCATCCAAATCTCTCTTTCTTTTGTTTGACAGTGTGCACTTACTTAAATGTATACGAAATAATTGGTTAAATGGAAAAAATGTAATGTTCATAATCCCAAATATTGAGGAAACATTTAGTTTCATTAATGACCTAATGCATTCTGATGAAGGGAGTGTTGTGTGTAAATATACAGGTAGTGAAGCAAGATTTTCAGATTTGAGGAACCTGTTTCATTCAGAGAAAAACAAATTGTTAAAACTTGCTCCAAAGCTAGTGAGAAAGTCTATATACCCAACATCTATAGAGAGACAGAATGTATCCCTTGCACTCAGTGTTTTTGATTCTACAAATGTGGCAGCATTAGAAGTTTTGAAAAGTCAGGGGATTGAAATTTCTGATGGTACTATACAGTTTTTAAGACTGATCATTAAATGGTGGAAAATTTCTAATGTGCAGCATCCCATGAAAGGGAAATACACAAAAGATGATGATGCTAACCCAATCACTGGGCCCAATGATTCCAAACTTCTGTTCCTTGAAAGTCTAAAAACATATGTTGATATCTGGCATGCATCAGACTCCCATGGAAAACTGACCAATGAAACATACATTGCTTTCTCTCATACCCTTGCAGCAGTAGTTCAGTTATGCAAATATATTTTTAATAGATACAACTGGTCCTACATCCTTACAGCAAAACTGCAAACGGATGCTTTAGAAGCAAGATTTGGAGCATATAGAAGGCTAAGTGGTTGCACATATAATGTTTCTGTCGAGCAAATCTTGGAATCTGAGAGAAAACTCAAAGTGATAGGTCTACTGAAGCTCAGATCCACTAAGCATGGTGAATTTACTTTAAATGATTTTGCAGCAAAAGTGAATTCTAACATCAAAGTCACAACAAATGAAAAATTTGAATCTGCTCTAGAGGAGTTAGCCAGTATTCCCATTATGGATGAAGATTTGAAAGTTTTGTTCTGCATTGCCAGCTACACTAGCAGCAAAGTACTTGAAAAGTTGAGAAAAAGTGGAAAATGTTCTGAATGTGCAGAAATGTTGCAGACTGAGGAGGACATTTTGTTGCAGTGTGAGAATGAAGAACTTGCTTCATATTTCAACAAATTAAATCGTGGTGGATTAAAGTGTCCCTCTCCATTATGATGTCCTTGTCATGTGACATATATAAACTTTTTCAAGTTTTGACTAGCAGTACATATGAATCTGAATTTCTGAAGCTAGATAATCAAAGAAATGCACTACTTTCTTTGGGAATTGAACTATGTGAAAACGTTATAAGTAATTTGGATGATGTGTGCAAATGTGGCATTCTGCTAAAGAAAGTAATCAAGAAGAGTGTTAAAGTGCTTTCTAATATTTATATTAATAACTATGTTAAATTCTTAAATGAAAAGTGTGTTTCAAAGGAAATTGCTCGAACACTTGAGAAGCAAAAAAGAAAAATACCTAAAGAAAGTGAGGTGAAAGTTACAAAACGCAAAGAGTTTAAACTGAGCAGCAAATAAATTTCTTCCACCCAATAGGTACTTCTTATCAAATTACATCCATGTTCATGTCCATTTCCTTGTTGTGTGATATGTTAACATTTTCAAGTTTTGATTTGCTGTACATCTGAATCTGAATTTATGAAGTATTGCATCAAAGTGATGCAAGGACTGAATTATGTGAAAATGTTGTTAGCAACTTGGATGATGTGTGCAAATGTGACATTCTGCTAAAAAGTGATTGAAAAGAGTGTTAAAGTGCTTTCCAGTGTTTATATTATTAACTATTTACATTCCTAAATGAAAAGTGTGTTTCAAAGGAAATTGCTTAAACACTTGAGAAAACAAAGAAGAAAACAGCATGAAGAAACTGAGGTGAAGGTTACAAATGCATCGAGTTTAAGCTGATCTGCAAATAAATTTCTTCTGCTCGAAAGGTACTTCATATCAATTACTTTATGTTCTTCCTGCACATTACAAAATAATAGTAACCAGAATTTACCAACTGCATGTTTTGATTGGTACTATACACTTGATTCTCAGTTGCATCTTGACTTTTTGCTTCTATTTATCTTGTAGATGAATATATTGTGTTTGCCTTTGTTGGCCAAAGTTTAGCATTTGCATGCTATTATTAGTAGTACATAATTTAAACTGTAATTTGAGTTGCATCTCCAATTTTTGCTTCATAGAATTTTTGCTCCTTTGGTGATTATTAGGTGATTTTTGCTCCTATTTTTTAGGAAGCAATTAGGAAGAAACTTATTATTATTATTATTTCATAACATTTTAAAATGGAGCAAGAATAAGTGCATTCAATTAACCTTGATTTTAAGCTGGAAGTATGCAAGGCTATAATTATAGGGCTTACTTTGCATGATGAGAAATTTAACATATTATTTATACTTCGCCTTGAAAATGTAAAACTAAGCTTTAACGTGACATTTCTTACATATTTTATGACAACCCCTTTAGCGAAGCGTATAAAATTATCGTCATATCGATAGCCCCACTACTGAAATATTTGGCCTAAGACTGCCGCCATCTTGTTTTCTGTGTTATGGTCTGAGATATTGTAGTTGGTCTTGGTGGGTGGAAGCCTACGTAATTCCAAATCAGGAGGTTACCACTATGGCAAAGCAGTTAGTTCACAACTTCTGTTGCCGTTATGGAGCCCCTATGGAAATCTATACGGATCAAGGGAGAAATTTCGAATCAGGAGTGTTTAAAGAATTATGCCGTCTACTCGGAATTCGAAAAACCAGGACAACGCCTCTGCATCCTCAGTCGGACGGGATGGTTGAGAGATTCAATAGGACACTTGAGCAACATCTTTCGAAGGTTGTTGACGAGAACCAAACAGACTGGGACTAACGTATACCACTATTCCTCATGGCATATACATCATCAGTACGTGACACAACCGGCATGACTCCAGCAAAATTGGTGTTTGGGAGGGAGATTCGTCTTCCTGGGGACTTAATGTTCGGATCACCTGAGACTCAGTCCCAAGAGCCGCAGAACTATTCCTCGCAATTAGAAAACCAACTGCGAGAAATGAATCGCTTGGTAAGAGGACGGCTGAAGATTGCCAGTGGTAAAATGAAAACTCGGTATGACATTTGCAGCAATAGTGTGGGTTTCCAAGAAGGAGATCAGGTCTGGTTGTTCAATCCAAAGCGCCGTCATGGTCGCGCACCTAAGCTTCAGTCTAACTGGGAAGGACCCTACACTGTGAAAAAAAGAATCAACGATGTTGTTTATCGGATTCAACAGAATGGACAGCAAAAGTTCAAGGTCGTCCACCTAGATCGCCTGGCTAAGTACTACTTCAGAGACGGTTTACCAGTTCGGGACGAACAGGCTTAAGAAGGGGGCAGTGTTACGACATCACAGAACAATCTACGTGTTTATCAAACGTTCCAGAGAGATCCAGAATGTAAGCGTGTGGCATACGTGCTTGTTGATGCATTTGCTAAATGGTGCGAGAATTCACGCGGCCGCTCTCACTGTGTCAAGGGCGCAAGCAATTACGTCATAGGTTAGAGGTAATACGTAGTATGTGGAATCGTCTAGATTTTCGGCTGGCTATAAATACCAGTACTCAACTGCATTCAATTCAGTACAGCTGCGAGATATTTGCACTGCGAAAACTATTTAAACTGTGAAAATTAACGCTGGTGATTAGTGACTTAATTGGTGTCTTGTACTTAGTCTGTTTTCCACTGTACCTATGACGATCAAGTAGACCGTCGTAACAAAATGTATTTAAAAAAAAAAAGAACATAGTCACGTACATAATAAAACATGTACATACTTTCAGAAAGTATAAAACATTTAAAATATATCTTCCTCGTGTACCTTTACAATTAAAATTTTTTATTTGGTGTGTGTGTGTGTGTGTGTGTGTGTGTGTGTGTGTGTGTGTGTGTGTGTGTGTGTGTGTGTGTGTGTGAGAGAAATTTTGTGGTTGATATACCAAATGCATAATGTAACTGACTTTTCCAGTAATTAATTTATAACAATTCCTGAAAAAATGTTAATAGTAAAAATTTACTTTTGGTTTGATTTTGATCAATACTGTTGTCCTATTATCAAGAAGAAAAACTTCATTTGCTTCTTTTTTAAATTTAGAAATAAGTTCTTCATAGTTATTTGATTTGAAGAAGTAAATTCTCTCTCTCTCTCTCTCTCTCTCTCTCTCTCTCTCTCTCTCTCTCTCTCTCTCTCTCTCTCTCTCTCTCTCTCTCTCTCTCTCACACACACACACACACACACTCACATATTATGTTTGTATAATTCACTTGGTATGACAGTAACATTTTGTTCCATAAATTTTTACACTTAATGCCCAATAGGATTTTGTAACGAAAAATTAACAAAATCAGTTATTATTGAAAGTTATTATGTAACATATTTAACTGTTGTCACCAGCACTGTGACTAGTTGGGAACAAAATGTATATCAACAATAAATCACACAACTGTGAAGAAGAGACTGGCAGCCAGTGTATACTAAGGCCACAAATTCTTGTTGCTTAACGTTTCCACAAGAGGGAACTTGAGAACAATATGTCCTTTTTATAGTAAACTTTCATCAGTTGTTCTATTCCTAGCTTGTGTAATTTGATTAAATAATATAGCTGGATTTCCAGTGTGACTTCATTGAAACGAGGTTTTCATATGCTAATGTTTCTTGAGTTCTTCTGTCAGCCCTTTAACATAAAGCTGTAGAGAACAAAGAGACAGCATTAGACATCTGCTCAATCTAACACACCTGATTCTAATGATCTCTCATACTTCTCTACAACTGATTTTAAAGAGTTGTTGGAAAACTCAGAAAAAGTGTACGAAACATTAAAATTAAACCTGTGTGTGTGTGTGTGTGTGTGTGTGTGTGTGTGTGTGTGTGTGTGTGTGTGTGTGTGTGTGTGTGTGTGTGTGTGTGTGTGTGTGTGTGTGTGTGTGTGTGCACAAAACAGAAGTATTCATATAGGCCTTCCAGTATGAATATTTATCTAAACCTGTGATGTTCACATTATTTGTAATGTATAATTGTGTAATACGTATTGTTGTGTGTGGAGAAATTGTTTATATATTTGTGATGGGGTAGTGAGATGGATGGAGGGGGGATGGTGACTGTTAGAGTGTAAGAGTCTGTTAACTCTTTTTTTTTAACTGTATCATGGCAGTTGTCTCATCTGTTTTCCTTTCAGACCGAGTTGAGATGGGTGTTACTGTTATTCTATCTAACTCTACAGATTCGGTGGTACTAGACTCGCCAAGTTGATTTATTGGTGTTGAATAACCTCCCATCTCACTCGTAAACGTTCTGTCAGTTACACTGACATCTATACTTTTATCTGCCATTTTGAAAATTTTTTTAAATATATTTCTTTCAAACTATTACTCTATATATCTAACATATATTACCATCATAACATAACCTTCTTACTTACGTATTAAGTACATTCCCTTTTTCCAATAACCATTCTGTCTCTCTGGCAGGCTTATTTATATAAAAATTTATTTATATAAAGTCCCTGTTCGGGCGCCATTTGTTAACTAACTCTCTTTTTTTTAATATTGGATTTGACTTACCTTTTAAAATCTGGTTAACACTTATACTTTGTTTACATGTTGATTCGGGCACCATGATGCTTGTGTCCAACATCAAAATTTTTACATTCGGGTCCAGGTTCTTTAAACGAGCTAGAGACTGAATGGTTATTTAGAAGTAATAACATCTGAGGTCATTATTTAAAACTTGTGTTTTATTTATCGGAATTTTTTAATATTTGAAACAAAAGCAAAAAAAAAACAAGATGGAGTCTTACTCCTTTACCACACAAATACAAAATGGAGGCAAAATATCTTCGCTACCTCAGCCTTACATGTGACATAATTACATAATATCTATTATCTCCCCAAATTACTCTGATTTACCATTAAATCAGATTGTCTAGATCACGTAACGTCAACCAATGCTTGTGATTTTCATTATCTGTACCGGTACACGCACACACACATACTCCCACACAAATTAATTAACGGTACATTTTTAACAAATTTTACTTGAGCTCAAAATTGAAAGGGTTTGTGTTTGAAAGTTTGGAAGTGTCTACTTTCCTGAATTTGGATGATTGATGATCGAGTCAGACGTCCCTCATTGCTCAACAGGTGTTCTACCGAATTATTCACTGTCTCTCTGTTTAAACTGCTCCCACTGATTCTAAGTTACATTTTTATACTATTAGTTGCAAATAGTTTTACTTTCACACTTTGATTACATTTTTAACTACTTTTGTATATTTGCTGGCCAGCAATTTGTAGCACGTGCAGCTCGCACAAGGAGTACGAGGTAACTGGGAAAGACAATATGGTGCATAATTCCCAAGTGGAAGGGTGGTCACGTCATCGATTCTATTGTTTTCTGGCGATGACGTCTTTGTTTTACGGTGCAGCTATTACGTCTGACATACTTTTGATGACGTATTTTAGGAGTGGTCTTGTGGTTGTTAGCAAACTCGCTGTCGTGGGTCACGTACGCCACTTGACCTTGACGCCAACTCGTCCTGGCTTACTGCGTTGTATCATATGTTTGGAAATTTTACCCTCACACATTTCAACATGGGATTTACAATAAAATTATATTTGTTAGGTACCCAAAATCCCTACACGGACCTATTGTACCGTTACAAAACCCCCTCAATGAGAGGTTTTATGACAAAGCATAAAAACTCTCATTGACTCATTCATTCTTCCTAAAGGGATCAGCTAGGATATGTCGCCACAACCCCCTGTAGTGTTTATATAAAAAGAATATAATTAACTTACACCCTGGTCCAATGATGGTGACAGTACTTGCATGACCTTACTGGACTTCTCTTTCGAGGTCCCAACACCGCAAGGCCAGTCAGGCACTTGACGTTCGTGCTCTGACGTGCTGGCCAGCTCAGGACCGCCGCCACAGCATCACCAAACTCTGAAACATCGAATAAAAAATCAAAGAGTTGCCTTGTCTAATACCATATCCCTAACTGATCTGTTTCCCCTTGGCTGCGCATTGGTTTACGTTAATAAGCATTGGTTTTATACTTAACTACTAATATCTCTAATACAGTGATGAAAACAAGATTTACTATAGATGTCTCCTTCTCTTATTTCATTCGTACATATTTATCAAAATTTCGACTCCAATCGATAATATTTTAACTCTTCCCAATACACAAGAAGAAAATTGAAATCTCTACTCTAAGGCAATAATACTTAAAACAATTAATCAAGTTTACATGAATCAACAAACAATTTATCTATATATTTTTTATATAGAACCAAAACACAAGTTTACTATTTCAAAACCATCTATCTACTTAAAATTCATTGATCATCTTTCATGATCCTACTCCTTTAAAACAACATCATAATTCCTTTTATGATCACCATTATCAACATTATATACTTAATATTTAATATTCATGAAACGTTACTACCCAATCTACTAACCTCCTTCCACACACACTATGACCATACAACATAATATAACATAATAAAACATTAACATTGCTACAGTTACGTTAAATAAACAATTCACATTTAAATACTTTGTATAGAGAATATAAACATTATTACTTAAATTTTCTATTAACTTTTTTTTTTACATCAGCTTTTATTTATTCATTTGTTGTGCCATTAGACTCTTAAAAAAATTCAAATTTATTATTAACATTCATGTTACATCACCTTTCATTTATCATTACATTTCTACTATGAATTTTCTTTTAACCTTTTCATTTTGATCATCAATTAGTTTGGGTGACTCTCCGTTATTTACAATGATTCGATTCATTAACTTGGCATTTATACATATAACCTTACTCACCTTCTTCCTACTAACAGATTTGCATAGTGTAAAGTAACAAGTTTTTAGATACTAGTAGTATATTATCGATGTGGTGTGTTATCTTCAATCACTTCAGCCCCGCGATGGAGCGCCAACTTGTAAAGGAACACAGATTACCAGTATATATATTGTATATAGTAGTATTGATGTTTGGTGTGTTCGTGTGGGTGTAGACACGCACCGGTATCTACGATAATGTTGTTTATCAAAAGGTGTAATCGTAATCGTAGAGGTTATCGGTGTTAATGTATTGTTTTTTTTTTATGGGTCCGCAGTAATAGTTTACTCCTTTTATTTTAATATAATTCGCGCACTTTGTTGTGTATCTCACTTACTTACCACACTCGAATACTTCAATTCTGTTCTGTGACGTTCCTCCTGAAATACATGCACTTCAAATACAACAAAAAAAATATTCAGATTGAATATTTAATATATCATCACACACAATAGTAAATGAAGCAATATCTGATGAATATTCTGAATTATGCTAAAACTTGTTAAATTCTTCCGCCACCTGTGTCAGAACTGATTAAAAAATAAATGAATTTACTTTTACTAAAAACGATACTCCTTTTGTGGTAATAAAATTGGAGGTTTATTAACAATTTGGTAAGTGATAAAATCTTTGACAATTAAAAACAATAATTAACAACCTTTCAATTACTGAGTACAATAAAATTCAATAAGACTCTGTCTAATTCCTCAAGGCTGGTAGACCTGTTGTTAGTACAATAATTTAACTGCATAGGTTATGTTACTTTGATTCAGTGAATTACCATATTTCGTTAGGTTCTTTGAGGTAACATGATACCAGTCACAAGATGTAATACAAATAACTATATGGAATTAACAATAGTGAATGATAATTGAACAAATATAAAAAAATCAAAAATTGGTACCATATGTCTGGTATTTATGAAATTATCGTACGCGGGTATGCGCACGCATCTCTAATACTAGTTTACTATTATTAAGCTGTATGACTTGTACAGTATTTAAAAATGTATTACGTTCGTTTAATAATTAGTTTTAAAATCATTTATTCACTAGAGAAAAATTTCTCAAAAAAACTCTTGTTAGCAATTCTATTTGATTTGAATGTTACTTGAGAACAGATCGGTAATGTTGAAATTATCAAGTTACCGTAACGATTTCTGAGGTTAGAATTAACCGGTGTTGTTACAAAGGATAAGTATTCCTTATTAGCTAATATTTCTTAGACTATACATGTAAACATATTATTCATAATCCTTTTTAATATATTATTATCAGAATTACATTTATACAGACTGTAAGAAAATTAATAAAGTATATTTTAAAATATAGAAAAATTCAAGAAAAATACGTTTAGTCAAACGAGTGACTAAATACTCTCGTATTCATTAACAATTATTTCCAAACATTATATTTTAAATTACTATAATTAATTAAAATATTTTTCTAATATTTTAATAATGTCGATTTAAATCTTTTCTCAATTCTGATAATTTAATTACTGTCTTTTCGATACTCAGCATTATCTGACTTGCGTAGTATCGAAAGTTAGATATTCACAAAATTATTATTTTTCGTTTAAATATTGTTTAAATAAAACTGTACTCCCTGTTTCCTATTTAAAACGTCACTCGCAAGTATGGTCGACATTATACACTGACCTACTTGTTCAATTAAAACAATTCCGCACTTTTTCACTCGTATGTATGAATGTTGTATTAAGGTTAACTGTATGTTGTGTACTGACGTAAAATGGCGCGCACAGTTTTAAAATATAAACTCCTTCTTTCTTGTCTCGAGCGGCGTGACCTGTACGTTTGGTGGTTGATCGTAGACTGTCTTGTACCTCTGAAGCGTCTCTCGGTCGTCTGCTGAAAGTCATTCATTCTACTGGCTGGATTCGTTATACTCTCTGACCCGAAAGCCTTCGTTTTATTAAAACATTTAATTGTTTGACAAAATTGATTTGGGTTGCAGGCTTTTTTACGTCATCACTGGTACAAAAATTTAACTGGAAAGTTTAAAACTATCATAACTTTCTTATATTACGTCCTATCGTTAATTGGTTGATATCAATGAATTCAGGGCGTTTTGCTTGTTAAAATAAGTCCAAAAACGCTTATTTTTCGTTCATTACTACTATTACAATAACGATTTTATTTGTTATTTCTGGTGCATCTTATTTTTATAAGTTCGTTACACCAGATTTTATTTAAATATAATAAAACACTTCTTATCTAAACACTTTGAGTCTGTATCTCAGTCGGTTTAATTTACAATTTGGGAAAAACTGTTCCCTACACAAATCTCGTTATGGCGTCATTAAGCGTCCATGTTAGATTTTTCATAAACATGCTTATAACTAATTTTTCTTATTTAAAATGATCATATTACTATCTAATATTATTAGTAATGTTTATTTACACAATTTTACACTATAATATTTATGTATGACTGTGGTTAATTTAATATTTACATAAGTTCAAACCTCTCCTATGTTTCTTATACAATTTTTCAGCTTGATTTTTTGGTCTCTTCATATAAATCATATCATTTAATGGTTGTAATTAGTGTACACACATAGTACCTAATCTATTATATATAATGGTTATCTTTTAATTAGCTCAGAACTCTTTAATCTTTCAGTAATGGCTCTGTTCATGTTGTGTCATATCATAATAGTCATTTATTTTTTTTTAATACAACAACTAAATTGTTATTGTCCTATTTGGTTTGGATTCCCAAAGTAGCATTAGATATTATTCTAACTTTTGGTAATGTTTCCAATTACTTTTACATAAGTTTATATGCTATACTTTTCATAAATAACTGGTTGGTCATTGTTTGTTTACATTTGGTTTTCTTCATAATGGTCATTTGGTTTTTAAATGTTTGTATATAATATGACTGCTTTTATGGTCATTATCTGTTCTCAAAGTAGCTTTGGGATTTCCTCTTACTACTGGTAACAATTGTAACAAGCTGTTCTCAATATTTGATACAGTATTTTTCTTAACTAATTAGCTATACAATGGTTCAGCTTACTTCTGGTCATATGTACATGGTTAGTTGGTTTACAACAATTTAGTTATAATACTGTTCTTATCATGTTCAGAATCTGTTCTCAATGTATTATCAGATATTTATCTCACTACTGGTAATACTCTTATAAACATTGATATTGGTTTTGATACTGTACTTTTCTTAACTAAACTGGTATACTTTTCTCATTTCTGCTATTCTCTGTGTCATTATGTTTGACTTGTTCTATTTACATTGTTTTGCATTATATTACATTGTTTCTTAATATTTATTATTATTACTTATAATAAATTCTCATTTGATAACATATTTGATGATCAGATATTTATACTAATATGTATCATTTGCTGTTGTAATAGGTCTCTTCCTTGTGGGTTGTGTAACAATGTACCATCTGTTTTAGTGCAGTATTTTTCTACTACTAAACTGACTTCACTACGGTATATTAACATAATACTTTAACTAATTTGTTACACATGTTTATACAATTCCTTCTTAAACACTAACACAAATCTTTCTTATATTATTTGCTATGTTTTTCTGGTCAGTGGTGGAATTTAATTCCTGTCATGTTTGATACTCAACAAATGTCTTTTATTTGTTGTCAGTTCTTTATGAACAATAACATAATTGTTCTATTTTGTTCTAATCTGGTGGTCTTATGATTATGTGTATTGGTTACAACTTTATTAAATCAGTCACACTCATTGTCTGTGTTTATTTGACTATTTTTAATTTTTGTTGTTTCATCATGAAATTAACATATTTTTCACACTGTAAACTTCATCACTGTAATTGTTTGTGTGGTTTATTCAGTTGAAATAGTTAGTTATTCACAGGTTTCACATTTGTATTAAGTACACACTTTAATTGTTTGTGGTTCCTTAAATGTTTCACACTGGTTTTCTTGTCACACTTATAATCATTTCTTTTGTCACTTACACTGTTTTTAGTACATGTGGTTTATGTTGAGTCCTTATATCTTCTGTCCATCTTCTTTCTTCTTCTTGGTGCTCTTCTTGGTCCTTCTTCTTTCTTCTTTATTCTATATTTTCATCGTAGTTGCTATTTTTATTTTTCTCCATTGTCGTTGGAGCTTGTTGATCCTTGTTTCGTTGATTCCCCTCACTGTTGGATCCTATTGGGTCTATTTACTGATATTTTGTTTTGGGCTTGTGGCATTTTCTTTCTTCATTTCATAATTAATGTTGATATATTCGTATTCTCTTCTTCATTGTTGGATTTTTTATTAATATTTTTGTAGATACACACTTATATATACTTAGGTTTATTTATCTAGATATATTCCCATGTTTTTTCTCATACTTGACGTTACATTCGTTTATATTATGTAACTACCATATTTTTGGTACTGTTACATATGCCTTCCTATAAGAATTGATTAATTCTGAATTATTATAATATATTTTTCATTGAAGAATTCATCAATTGTTGTACATTCCATGTTGATTCACATGTTTTTTCCATATATCCCTTCACTTTCTTCTATTTGAATCGTATTTATCTTCTCTATGTAATTATCTCCCTTGTTTATTTAGTTCCCTAATTCCCTAACATAAGTTTAGCTGGGGCAGTTTAGAGCGGCTCACTTCGGCTATTCAACTCTACTGGCCATACTAATTTCAATAAATATGGAGGCAAATCATCTCCTTCAATAATAATAAATGATTGCTGGCATTACTCTTCAGTCAATTCATTTTAAATCATCAAAAATAATAATAGTGGTCGTTCTTCCGACAAATAATAAATATCCTTGGGATTAATTCACGCATCTGCGGTTTATACATTGTCATTCTCTCTTTTCTTGATTCAACTTAACTATATTCTTCACATATTATAGGGATAGTTTGTTTTACACTTCCTCACTGGTATACTCTCATGATTGTCTTCGTCAGTATATTATTTTTTCATTCTTCATTATCATTGATCAATTTCTTCATTTTGTTTTCACTTTGAATGTCGTCTCATCATATTCTTCATCTCAGGTTTCATTCTTCTAGATATAATTCATAAGTACATTTGTTTTTCTTCTTCTTCATGGTTTGTATTTGGTATTTATATTCCATGTGGTATTGGTTTCTTCTCTAGTAATATACATCATAAACAATGTGGTTGTGTGTGGTGGTTTGTCTACATTAATACCTTATTTTGGTTTCATTTTTCCAACTTCGCATTTGTTCCTTCTTTTTTCTTTAATAGTACGGGTAAGATGTTAATATTACTGGTTGACTAGGCTCTTGGAAATATTTTTTGCCATAGTTGGTATGTGTCTTTCTCGTATATTCATACTCCTCTTCTTTATTAGTACATTATTATTATTAACAAATACAATGTTCTGAATCCTTTACATTAATTCTCTTGAAGTATGTTTTTTTTTTTCACATTATAAAATTACAATATATTCAATGTTCAATACATAATTATACAGTTACTTCTCATTTAATATACACACATAATAATTTTCATAATAGTAATACATCCTTTTTTTTTTTCTTTAGTCAACATCTATTTTTATAATCATATTTTCATTTTTCACTTTCAAATAACAATAATCTTCATAGCCACTTTTCATTTTTCATTTTGATATAGTCAACAGTTATATTTATAATTATACCTTCATTTTTCATAACAAATATTTTCATCCTTTATATTATCAATAATAAAATAATCCTTATCGCTATTTTTTCACTTTTTTTTTGGTCCCATAATTTAATTTTCAATATATTTTTTCATTGAGGTTTGATTATAGGCATTACTGGTTATCATAATAGTCAGTCCCATAATTCAGTGTATATTTTATGTTTTAGCCGTAATCGTCGTTCTCCTCTCTTTTTGTCGATCGGACTTCTTTAGTATCCATACTTCCGTCCGTTCCTGACAGGTATCGGGCTATCATCTGGTTCTTCCATTTGAAAGCTATTAGGGCTGAGTCTGCCTTCCATTCTTCTGCCCTCCTTCCACCTCTTTCTTCAATACATTTGTTTTCATTGTTCTTCTGGTGGCGGTCAGTGCTGAGGTTTGATAACTCCCTCAATTTGGTTTGGGTGTCGTCATCTATCTTTTGATTGGGTACTTCCGTTAATTGGCTCCTCTTCTTCCGCAGTTCTCTTATCTCTCTGGCGTATCCTTCAACAATCCGGTCCCATTTCTCTTGGTAGCCTTCCTTTTTCTTAAAGTATTTTACTCTTCTTTTGGAAATACGTGGTTGAGATATTCTGTTGGTCATTTTCTTCTTTGTTGTTACATAATCTTCTTCCTTGTCCATCTCCATGATGCTCCTCCGATACTCCTTCCTGAAGACCCCTTCTTCATGGTTAATGATTTGTATGTTGATCACATTAATCAGACCATTTCTAGTCATTTCAACTAGTTCTTTTGTAATTCTTGCCTTCCTCGGATGTAGGATTCTTCTTTCTTCTATCTTCAACTCTTCCTTTTCTTGAATCATTTGGATCTTCTTTTCTCTATTCTCTTTAGGCTCTGGGCTCGCTGGTTCCATGTTTTTATTTTCAGGTACCTCTTCAATTTCCATTTGTTTGTCATTTATTTCCGGGCTGGATCGTTCCCTCTGTTCTCTTTCTCTTCTCATTTTTTCTATGGATTTCCTGTTCTCCTCTATGGTTCTATCTAGTACCTCTATTGTACTATTATGGCACTCATCCAACTTCTTACACCATGATTCTCTGCTCTCATTCAATTGTTTACAAAAGTCTTCCCTAAAAGATTCCATCATCCTCATTATTTCTATCTCTTGTGCTCTTGTTAATCCCGACATCTTGATGTGCTGGTAATGTACCTGCCGTCTTTTTCATGAATTGGGGTGATTGGGTTACTAGTTATGGTGTAATTTCCCTTAAATCGTGCTCAGACGTTGGGCGCCAACTTGTAAAGTAACAAGTTTTTAGATACTAGTAGTATATTATCGATGTGGTGTGTTATCTTCAATCACTTCAGCCCCGCGATGGAGCGCCAACTTGTAAAGGAACACAGATTACCAGTATATATATTGTATATAGTAGTATTGATGTTTGGTGTGTTCGTGTGGGTGTAGACACGCACCGGTATCTACGATAATGTTGTTTATAAAAAGGTGTAATCGTAATCGTAGAGGTTATCGGTGTTAATGTATTGTTTTTTTTTTATGGGTCCGCAGTAATAGTTTACTCCTTTTATTTTAATATAATTCGCGCACTTTGTTGTGTATCTCACTTACTTACCACACTCGAATACTTCAATTCTGTTCTGTGACGTTCCTCCTGAAATACATGCACTTCAAATACAACAAAAAAAATATTCAGATTGAATATTTAATATATCATCACACACAATAGTAAATGAAGCAATATCTGATGAATATTCTGAATTATGCTAAAACTTGTTAAATTCTTCCGCCACCTGTGTCAGAACTGATTAAAAAATAAATGAATTTACTTTTACTAAAAATGATACTCCTTTTGTGGTAATAAAATTGGAGGTTTATTAACAATTTGGTAAGTGATAAAATCGTTGACAATTAAAAACAATAATTAACAACCTTTCAATTACTGAGTACAATAAAATTCAATAAGACTCTGTCTAATTCCTCAAGGCTGGTAGACCTGTTGTTAGTACAATAATTTAACTGCATAGGTTATGTTACTTTGATTCAGTGAATTACCATATTTCGTTAGGTTCTTTGAGGTAACATGATACCAGTCACAAGATGTAATACAAATAACTATATGGAATTAACAATAGTGAATGATAATTGAACAAATATAAAAAAATCAAAAATTGGTACCATATGTCTGGTATTTATGAAATTATCGTACGCGGGTATGCGCACGCATCTCTAATACTAGTTTACTATTATTAAGCTGTATGACTTGTACAGTATTTAAAAATGTATTACGTTCGTTTAATAATTAGTTTTAAAATCATTTATTCACTAGAGAAAAATTTCTCAAAAAAACTCTTGTTAGCAATTCTATTTGATTTGAATGTTACTTGAGAACAGATCGGTAATGTTGAAATTATCAAGTTACCGTAACGATTTCTGAGGTTAGAATTAACCGGTGTTGTTACAAAGGATAAGTATTCCTTATTAGCTAATATTTCTTAGACTATACATGTAAACATATTATTCATAATCCTTTTTAATATATTATTATCAGAATTACATTTATACAGACTGTAAGAAAATTAATAAAGTATATTTTAAAATATAGAAAAATTCAAGAAAAATACGTTTAGTCAAACGAGTGACTAAATACTCTCGTATTCATTAACAATTATTTCCAAACATTATATTTTAAATTACTATAATTAATTAAAATATTTTTCTAATATTTTAATAATGTCGATTTAAATCTTTTCTCAATTCTGATAATTTAATTACTGTCTTTTCGATACTCAGCATTATCTGACTTGCGTAGTATCGAAAGTTAGATATTCACAAAATTATTATTTTTCGTTTAAATATTGTTTAAATAAAACTGTACTCCCTGTTTCCTATTTAAAACGTCACTCGCAAGTATGGTCGACATTATACACTGACCTACTTGTTCAATTAAAACAATTCCGCACTTTTTCACTCGTATGTATGAATGTTGTATTAAGGTTAACTGTATGTTGTGTACTGACGTAAAATGGCGCGCACAGTTTTAAAATATAAACTCCTTCTTTCTTGTCTCGAGCGGCGTGACCTGTACGTTTGGTGGTTGATCGTAGACTGTCTTGTACCTCTGAAGCGTCTCTCGGTCGTCTGCTGAAAGTCATTCATTCTACTGGCTGGATTCGTTATACTCTCTGACCCGAAAGCCTTCGTTTTATTAAAACATTTAATTGTTTGACAAAATTGATTTGGGTTGCAGGCTTTTTTACGTCATCACTGGTACAAAAATTTAACTGGAAAGTTTAAAACTATCATAACTTTCTTATATTACGTCCTATCGTTAATTGGTTGATATCAATGAATTCAGGGCGTTTTGCTTGTTAAAATAAGTCCAAAAACGCTTATTTTTCGTTCATTACTACTATTAACAATAACGATTTTATTTGTTATTTCTGGTGCATCTTATTTTTATAAGTTCGTTACACCAGATTTTATTTAAATATAATAAAACACTTCTTATCTAAACACTTTGAGTCTGTATCTCAGTCGGTTTAATTTACAATTTGGGAAAAACTGTTCCCTACACAAATCTCGTTATGGCGTCATTAAGCGTCCATGTTAGATTTTTCATAAACATGCTTATAACTAATTTTTCTTATTTAAAATGATCATATTACTATCTAATATTATTAGTAATGTTTATTTACACAATTTTACACTATAATATTTATGTATGACTGTGGTTAATTTAATATTTACATAAGTTCAAACCTCTCCTATGTTTCTTATACAATTTTTCAGCTTGATTTTTTGGTCTCTTCATATAAATCATATCATTTAATGGTTGTAATTAGTGTACACACATAGTACCTAATCTATTATATATAATGGTTATCTTTTAATTAGCTCAGAACTCTTTAATCTTTCAGTAATGGCTCTGTTCATGTTGTGTCATATCATAATAGTCATTTATTTTTTTTTTAATACAACAACTAAATTGTTATTGTCCTATTTGGTTTGGATTCCCAAAGTAGCATTAGATATTATTCTAACTTTTGGTAATGTTTCCAATTACTTTTACATAAGTTTATATGCTATATTTTTCATAAATAACTGGTTGGTCATTGTTTGTTTACATTTGGTTTTCTTCATAATGGTCATTTGGTTTTTAAATGTTTGTATATAATATGACTGCTTTTATGGTCATTATCTGTTCTCAAAGTAGCTTTGGGATTTCCTCTTACTACTGGTAACAATTGTAACAAGCTGTTCTCAATATTTGATACAGTATTTTTCTTAACTAATTAGCTATACAATGGTTCAGCTTACTTCTGGTCATATGTACATGGTTAGTTGGTTTACAACAATTTAGTTATAATACTGTTCTTATCATGTTCAGAATCTGTTCTCAATGTATTATCAGATATTTATCTCACTACTGGTAATACTCTTATAAACATTGATATTGGTTTTGATACTGTACTTTTCTTAACTAAACTGGTATACTTTTCTCATTTCTGCTATTCTCTGTGTCATTATGTTTGACTTGTTCAATTTACATTGTTTTGCATTATATTACATTGTTTCTTAATATTTATTATTATTACTTATAATAAATTCTCATTTGATAACATATTTGATGATCAGATATTTATACTAATATGTATCATTTTCTGTTGTAATAGGTCTCTTCCTTGTGGGTTGTGTAACAATGTACCATCTGTTTTAGTGCAGTATTTTTCTACTACTAAACTGACTTCACTACGGTATATTAACATAATACTTTAACTAATTTGTTACACATGTTTATACAATTCCTTCTTAAACACTAACACAAATCTTTCTTGTATTATTTGCAATGTTTTTCTGGTCAATGGTGGAATTTAATTCCTGTCATGTTTGATACTCAACAAGTGTCTTTTATTTGTTGTCAGTTCTTTATGAACAATAACATAATTGTTCTATTTTGTTCTAATCTGGTGGTCTTATGATTATGTGTATTGGTTACAACTTTATTAAATCAGTCACACTCATTGTCTGTGTTTATTTGACTATTTTTAATTTTTGTTGTTTCATCATGAAATTAACATATTTTTCACACTGTAAACTTCATCACTGTAATTGTTTGTGTGGTTTATTCAGTTGAAATAGTTAGTTATTCACAGGTTTCACATTTGTATTAAGTACACACTTTAATTGTTTGTGGTTCCTTAAATGTTTCACACTGGTTTTCTTGTCACACTTATAATCATTTCTTTTGTCACTTACACTGTTTTTAGTACATGTGGTTTATGTTGAGTCCTTATATCTTCTGTCCATCTTCTTTCTTCTTCTTGGTGCTCTTCCTGGTCCTTCTTCTTTCTTCTTTATTCTATATTTTCATCGTAGTTGCTATTTTTATTTTTCTCCATTGTCGTTGGAGCTTGTTGATCCTTGTTTCGTTGATTCCCCTCACTGTTGGATCCTATTGGGTCTATTTACTGATATTTTGTTTTGGGCTTGTGGCATTTTCTTTCTTCATTTCGTAATTAATGTTGATATATTCGTATTCTCTTCTTCATTGTTGGATTTTTTATTAATATTTTTGTAGATACACACTTATATACACTTAGGTTTATTTATCTAGATATATTCCCATGTTTTTTCTCATACTTGACGTTACATTCGTTTATATTATGTAACTACCATATTTTTGGTACTGTTACAATAGGGTGACACCAATCTCTCAATAATAACCCCCTTCAATACTAATTCCACTTAAATCTTTCCCTTTTATAATAAAATATCTAATACCCTCTTTGTAACTAGGATGTGTGTTCCCGACCGTGGCAATTCCATTCATATCTTCTTGCCCTTCCCATAATATCAGCAAACACTCTTCAACCCTTCACAATTACTGTACCTGCCCAACGACGCACGTTGATCACTCCTTACCACCTCACCCTCACTACAAAATATCACCATCAACTATTTACTCTCTAATTACATTACCCTCTCTTTCTACATATATGCACTTTCACTACTGTGTCCCTGCTACTAACCCGTTTCCATATTACTTTTATTTCAAAATTCTTATTTCATCTAACACCCATTTAAAATTGACTCTGACTGATTCAAAAGCCTTATTGAAATAAGTATTATCACCCAAACTCTATCTTTTACATTTTACATTACTATGATCTTTTACAATTACCTTAGAAAATTCATCACTTACCTCTTAATAACAATGTAACTAAATACCTCAACATATTATATGTTTAATCATATACTATTCATTATAGAATCTCTTCTGTGCAACAATAATTAATTAATCTTCAATTATTTAATTCAAACAATTATTTAAACACAACATTACTTCAATTACCTTCTTCCAAAACAATTACAATTCATTTATTACAGACTCTCATTACTTATTCAGTCTGAGAGAGAAAAAATATTATTAAAGCATTATTAAAGTATTATTAAAGCAATTCCTATTATCTACATACATAGTTTACATAAAATAAAGAATACATTTCACAACACAAACACAATTAATTTCACTATACATTTATTTACAATTCTTCGTCATTATTTTTCTGTTTATCACACCTCATTTCATAAGTTAGCAAGGTCATCACCATAAACTATAATATTTAAAATGTCCATTCACTTATTATTTATTTAACCCCCGTCATCATATAATAGTCTGATCTTATTACTACACCATTCGTTTACAATTACAGACACATTTTTATTATTATAATTATAACAATTATCATCATTGCTTTTTCCCATTGTCTCAATATTGTTGAGAATACAAATATTATCGCATACCATTATTTCAAAATTCCTGTCGGCATCGGGTATAATAATTTCTTCTTCAGTATTTTCTGTCACAGTCAGGTAAGTTACTAATTCGTCAACTACAGCTGCTACATCCGTTTCGACATAGGGTAAGTACTCACTATAATTATTAATTCTCTCTCTACTCACTCTCTCTCTTAATTCTGTATAACTTCTCCCAACCTCAAACAACTCTATCTTCCTATCACCATATCTCTCTCTCTCAATATATGCAGGGGGCACTACAACTTTATTACTGCACCATCTATCAGATGCACAAAAAATCAAGGGACAACTATTTGCAGACCATATGTCTCCCAAATACACTCGTGAAACCTTTTCTTCACCCCCAACTACAACATCACGGGAAAAATTTACCCCTGCAACCCTCTACCTGTATACTCTCTCTCCACTTTCTCTCTGACTCATCAACGCACACTAACATTCCATTATTATATTCTACCTCATCTAAAACTTCATCACCACTATTTTTAATTATATCATCGTAATTCTCAACACCACTTACCTTATCGTCTCTATATGTTAACTGACCGTCTTTATTTTCATTTAATTTACCTGTTTCTCCATTATTCTCTACCCCCATTTTACTCTCATAATTGTCATCTGCTTTCTTTGAAAAGTTATTAATTATTTCATCTACTCTTACGTTCTGTTTATCAAACTTCTGACTGACTGATGCTACTATTTTTTCTTTCATATTATCAAGACGTGCATTAATTTCATTTATTTGTTTGTTAAAATTAAAATTTTGTTGTTTAATTTCATTTTTTACTTCATCGAATTTGGTATTGAAATTACTGTTGATTTCTTTAATTTCGCTTTTTTGTTCATCAAATTTCTTTAACAGTAACTGTATCATGGCAGTTGTCTCATCTGTTTTCCTTTCAGACCGAGTTGAGATGGGTGTTACTGTTATTCTATCTAACTCTACAGATTCGGTGGTACTAGACTCGCCAAGTTGATTTATTGGTGTTGAATAACCTCCCGTCTCACTCGTAAATGTTCTGTCAGTTACACTGACATCTATACTTTTATCTGCCATTTTGAAAAATTTTTTAAATATATTTCTTTCAAACTATTACTCTATATATCTAACATATATTACCATCATAACATAACCTTCTTACTTACGTATTAAGTACAGTCCCTTTTTCCAATAACCATTCTGTCTCTCTGGCAGGCTTATTTATATAAAAATTTATTTATATAAAGTCCCTGTTCGGGTGCCATTTGTTAACTAACTCTCTTTTTTTTAATATTGGATTTGACTTACCTTTTAAAATCTGGTTAACACTTATACTTTGTTTACATGTTGATTCGGGCACCATGATGCTTGTGTCCAACATCAAAATTTTTACATTCGGGTCCAGGTTCTTTAAACGAGCTAGAGACTGAATGGTTATTTAGAAGTAATAACATCTGAGGTCATTATTTAAAACTTGTGTTTTATTTATCGGAATTTTTTAATATTTGAAACAAAAGCAAAAAAAACAAGATGGAGTCTTACTCCTTTACCACACAAATACAAAATGGAGGCGAAATATCTTCGCTACCTCAGCCTTACATGTGACATAATTACATAACATCTATTATCTCTCCAAATTACTCTGATTTACCATTAAATGAATTTGGAATAACGTAACGTCAACCAATGCTTGTGATTTTCATTATCTGTACCGGTACACGCACACACACATACTCCCACACAAATTAATTAACGGTACATTTTTAACAAATTTTACTTGAGCTCAAAATTGAAAGGGTTTGTGTTTGAAAGTTTGGAAGTGTCTACTTTCCTGAATTTGGATGATTGACGATCGAGTCAGATGTCCCTCATTGCTCAACTGGTGTTCTGCCGAATTATTCACTGTCTCTCTGTTTAAACTGCTCCCACTGATTCTAAGTTACATTTTTATACTATTAGTTGCAAATAGTTTTACTTTCACACTTTGATTACATTTTTAACTACTTTTGTATATTTGCTGGCCAGCAATTTGTAGCACGTGCAGCTCGCACAAGGAGTACGAGGTAACTGGGAAAGACAATATGGCGCATAATTCCCAAGTGGAAGGGTGGTCACGTCATCGATTCTATTGTTTTCTGGCGATGACGTCTTTGTTTTACGGTGCAGCTATTACGTCTGACATACTTTTGATGACGTATTTTAGGAGTGGTCTTGTGGTTGTTAGCAAACTCGCTGTCGTGGGTCACGTACGCCACTTGACCTTGATGCCAACTCGTCCTGGCTTACTGCGTTGTATCATATGTTTGGAAATTTTACCCTCACACATTTCAACATGGGATTTACAATAAAATTATATTTGTTAGGTACCCAAAATCCCTACACGGACCTATTGTACCATTACAAGTCCATCGTAAGGGGAAAACGAGGTGTGTGTGTGTGTTTTCATGCCTTCGATGTCTACAAAATTCTCCAGAAGACTACAGTACTCTGTATAGGTCTATAATAATATAAATA